>CM067168.1:66541240-66724650 GCA_034093135.1 Erigeron breviscapus | reverse complement strand
TGTAGTCCAAGTCCAAGTCCAATCCTAGCACAATCAAACAATAAATCATCCAATACGTCTTCCATTAACCTATTCACCTGAAAAGTGTACTAAAACGTCTCAACATAAAGTTGGTGAGTTCGTAGGTTTAAGTAATGAAAATCGAGTGTCGGGATATCAACCGTTAACGATACACGAGGATTAGGATACCTAATCACGTTCACACAAAATCAACACAAGTCAACGTTTACGTTTAATAATAGTTATAACGGCACGACTTACATAATAAATAATGCGCGATAACCGGCACGACTTACATGATGAACAATGCGCGAAATACGTTTCTGGCACGACTTACATAATAAATAATGCGCGATAACCGGCACGACTTACATGATGAACAATGCGCGAAATACGTTTCTGGCACGACTTACATAATAAATAATGCGCGATAACCGGCACGACTTACATGATGAACAATGCGCGAAATACGTTTCTGGCACGACTTACATAATAAATAATGCCGATCAAGGCAAAATAGCCTCCCCTTCTCTGATACCAATTGTGAAAACACGTTAGGAACGTGTGTTGATCGTAAATCGTGATCTATCCTAAACTAGAAGTGCGAAATCCATCTAGATTAGTTATTAGGGTTCTTGTATAATACAAAGATAAGAAAACAATTACAATGGGAGAAATAATAAACATTATCATTAGTCATATGATTACAATACAAAACGAATTCGTATGATTACATCTTGAAGACTACGAATCACAATCAACAAGACGACTAACAATAATGAATATGGTGGACTTACGACTGAGGGTTTGCGCGATCCCTCAGCCGGCCATGGACGAATTACATAGCTATTAAATCATCACTGAAATCTGAAACCTAAGTCCTATATTTATAGGTACAAATGGGCTGGGCTGTCAAATTCGTACAAAATGGGCTTGGCCTTACGAACTTAAAGTTCATAAGGCATATATGTACGAACTTATTAGTTCTTACGAACTTAAAGTTCGTAAGGCATATATGTACGAATTTCTCAGCCTTTTAGAATTATTGCATCGGACAACAATTTGTGCACTTTACAAAACCCAACACACTTCTAACTATCAGCTTACAAAGAATCAAAGTAAAATATGACTAACAGCTTGTGACCCTTTGAATCTTTTGGGTTCTTTTTGATCTGTTATGAAGTTTTAACAGGAAAACAGAATTTGTACAAATACTTTGCATATATTGAAAAAAGAAAATATTACAAGATAAGACACTATTCCCAATCATTTCTACAGCTTCTTGTTTGACTTCATATGATGGGGCAATAGTCACATTCAACTTCCTATCTAGACCCTCATCAATGAGGAACTGCTCATACCCATTACCCTGATCACTAAAAGTGATACAAAATCTATACAAGGTAAATAGGTGCATATGTGGTACCTTTTTCAGCTCAGCAGTCCTTTGAAACACCAATTGGCCTCTTGCATTCACAAAGTACATTCCATGCTCAGGTTCAGTGATGAACAGCCCACTTCTTGCATTTTCAACACCAGCAGGTAGAGACAGATCAAGATGACTTAGAATCTTGTCAAGAGCTTCAGGAGATAATTGATCAAGCAACTCTGAAGGGTTCAAGTTCTTGAGAAAATCTGTATGATCACCTTTTTTAAGTGGCTCAGCAGACTCATCTTCATCATCCATATCATAAGCTTTTGGTCTTGGAAGGCCAGTGATGTCAATCTTGAATTTGACAATTATTGCAAACTTCTTTTCAATGGCTTCCAAGACTGTCTCTTGATGAATGCCAGGCATACCAGTAATGATGTTGTGCAACTCAACCCACTCAGTGTATCCCAAATCAAACATCTTGTCAAGATCACAAGTTTGATTACTTGTTTCATAACCTTCCCTTGTGATCCTGATACATGGGATGGACTGCCCTCTTCTCCTTTTTAATTGAACCTTAGTGATCAGCTCTGGATATCTTCTATACTTGATTATTTCAGTCACCTTCCTCTTCTCCACAGCTTCCCACTTATCATGGAATTCAACACTTGCCTTTACATCTTTCAACTTATGTGATGGTTTTGAGTGGACCACCACTTTCTTTTTACCTTTGCCCCTTTCTACATTTTTCTTTGATCCCACAATTGCAAGTTCTTCTTCATCTTCTTTGTTTAATGTTTCTTGAATAATCTTGACAATCTCTGGATCAGATTGGGTCTTTTTCTCATTCTCTCTCCTCCTATCTTCATTAATCATATTTTATGCCACCTTAACTGTTACATTTAACAGTTCAGCCTGTTCCCTTGCAGCCTCCCAATCTTTTTCATCATCAGTTAGAATTTTCACACCACTAGAACCAGCTTCATTTGGCCTTTTCTTCAACATAAACTGGTCCAGAGTTGTGTTGTCTTCACTAGAAGATGATTTCTCAAGTTTTTCTTTGGGAACTGGGTCAGACTGAGATTACACAGCTTGAACAGGGTCAGCTTGGGAAGACTTCTTCTTTTCACCAACATTCAAAACATTTTCCACATCAAATTCCTTCCTTATCTCTCCAACAATATTCATAACCACATCAGTCTCCCCCTCAATTGTAACATCCTTCTCACCAGCCTCTTCATTCACATTTCCAGCAATCTTTTCACCACCAAACTCAGACTCTGGTATTTTTATCTTCTTTTCATTTTCTACCTCTTCATCTACCACTTCTTCATTCGAACCAAATACAACAAGCCTTCTATCATTGGCCTCCCCCTCAGCTCTAGCTTCCTCTGTCTTTCTTTCAATCTTTCAAAGTAGTTCTCAATCTCTTTGTCAACCTTAACCCTTTCTTTTTCTAGTTCTTCTTGCTCTACTTCAGCAGCACTCTTCTCCCCCTTTTTGTCATCATCACCAGGGAAAGAGCTAACTGGAGTGTCAAAGACTCCTTTGAGTTTGTTGTTGAGCAAGTCAATTTTGACATTGTTGACACACCATGCTCTGAATAGATCAATATAATCATCATGGAAGGATCCAATGTTAGACTTGACACCCTTTGAGACTTCTACCAACTCCTTCTTGAATTCAGCTTGAGATTTGTTGGTTGCTTGAAGCTCAATGGTGACTTCTCTTGTAAACTTATTTGCATTTTTCTCAAACTGGCCCAGAGTGCTCTTGTTTAATCCCTTCTCTTCATTGATGGCTTTTGTGAAACCATCAAGAGACTCTGTCAGCTTGGTTTGGTTCTGCTGCATCAAATCAACTGCCTTCTTAAAACTTTCTTCCAGTGCAGTCTGATCTTGGCACAGCTTTTCAACCTTCTTATCCGTCAATACGTGATCCTTTTGGATCTTTTCCAAGCATTCAGCCAGCTTTGAGCTCTCAACCTTATAAGTTGAAGTGAACTCAGTGAGCTGACCCACCACATTTGAAAATGAGATAGTGGCAGCTTGGGAAGAACTTGCAGTTGGCTTAAAAGCCACTGACTCTGGAAAGAGCAGCCTGCAATCCTTAATATCAGGGTCATTGGGCATATATAGAAGGGGGTGGAGGTAAATGGAGTTTTGGAAAATTTTCTCATGAGAGTGAGTCTCATGAGCAGATCAGTCAGAAATGACAATGTGCTGGTCAGCCTGAAGAGAAATGACTTGTAATTCAGGCTGAGGCACAGTGGGAATGTGTTGATCGTGATGTTGATCAACTCCTCCACTGGCATCTTCCATCAGATCATCCCTTAAGGATGGATGGGCAAGCACATCATCGAATGAAGAGTCACTTCCGGAGATAGTGACTATTTTTTCATCAGCATCGTGAGGACCACTGATGGTTCCCATTGCTGCACATGGGGCTGTCATGACCTCCTTAAAGAAGGCCAAGTAACCTACAGGATCCCTCTGTCCAAGGACAGATGCAGACACAGATCCTGCAGGTGTAATGTTAAGTAGAGGATTGCCCTTCCACAATGGTGTGTTGTTGCACCAAAGCATCCTTAAGGAGAATATTTGAGGCCTGTACCCCTCCTTGTGATCTAGAAGGGGCATTGACAGCCTGTGCAGACTCAGAGTGTAAGAAAGAAGGAGTCTGGTCAGCTTGGGAAGGAGAAGCAGTGTCACAAGTGTGTTCAATACTTCTCTCCTTTTGCTGAGCATCCTCGGAACTGAAGTGCATTGACTCTGACTCATGTTGGATCTGGGCTGGATCCAGTGTTGTCCCTTTAATGATATCATCAACCTTTTGGGAGGCTGATGATGACGATTTAGGTTCAGACACAGTATGACCTTGGGAGGAGGTCTTTGTTTCAATACCTTCACACTGTTTGGAAGGGTTGGGTAGCAGTAAGTGATCCCTTTAACTCGTCTACACTCTTTTGGGAGAGTGCAGATGGGCGTGGTGAATTAGGCTTAATAGCTTGGGTGGCAAAGTCAGCTTTGGAACGTTCCTCAGCTTCCAATGCACCTTGGGAGACTTTAATTTTTGAAGTTGCAATGTCAACCCCAGAAGCTGATACAGATTTCCTTTTGGATCTTTGCTTTTTAACATTGTGAGGTACTAAGTCCTCAACAATGGGTCTTTTAGAAGCGAATTTGGAAGAAATGGATGAAGGTGTGGCTAGGGTAGCTGATGAGTTGGCCAACCCTTCACCCTCTTTAGAAGGAGAAGAAGATTGAATAGATTTGGAAGAGTTTGAGGGTTCAGAAGCATGTGTACCTGGGTCCCCCTGATTAGCAGATTGTGTGTCAGACTCATATCGCGTCGAAGAAGGGACAGCTTCCTCACTCTCAGCTTCTCTTTCCCTTGCCCTGCAAAAATTAAGGTATGTCTGCATTGCTGGGGTCAGACCCTGCGCAGTTACCTTAGGACTATTAAAAATGTTATTATTAATGGCCTTACATTCAACAGTTTGACCAGTTGCCAAACTGAAATCACCATTAAGAATGCCTCCAATAATGAGTGCAAGAATCCTACCATAAGGTATGGTAAGACTCTTATTATTGACTCGGCCAACTAAGTCTCTAAAAATTACAGCAAAAATCTATTCTGGTCATAGTGACCATTGCATGAAAAATTTGCAATTCTAAAGCATTGGGTTGGTCAAAGTTGCCTGCCTTTACTTGTAAAGATTTTGAAATTGTACTTAAAAGATAATTCCATATTCCAGTTAAGTATTTCATTTTAACTACTGAAGCCAAAGGACCATCATAACCAACTTTCTATAAAACACTTTTGGCTTCAGCATGAGACACTAAACTTTCATAAATATCATCAGGCATATAAGACAGCTCAAACGCAGACCTAATCCTCTTTAAAGAAATGTATACCTTTTTCTTACCATTGAGGATGGCGCCATAGATTGGAGGATCTCCTTCTTTGTTCTGTCCAACGTAACAGCTTGCCCAAAATTCATAAAGAAGATCTTTGAACACCACGGTTGGCTGCTCAATCAACATTTTACCAAATGGATGATGCCATAAGAATGACACCACTTCATCATACCCCTTAGCCTAGGAAGGAGGATGAATATTGGCAGAAACGAGACTGACTATCTTAATTTTACCTGTATCAAGATCAGCAGGAACAACCACTACCTTATCTCCCACCACATAAGGTGAAAGTTTATTTACGCTTACCGGAGCTGGGTATACAACATCAGATTCAGTTGAAGAATCTGATTGAGAATTATTAGCAGAAGGAGAAGTAGATGATGATGCCATTTATAAGAAATAAGAATTTTTAGAAGAAGTTTTGAGAAATCGATAGAACAGTTATACAGATTTGAGAAAATGAGAGAGATTGATTGAGAGAAATGAAAGAGTGATTTGGGGGTTTAGGTTAAAAAGAGTATATATACTTTATTATAATAAATATTATTCAAAATTAACCGTTTGAAAATTGGAGAGAGAAATAATTTGATTGGTGGATGAACAAGTAGTGGGGGTACTTTTTCAGAAACCAGCCGTTGCCACTATACGTGTCAATCACCAATTGAATAGAAAATGGATAAATAAGTAAACTAAATAAAATATTGTAAATAATAAAACGCACTGAGATATTTAATAACAAAAATAACCACTAAGCTGGGTCAGACTCAGCTTACCCTCTTTTACTTGAAAAATACACCAAGTATGAAAGGGTAGTCTGGGTCAGACACAGCTTACCCTCAAAATTGAGAATAATTCTAAGGGGTCAGATTTGTTATTACTTAGCTCACTGCCTTTTACATATTTAGCATACCTAGCTTTCTGATGAGATAGTTGAACCTTGATTCATCCAACAACTTTGTAAACAAGTCCGCTAACTGATTTTCTGTTGGAATGAAGTGAAGTTCAACATCTTCTTTCATCACATGATCTCTAATGAAATGATATCTTATATCAATGTGCTTGGTCCTTGAATGAAGCACATGATTGTTGGAGATTGCTATGGCACTGGTATTGTCACAAAAGATTGGAGTTTTAGAAGCAGTGACACCATAGTCTTGAAGCTGATATTGCATCCAAAGTACTTAAGAGCAACAACTTCCTGCAGCAACATACTCAGCTTCTGCAGTAGAAATGGAAACTGAATGCTGCTTTTTGTTGGACCAGCTTACAAGTCTATTGCCAAGCAATTGACAAGCTCCTGAAGTGCTTTTTCTATCAATCTTACAGCCTGCAAAGTCAGAATCTAAATAGCCAATTAGATCAAATCCTGAGTCTTTGGGATACCAAAGACCCAGATTGGGACTACCTTTAAGGTATCTGAAGATTCTTTTTACAGCTTTGAGATGAGATTCTTTAGGGCTAGCTTGATATCTTGTACAAAGACATGTAGCAAACATAATATCTGGTCTACTAGCAGTTAAGTAAAGTAATGATCCTATCATACCCCTATAAGCTGTGGTGTCAACAGATTTGCCATTCTTATCTTCACCCAACTTATCACCAGTTCCCATAGGAGTTTTCATAGGTGAGCAATCACTAAAACCAAATTTGTTTAAGAGATCTTTTAACATATTTTCCTTGGTTTATGAAAATTCCATTTTTGGTCTGTTTAACTTGTAAACCTAGAAAATAGTTTAGTTCTCCCATCATGCTCATTTCATACTTTTTAGACATTAATTCAGAAAACTTTTTGCAAAGTCTTTCACTGCTAGACCCAAATATGATATCATCTACATAAATTTGCACAAGAAGAATATCACCATTATACTTTCTCACAAATAAAGTCTTGTCAACATTACCTCTTTTGAATTTGTTAGCCAAAAGAAATTTAGACAAAGTATCATACCATGCCCTTGGAGCTTGTTTCAAGCCATAAAGAGCTTTGTCAAGCTTGAACACATGGTCAGGAAACTTTGAATTTTCAAAACCTGGAGGTTGTTCAACATAGACTTCTTCTTCCAATTTCCCATTCAGAAATGCACTCTTCACATCCATTTGATAGACTTTGAAACCTTTATGAGCAGAGAAGGCTAAGAACATTCTGATTGCCTCCAATCTTGCCACAGAAGCAAAAGTCTCATCATAATCAATTCCATATTCTTGTTTGTAACCAAGAGCTACCAATCTTGCTTTGTTTCTGGTCACAACTCCCCTTTCATCCATTTTGTTTCTGTAGACCCACTTGGTTCCAATCACAGTTTTGTGATGAGGTCTTGGAACAAGTTCCCAAACCTTGTTTCTTTCAAACTGTGTTAACTCATCTTGCATTGCATTTACCCAAGATGGGTCTGCTAGGGCTTCATTAACCTCAGTTGGTTCTACCTTACTCACAAAATTAACAAACATGCAGAAATTGCCAGTTGCTTTTCTTCTAGTTTTGACACCAGAGAGAGGATCACCAATGATCTGATTAATTGGATGACACTTTGTCCATTTAGTTACATGAGATGGAGTATTTGTAACCTGGACACTAGACTGATTCAGATTTGAAGGTTCAGCATGATCAGCTTGTGGAATGGACTGATCAGCTTGGATTGGAGTTAGAGGATCTGAGCCAGTTGGAGTGTCATTTGATGGATTCTGAATAATTTCTTCAGTGGGAGTTGAATTAGCTTGCACATTTTCAAAGATTGGAACATCTTCTTTTTCTTCAATGAGTTGCTCCCCCTGAGTTTGAGCATTGTCAGCTCCAGCTGGTGGATTAGTTGGAGGCTCATTCTCAGGTACAAGCAGTTCTTCAAAATTGAAATCTTCATCTTCAGGAAGAGTGCTAAATGGACTTGAACAACCTTCATCAATGCTTACATTCACAGAGTTTCAATTGTTTTAGTTCTTTTGTTGTAAACTCTGTAGGCCTTCATCATTGTTGCATATCCAAGTAGGATACCTTCATCAGCTTTCTCATCAAACTTTCCAAGATGGTCTTTCTGATTTAGAATGTAGCATGGACTTCCAAACATTCTTAGGAAACCAATTTCTGGTTTTCTCCCCATATGAAGTTCATATGCAGTCTCCTGGTGTCTTTTCACAATAAGGGATCTGTTCCGGGTAAAGCAAGTTGTGTGCACCGCTTCACAGCCCAGAAATGGGACTTGACATTATTTTGAGCCATCATGGATCTGATAGCTTTAATAAGAGTTCTGTTTCTTCTTTCTGCAACACCATTTTGTTGAGGAGTTCTAGCAGCTGAGTAGACTTGTGAAATTCCTTTTTCACTGCTGAATGAGTTAAGAGTGACATTCTTGAATTCAGTACCATTGTCACTTCTTAACTGCCTTACATGCCTCTTGTAAAGAATTTCAGCTTGCTTGATGAAATGAATAATACTGTCAGCAGCTTCACTCTTGTGCTTGAGAAAGAAAACCCAGGTGTATCTTGAATATTCATCAACTATAACCAAGGAGTACCTCATTCCAGTGAATGAAAGGGTACTAATTGGCCCAAATAGATCCATATGAAGCATATCCAAACAATTATCAATGGTTGAGCATGTTTTGGACTTGAAAGTAGCTTTGTGTTGTTTGCCTTTCTCACAAGCACCACACAGCTTGTCCTTCTCATAATTTATCAAAGGAAGACCAGACACCAATCCTTTCTTACACAGCTTATTGATGTCTTTAAAATTCATATGAGACAGCCTTTTATGCCAGAACCAGTTCAGCTCATCTTGAGTCTTTGACATGAAACAAACTTCCCTTGTAACAGTTGGGTTCCTCATGTCAAAAGAATACAAAGACTCATCCTTTTTTGCTACAAGAACAACATTACCTTCTAAATCAAGAACAATGCCCTTATCAGACCTGAATCTCATTTCAAAACCAGCATCACACAATTGACTCACACTAATCAAATTGTGCTTTAAGCCATTTACATATGAGACCCTTCTGAAAGTAAGGGGACCATTAGAAAGTATACCAAATCCTTCAGTCTTTCCTTGAGAGTCATCTCCAAAAGTAACATTAGGACCATCGCGAATCCTAAAGCTACATAGCAGGGACTTACATCCGGTCATATGCTTGGAACACCCACTGTCCAAGTGCCAGGTATTATCGTCATGACTGCCATGCATTCATAATAAGAGATTAGTTCTTTTTGGGAACCCATCCAACGATGGGTTCACCAGAACTGACCATCTGGTCTGACTCAGACTGGGAAACAAAACATGAACTCTTGTCAGATTTGGATACCCATTGTTGCTTGATTTGACCTTTACCAGATTTGAAATTCTTTCTTGCAACATCAAGAGTTTCCTTTTTAGCAAAACCTTTGCCTATTCCAGATTTCTTACATTCAGTTCTTAATTTTCTTTGATCAACAATTTTGTGATCAGACACATTTTTCAGAAAATTAATGTCAGTTGAAATCTCACCATTTATGGACTCAACATATTTTGAAATCATCTTGTCAGAGTCAGATTTGGTACATTTTGAAATAGACACAGATTCAATTTTTGACAGTTTTCCTTGAGAACCAGACTTCTCATTCTTTGAAAGCTTTATCTTTTCTTTTGGAACACTATGATATCTAACCTTTGTTTTGTTTTTCTTTAAGTTACCATTCTTTGTTTTAGACTTTGAATCTGACACAGACTGGGAAATAGTTAGCTTAGATAGGTCAAGACTTTCTTCAGGTTTTAACTCAATGACCTTATCAGCTTCAGATACAGCTTCAGCAATGGTTTGACCAACAGTTTCAAGATCATTAAACCCAATCCCAGATTTCTGAACCAACTTAATTGGTTTAGACTTTTTCCCTTTGGTTTGGACTTTGGGTGGTGAAGGAGGCTGATAACAAGGCTCCATAGCACATACTTCACTGATGGCTATGGCCCTATCATAATCACCATCAAAAATAGCTTGCATCTGATGAGGGATTTGGTTATTTACACACTTGGCAGTTCTTTTAGAACAAATACACCATGATTCAGTAATATGTTTAACTTTCAAAAACTTTTCTTTTACAGTCTTAGCTTCTTTGACCAAAATGGAGTTTAGTTGTTTTTGAGCTTTAACTTCAGATTCCAGTTTTTCAATGGTGTGACTTTTAGAACTAACTTCAAGTTTCAAAACAGATATTTCCTTTTTGAGTTCTTGATTAAAGTGTTTTTGTAAAAGAACCTCATCACCCAATCTATTCAGTCTAGACAATTTCTCATTATCAGATAGATCAGAAAATAAAATTACCTCAGGAGGAGTAGTCTGACTGGTACATGACTGGTGAGCTGACTCAGATTGCTGTTGTATTTTGACAAGATCTTCAGCAAACTTCTGAGTGGCTTCTTTG
This sequence comes from Erigeron breviscapus, assembly GCA_034093135.1. NCBI lineage: Eukaryota > Viridiplantae > Streptophyta > Magnoliopsida > Asterales > Asteraceae > Erigeron > Erigeron breviscapus. Next base: position 66,713,976 of record CM067168.1, on the reverse strand, counting down.
GCCATGAAACACTTGGCATCTTCATTTAGTTCATCATCAGATGAGGTTGCACTTTTAGCCCAGTCTTTGGCTAACAGACTCTTCTCATCTTTTTTAACCTTCTTACTCAGCTCAACCATTTGTGCCTTCAAGGCTTTGTATTTGGTCTTGAGCTTTGAGTATTTTTCACTTCTTCCTCCTTTGGATGACACAGCTTGAGAAGACTCTTTAGATCCGCAATCTCCAACCATGTGTCCAATCTTGCCACATTTGTAACAAGTGACTTTGGACATGTCAGATGGCTTCTTGGTCTTATCAGCTTGGCCAGACTTTCCTTTTCCTTTAAACTTACTGAAGGATCTCCTTTTGATCCTTTCAGCTAACATAGCTATTTCATCAGCTAGTCCATCACCATTAGATTCATCACATTCAGACTCAGAACAAACAGAGTTAGTGTTAGAAATCATAGGAGCAGTTTCATTAACACAAGGAATGATCTCATTACTCATTGAGCTAGGGTGTTCAGTCATGGAGGCAACAAGTGCAGTAGCAGGCTAACTGTAAGAATCACCCATAGCAATCAACTTTTCAGCCTCTGAACACTCTTAGTTATGAAGTAAACCAAAGAGTCCAGGGAGGTCAAGATCATTATAAACAGAACTTAGCTTAACAGAAGAAATATAGTTATTCCATTTAGGTGGTAATGAATCAAGAAATTTACTTCTTTAAAACTTCATTTTTCTTAGTTATTCCAACAGCAGCTAAATCATTAACTAAAGCATTAAAGCGGGTATGAGTATCAGTCAAGGATTCATTTCTCAAAGAGAAGAATCTCTCATACCTCCTGGTCAAAGTAGTTATTGTGGATTCCATGGAGGTAGAGCAACCCTCAAACATGACAGTCAATGTACCCCACATTTTCTTAGCTGTAGAACACATTTTAATAGAATGGTAAATATCTTTGGGCACAGCTTGGACAATGAAATGTCTAGCCTTCACATCCAAGTTTGCCAACCTCCTATCCTCATCCCCCCAATCTGCCTTGTCCTTAACAATTGATTTGACTGTGGCAGGAATGGTTGGTTGACCATCTCTGACCACAACATCTACCACAAGGGTCTGTGTAGGAACATAAGGACCATCTGTAAGGATGTCAGGCATATTGTTATCGATGGATTCAAGGAACAAAGACATTCGACCTTTCCACCCACTGAAATCATCTTTATCAAACATGGGTGGTCTGGTTGAAGAACCATTATCAACATAGGATGACATAATGCTTTACTATAAAAGAAAATAAGCAAGGATCTAGTCAAGTTAATTCTTAACCCCTTCTCTGATATTAATTGATACGTCCCAAGGTGTATCAATATACCAAAGTATATTATACACAGAACAGTTGTAGAGGGGGTGAATACAACTTAATTCGATCTTTACAAACTTTTAAATAAATGTCTTAAAGACTCAGTTTATATTTTCAGTAAGTAAAGAACATGAATCAATAAAACAGTAAAGTAGTAAAGTAAATGAAACATTCTTGAACACATATTATAGTTTTCAATGTAATCCTTTATTAAGAAATAATCTATACAAAGAATTACAGGGTTGTTGCGGAAACAAGATAGCCTATAGATATCTAAACAACCCTTTGAAATGACAAACTACAATCAATAAGTTTCTACTCAAGAGAATCAGTCCAAGCTGATCTCAAACAGACTAAGCTGTGTGTAAGAGCAAAGAAAACTTTGTGTGAAGAATGATTCTCAGGAATGCCACACATATGCAATCAAGGATTGAGGCTTTTATAGGCGAAAGCCCTTCTTCACTTGGTATCCAATGCAGCCACGTATTCTTCTTCCACTGGATAATAAAGGAATATCTGATCGTGCCTTCTCATAGTACTTGTGGTCCCCAAAGTACTGCAATTCATTCTTTATCATCCAATAATAGTATGGACACGCATATGTAAAACTAACCACCAACCTGGATCCTAGGATTCTTCCTAGTCACATCATTTGTCCTTATCTTCAATCCAGGTTGTTATCTTCACTTGATTGTCAGACACAGATTGGGTCGTTTGTCAAAGCACCAATCTGCCTAAGTATCTCCAAGTTGACTGCTAATCCCAAGCTGACTTCCACTACCGGCTTGGTCTTCTATCTTCAATCCTCCTCCTCGACTTGGATTGAATGCTATAAACATAGTTGATGCAGCTTGAACAATACTTGCTTCCATAAGATTACACTTACAAAACATGAAGCATGATCTGGGCCAGAAACAGATCGTAAGCTGTGTCAGCTTAGTATCAGAATACAAGAACCAAAAGATTTCTAAGTATTTATCTATCAGATTTGTCATCACCAAATTTACAATGAACATTGGGACTCAACACATACAACTCATCTTTAATGACCACTAGTGACGGGTTTGGTATGTGTACCGGTATGATGTGGATGCCCATTTTTTTTGAACTTTTTTTCTAGTTTCAAACCAGTATACTATGTTTTTTGATTGATTGTTTTCGGTTCAAATTTTTTTCCTTTGAAGTTTTTCAGTTATATTTATGAATAGGGGTATGCTTGGCAAAACTAGTTGTAGCTATTAGCTGGTAGCTGTAAGCTCGTAGTTGTAGCTGTAGCTGGTAGCTGTAAGCTCGTAGCTGTAGCTGTAGCTGATAGCTGAAACTTTTTAAATAAATTTAAGTGTTTGGCAGAGTAACTGAAGCTTTAAATGAAATGCATAAAATTACCAAAATAGGCAAACATGTTATATACTAAACGCAATGAACATGTAGTATAAATATATATAATCTGAACATAATACATATATATAATAATTATACTAGTTGTTTATGTAGATTAAAATTTATATGGATCAAAACAAGCCACATAAGCTTGTATACAGCTCAAACCAAAAACTTTATTTGATATACACATTAATGTTTCTTGCAGTCCTTTAAAGTAATTCATGCATTTTTATATTTTACTTACAAACATCGCATCATTGGCTCACACATAAAATGTTGAAAGGTCAATTGTGGAATTATATTCAAAAGCTACAAGCTTTCTCCAAAACGCTTGCAAGAGTAGCGTTTAAGTTTGGGAGCTTTTGGTTTTAATTAAAAGATTGAAGCTCTATTAACCAAACAAAGCTTTTTATTAAGCAGGAGCTTTTTCTCAAAAGCTTAAAGCTTGAAGCTCCTAAAAGCTTCAAAAAGCTCCTTGCCAACCATACGTTACATGAACTAATTGTGAGTCCCAAATATAGATGATTAAAACCCGACTGGCAAGTAGTTCTAACTGGAAGTTGACCAGTTCAGAATACGATCCAGATATGGATGAACAATACGATAAAGGTACTGAAAGTAAATGCAAGAAACAATAAAGGCTGAAACTATATAGATAATATGTATAGATCAAGTATGTAGCATTGAGACACGATGTACTTTTCAATGTATTTGATTTATTGATATATAAACAAATACAAAGGTTGTTGCGGAACAAAGATAAACACCCAAGTGTAAATATCTAAACAACCTAGAAATACAAGTGATCTAATAACTTGGAAATACTCGTAAGGATTACTTAGAGTATATCTCACAAGTTGCAATGCTAAGGTTTCAAGCCATTTGCAAGTTGTGAGAAGACTTATATTTATAGACCAAGTCCATGATGACGTGGACCAGATCGTACAAATATGGTTGGGAGTATTTAAGGAATTAAAGCTAATTCCTTACATGTGTACTTTTAAGGTTTAGGTATATAAGTCAATTGATGTGACTTATCATACCTTATTCCCAACCTTTACTTTACCTTGTACTTATTATTAATAGTTAAATCTATTAACCGGGTAAAGATATGTAAAGTAAAAAGTCTTCCTCGTAATCAGTGTAAAAGTGTGTAAGTACTTTTACACTGAGATGCTTCAGTCTTCGATCAGGTAGAATCAACTTCTGAGCTCCACATATGAGCTGATTCTCTTTCTTCAGACTTCAGTCTTTGACTTCATTCTGAACGGTATTTTGATACGTTGATCTGAACTGAAGTGAAGCTTCAGTGAACTAATTCTGAGCGACCTCAGAATTCTATACAAGTATTTTTCACTGAGCTTCAGCTATTTCTGAACAAATTATACTTGGTCGATTTTCGACCTAACAAATTCCCCCTATTTGTTCTGAAATAGTGCATGCATCTCAGACTTCTATCTATACATGTTTGTAAGTCTGAAATGCAAGTTTTTGTTTAAGTTGTAAAAATTTTCTAAGTACATCTTATAGATCATTGATGTCTCAGAATTTTACTTGTGGTTTTTCTAACTTAAACCTATCATCTACTTATAGGCTACAAAATGTAACATATATATACAAACTGAAGTGTTTGTTACATTTGCAAATATTTATACAAGTACATGATAAACTGAAAAAGGAACTACTTCTTGGCAGGCCTTGAACCAGAAGGTGCTTCAGTAGGTTTCCTCTTCAGTGGAGAATGATCCTTCTTTCCAAACAATCTGCCTTCAATCTCTACCTTGGCCTGCAACTTTTGTTGTATTCTTGATAACCATGCACCAATCAAAGCAGATTTCGGCTTCCCCCTCAGTATTTGGATCATCTCCCTATGCTCAGAAATCCCAAACTCGTGCACTGAAACCTGATGATATTCTTCAGCTGCCCTTCATTCTCTTTTAACAACCAAGTCAAAGAGCTTCAATCCATCAGCTTTTGTTACTTCCATATCAACTATTTTAGCTGGATGAGATCGATGCTTCATATAATGCTCATACTGATCCCTTTCATGTTTTCTTTCAATTTCAATAGCATCATCAGACATTGGCTTGAAGGTAGATAGGTCAGCATCACGAATATTCTTCCTTGAAGACCTTGGTCCAGTCACTTTGGGCTTTGTGGGTGGCCTAGCCAATTCTTTTTCAACCTTTAGAACTCCAGCCAGAATTTCTTTCTTTTTGATTGCCATCTCCTTTTCTCTATTTTTCACCAAGTCCTCAATGGACATCTTGAATGTGAGATGGTCCAACTTTTGTTCTAAGGGAGAATAATTTACCCCATACTCATACTCCAGCATATCAACAACAGCTTTCTGCACTCTTGGATCATTTTTGATCTTCAGATATCTTTCCAGAGAGAGACCAAGAGCTGCAGCATCAACATGATCAAGGGTTCCCATTTTCAGATGTTGAACCCTTTCTCTTTCCTTGTTTTCCCCCACATAATGAATTGATTAGAAACTTGCTTCTGCAAAGCTTCTAATTTCTTGCTATCAGCATTAGGATCATGAAGTGGATAACCGTGCTCATCAACATTTTCACCAACTACCAAACCAGAACCCTTAGAATCTTTCTTTGTTGGTTCATCCACCACTGGGGCCTTGCCCTTATCTTTCTTAGTAGGTTCAGAAGCTTGTACTTCAGATTTCTGAACCTGTTCCCCCTGAACTGAGGCACTACCAGATGGTACCTCATCTTGCTTCTTGGTTGCTTCTATCAATTCTTGAGTACTTGAAAGCAGACCAATAGGCACATTTCCCCCTTTGGGGACCTCAGAAGGCATCTTGGCATATACATCAATAGCAGTCTGAATGGCCTTTAGAGGTTCCCAACTTTGCTGCAGAAGGCAATCAGAAATGCCTTTTGCCATGGTAGAGAACTGAGCCCTTAGCCTGAATGATGAGTTAAGGTTTAGATTCTCTTTTTCAGTAAGCTCTTTCAGCAATTTCCTATCTTATTCAGAGAATGAAGGAGGAGGAGGACAACAACATTTTCCTTTTTAAGTAGGGTCAGAATTTCATCTAACTGTTTGGACTGGCCTTTAACAACTTCTTCAAGAGTAGATACAGATTTCTGAACTTCTTCAACAGCTTTATCTACCTTCTCTGAAGTGTCTTGAGTGAGTTCTAAGACCATCCTTATGACCCCTTCTTCAACCTTTTTAGCCACAGAAGTTGAAATCTGTGCAACAATATTCTGAGAAATCTCAGACTTCAGCTTTTCAATCACACCACTACTAACAGAAGATCCAAGTTCCTTCTCATTGACACTTGGCCTTTTTACCAACTCATTCATCTCCTTCCCGACTGCCAGAACTTCTTGTTTTATCAATTCAATACCAGATGTCAAGTTCGCAACAACTGAAGCTTGCACATCTCTTTTGGCCAGTCTAAAGGCTTCCCTGATAGTTGTACTTACTTTGTTACAAGAATGCACCAGCTCATTTAGCCTCCCACTTACTAGTCCCTCATTTCCAGCAACCTTGGTGAACTCAGTGCCAAGAAACATCTGAGCACCCTTCATTTCAGCAATGGAACTAGTATTGGCAGTTAGAGATTTAGTTAAGTCCTCTACCTTGAGAAGTAGGCTTTGGACTTCGGCATGTTGTTTCTCTAACTGTGCTTCTACACTCAAAGGAGGGGGGGTTGTGCAGAAACAGAAGCCATAAAGGGAATTCTACCAAGCCCATCTAATGCCTTTTCCAATTGCATTTCAGTTGGACTCTCAGATTCAGTGGCAGAGTCCAACTCCTTTTCAGTTTCATCATCATAATTAATGGGCCTTGGCACTTGGTGAATTTATGGGTGTAAGTGTTCGAGTTGTGGTTGAAAACGTGGTGAAGTTACATAGGCAGGTGTAGAGCCGGGTGGAAAATATGGATGTTGATGTGAAGTTTCAGGTTGGCGATATGGTTGTTCAATATTTTGGATTTCTGGGGGAGGTTGGACGTTTATGAGGCTGAAGGTTGGCTTAGAATTAGAAGACTGATTCTCCTCCAGTAAACCCTCATCAAACTCAAAGTCAGCAAAGGAATCAAGATTCCCTTGAGGTGGCTCATCGTCATCCCAGAGGTCAGTCGTAACTGCAGTCTGATCAGATATGCCCTGGTTCAGATCACTGGTACCTGAACCAGCTTCTGGTTCAACAACTGCTGCTGCAGATGCATCATCACCAGATTTATGGGTTGGCTCAGCCATAGCTTCATCGCCAGAGACAGTAGACACGGGGATTGCCTTAATGATTCTCGTACCATCATCAAGAATCACTTCATCGGCCGTAGAGTCTGGAATCTCAGTCTCAGGTGGTGTCACACCAAAGACTTCATCAATTCATGCTGCAGAAGAGTGTGAGATTTGTGAAGTTACATGGGGTGCGCGTGCAGACACGGACTCTATTGTGTGCTGGGCGGACACACTAATATTTTCTTCACCATCTCCTCCTAAAGAAGTTTTGGAGATGGCTGCTTGTGGGTTCCCTTTAGACTCGATTCCTCTGGTTCTTGTTGGGAAGATCCAGAGGGGTTTGCTTCGGTACTAGTATCCTTGGGCTGTGAGGACTGCTTAAATTTACGTCGTTTTAATACGCCCTTTGGAGATCCTGAGGGATCTTTTGGGAGATCCTCAGGTTGGTCAATGGAGGAGGGAGGTGGTGGTTGGGTAGAAAAAGTTGCTGGGTTTTAAACAACTTCAACATTTGACCACCAGGTGCACCAATGGGTCTCGCATTCTTTTGCGACCCGCTCGGTGACCTTTCTGAGCCAGCCAGTCGTGCTGTTTCAGTTTTAGAAATTACCTGAAGCATTGCAGTGGAGAGTTCAGGTTCTGGATCTGAAGTAGATAGCTTTGATAGATCCCTGCAGAACTCCGTCGCTGAAGCTTCAAGCCCCTCCAAATGATACGCATCTCCAAGCATGTTCATGAAGCAAATGCTCAGAAATCTAGGGAATGAGATATGTGGACTTCTTTTCCCTTTTAACTTTGTTACCAGCTGAGAGAAAAGTATCTCAGCAAAGTCCACCTCAATCCCATGCCACAAGTAATACCCAATTTCTACTTGTGTTAAGGAAATCTGGTCCAATCCACCATAATTTCCTCCTAGGCACTCGACAATCTGAGTCCAAAAATATCTCCAACAGTTTCCAAATCCAGACAAAAAGATGTGTCCAGATGTCTTCAGATTGTCGTCTGCATCAACCATGTCATTATGACCAGTGGCCTGCAGTACCTCCCTGAAATTAACTCCTTTAAGCCTTTTTGCATAGGCTGAAGAAGAGGGAAGGAAGTTCAAATGAAGGGCCTCCCGAAACCCATCAAGTGAAAGGATATACTGCTTAGTGCCTTCTTGTAAAGAAAAAGCAATGGACTTTTCATCCTTGCTCAGAGTAGCAGTATACCAGAATTCAAGTAAGTATCTATGATACATTACTTGAGGATTTGCAGTCAAGGCGTAGTGGAGAGGAGATTGTTCAAGAAATTTATTTATCCTCCCCATTAAAGTTTTGCCTTTGGCGTTCAGTGCGGCCATGAAATTATTCATGTTGAATCTAAGGGTCGATGGCTCGAACCCTTTTGGCCATTGTGCACTGGCCTTGACTACCTTGGATGGTTTGTATTCGAAGGATATTAGTGATTTGACTACTTTAGCCATTATTTCTACAAGGGAAAACTGAATATGAAAGATAAATCTAGGGTTTTGGAGTTATGAAGGAATGAGAAGAATAGAGAGAGAATGATGATTGGGAGTAAATGTAACGAAAAGTAAATGAAGGAATTGTTTTGGAAAGGGTATTTATATTTATGGTGGAATACAAAGAGTTTTCCAAAATAAATGAAATAAAATGATTTTGAAATTCAAACCCAAAAATGAAAATATTATTTTAATGAAATCAGTCTTGATCGGGTTTGAAGTCCGAAAATAATTTTTGGGTAATGCAACGACGGCTATGACCCCACATTTTCACAAAACTTTTCAACACTTTAAAGAAAAAGTGATCATTACTTTCCATTTACGGCGCAACTTGTGTGACACGTCAGCAAAAAACATCATTATTCAAACGTTAAACAGTAACCTTCACGTGTTCACACAACGACCAAGTATCCAAAATACATTATAAAGGACTGACTCATTTCAGAAATAATATACAAAATCTGAGCATGATCAGATTTAAGGAATCTGAACCATCTCAGTTTACACAATTATTCTGAAATCATTTCAGAAATTCTGAAGCATTTCAGACAAAATATTTTTCTGAAAGCAAAGTTCCCCCTTAGAGAAAAATTCTTTTTTAAACATAAAAATATTTGACACTTCCCCCTGAGGTGATGCTATACAGGATTTAGCATACCTAACTCACTGATGAGATGTTTAAACGTTTTGACATCCAAGGGTTTTGTAAAAACATCAGCGAGTTGTTTATCAGTGGGAATGAAATGAAGTTCAATGTCACCTTTAATAATGTGATCTCTAATAAAATGATACCTGAGGTCGATATGCTTGGTTTTAGAGTGCATGACAGGATTGTGAGAGATGGCAATGGCACTGGTGTTATCACAAAATATTGGAGTCTTTGTATACTTAACACCATAATCAGTTAGTTGGTTCTTCATCCACAAAATCTAAGCGCAGCAACTGGCTGCAGAAATGTATTCAGCTTCAGCTGTGGAGAGTGATACTGCAGTCTGCTTCTTGCTTGTCCAACTAACCAATTTGCCACCTAGGAAATGGCAACCACCTGTGGTACCTTTCCTATCTATTTTACAACCTGCATGATCAGAATCTGAATAACCCATTAGATCTAGACTTGATCCTTTGGGATACCAAAGACCAATTCTGGGGACAACTTTAAGGTATCTGAAAATCCTTTTCACAACATTTGCGTGTGCTTCTCTGGGATCAGACTGAAATCTTGCACAAAGGCATGTTGCAAACATTATGTCAGGTCTACTAGCAGTTAAGTACATGAGGGATCCCACCATACCACGATATTTTGTGGGATCCACTTGTTTTCCATTGGGATCTGAGTTCAAAGTTAATGGTGCAGAAATAGGAGTATCTTTTGATGATACTGAATCAAATTGATATTTCTTTAATAAGTCTCTGACATATTTTTCTTGATTTATAAAAATACCATCACTGGTTTGTTTCACTTGAAGACCTAGAAAATATGTCAGTTCACCCATCATACTCATTTCATACTCAGATGACATTATTTTAGAAAACTGTTCACACATTTTGTTATTTGTAGACCCAAACACAATATCATCAACATAAACTTGTACAAGTAAGATATCACTTTTATCATGCAATATGAATAAAGTGTTATCTATTGTACCCATTTTAAAACCATTTTTCAGAAGATGTTTAGTGAGAGTATCATACCAGGCTCTAGGTGGCTGATGCACATACACAATGAGGTCTTTCTTCATTTATGAACCCTGGTGGCTGATGCACATACACAACTTCTTCCAATTCACCATTCAAAAATGCACTTTTAACATCCATCTGATAGACTTTGAACTCATGATGAGCTGCAAAAGCCAAGAAAATTCTGATAGCTTCTAGTCTAGCAACTGGTGCAAAAGTTTCATCAAAGTCTACTCCTTCTTCTTGTGAGTAACCCTTTGCAACAAGTCTTGCCTTGTTTCGAATCACGTGACCATCTTCATCCATCTAGTTTCTGAAGACCCATCTTGTCCCAATTGGTTCTTTCTTTAGATTACTGGGCAAGGAACAAGTTCCCAAACATCGTTCCTCTTAAACTGATTGAGCTCATCTTGCATGGCTTCAATCCAGCTAGGGTCTTTCATAGCCTCGTCAATCTTCTTCGGTTCTATCAGTGATAAGAAGCTGACATTTAAGCATTGATCGCTTGTGGCTCTTCTGGTCTGAACCCCACTAGTGGAATTTCCAATGATTTGCTTGATTGGATGTGCTCTTGTCCACTTAGTGTAATGACCAGGATGAACAATGATATCAGTGCAAGAACTCCTCTGAAATACTTCAGGAGGTGCTTCAGAAAAGACCACCTCAGTCTCATCATCTTCCTCCTGCAGATCATGATTCGCATCATGAAACTGTTCAGATTGGGGTAATTCAGTGGAACCTGATATCTGAGGTGAAGCAGCATGTACATCTGATCCAATAGTCAGAATCACTAAAACTTATTGGACTTTCTGAGGGTGGTACAGGAATGGAATTCTTAAAGATTTCAGAATTAGATTCATCAAAGGTAACATGAATTGACTCATCAACCTTTTCAAGTCTCTTGTTAAAGACTCTAAAGGCTTTACGATTTGATGAATATCCTAGGAAGTACCCTTCATCAGCTTTTGCATCAAATTTTCCAAGCTGACTGGAATCATTCAGAATGTATACTGGAAATCAAAATACATGGAAATATCCAATATTAGGCTTTCTATTTCTGAGTACTTCATAGGCTGTCTTCTTGTGTTTTTTGACATAGACAGATCTGTTCTGAGTGTAGCAAGCAGTTGCAACAGCTTCAGCCCAGAAATTCTTGGGATGACCATATTCATTTAGCATACTTCTAGCAGCTTCAATCAGCGTACGATTCTTTTTTTCTACAACACCATTCTGCTCTGGTGTGTGAGCTGAGGAGAAGTTCTGAGATATGCCAGTTTCAGTGCAGAAGGACTCCAGGGTGGCATTTCTGAATTCAGTGCCATTGTCACTTCTGAGCTGACAAACTTTTCGCTTATGCTTGAGTTCAATTTGTTTGATGAGAGCAATGATTTCAGCAGCAGCTTCACTCTTTGATTTGAGGAAAATTACCCAGCAATATCTTGAATATTCATCAACAACAACAAGGGTATATTTCTTTCCCGCTCTAGTCTGAACATTCACTGGTCCAAAGAGGTCCATGTGAAGCATGTGAAGAGGTTCAGTTATACTAAAGCTTTGCTTTGTTTTGAATGAAGCTCTTTTCTGCTTACCCATTTCATAACCTGGACATGGCTTGTCTTTATTGAAAGACATTGAGGGTATCCCATCAACAAGTTGTTTTCTTGACAACTTATTAATATTCTTGAAGTTCAGATGGGATAATCTCTTGTGCCACAGCCATTTTGTGTCTTCATCTGCCTTTGTGTAGAAACATTGTTCAGTGGGTGAACTATTCATATCAATGATATAAATGTTTCCTTTTCTTGGTGTAATCAATACTACCTTTCCATCTCTGTTGAATATGGTGCCTTGTGAAATATCAAACAATACCTTGAAGCCATCATCACACAGTTGACTGACACTGATCAGGTTATATTTCAAACCGTTCACATATGCAACACGTGTGAATTTGACTTGTCCATTATTCACAACACCATATCCCTCAGTTTTTCCATTTTCATCATTCCCAAATGTTATTGAGGGCCCTCTTGCACCCTATATTCCTCCAGCAGGGTTTGATAACCAGTCATGGTTCTGCCAGCAGCGCTGTCAAGATACCATATATTCTTCTTTCAGTCTCCTTGCACAAACACAAAGATTAGTTCTTTTTGGGAACCCATCTGGTGATGGGTTCGCTAGACTCTCCCTTAGCAGTCTCAGATTTCTTTGGTTCATAAGTACTGAAGGATCAAACGGGATCTCAGTCATAATCTCAGATGACACAAAAACAGTTGGTTTGATGGGGGGCTCAACCTTTTTCTTCTTAGAATTTTGCTTGATTTGTTTGGAAAAAGGTTTTGCATTTTGCTTAGGTTGAAGAGGAGTGGTTTCAACATTTTTTAAACGTGCATTACAGCTCTGCACTTGTCTAGCCAATAACTAAAATTGACTCTCTAACCTTAGCAAAATAGATTTTTCATTAGACACCTGAGCCTTACCTGAATCTGAGGTAGAAGGCTCAGTAGGGGAGATATTTTTCTTCTTCTTTTGGCCTTTTGGAACCTTAGATGAAGTCTGAGGGGATGGCCTTTTTGATTTAGCCTTCTTTTCTGAAACAGTTGTCTGAGCTGTTTCAGATTTACCCTCAGATTGTTCCTGGGCCTTATCAGTCACAGTTTTCTGTTTGCCAACTTTAGGAAAAGTAATTTCAGGTTTCATTTCCTTTGGAAGTGCATCTAAATCAGTGATTATAGATGCCATGTGAAGATCACCAGATTCATATGTTGCTCTTTGATTTGCAAAAGTATTTTTAATTGCAGCATCTGGTTTTGGTGCATTCATCCAAAATTTAATTATTTTCTGTTCTTTTTCAAGGATGGTTTTTAATTCTTCTTTTTCCAACTCTAAAGTGGCAACCATAGACGGATAACTTTTTAAAGCCAAATGAACATCTTTCAGCTCTTTTAGTCTGGCCTGACTGGCGTTCAGTTCAGAAGTATTATTTTCAAACATTTTTAGGCTTTCTGAACGCACAGTTTCGACAAATGAAATGTCAGCCTCTAAAAGAACCAAAAGGTCCAGTTTTTGTTCCTCATCACTTTCAAAACCAAAGTCACTAACCTTTTTCATGACTATATCCACCCATCGACCAGATTCAACATCAGACTTGACCAAATGACCTTGATCTTCACGTGCCATGAAACACATATCCCTAACTTCTTCCTCATCATCAGATGATTCATCAGATTCTTCCCATTTTTCAGTCTTGGCAATCATACAACTATTATTGCTTGAGTTGTTTTGAGCCATGAGAGCTATTTGGGCTTTCAGCTTCTTGTACTTAGCCTTATAGCTGTCATCAGGTTTCTGAAAAATAGAATGATTAGGGGCAGATTATGATGATGAAGGCTAACTAGATCTGTATTCCTTCATGAAATGTCCTTTCTTGCCACACTTAAAGCATTCAAGATTAGACTTATCAATAGAAGCGCTGGAAGCAAATGGTTTGCCAGATCGATTAAATTTGGCCTTAAAACGATTGAACGTTTTAGCCAGCATGGCAACCAGATCATCATTGTCATCCTCATCACAACTATGAGTTACATTACCAGAAATACCAGTTTTTAATATTTCAGAGACCATCTTCTTCATCGAGTCAGAATGATCACTCTCAGAAGATAGTAGAGCAGTCCCATATGGCTCAGAATTCTGAACCACGACTGAACTGGTAGAAGCATGATTTTTGGCATCTTGCTCAGCCACAGCTCTCTCAGCTTTGTTCTCTTCAGTGTATCTGAAGGCTCCATATAGGGAAGCAAGAGTGTGACTGTGCAAGGTTTTTCCTTGTCTTAAAACCAAGATCAAGTTTTCCCATTTAGAAGGTAAGATGTCACAAAACTTTTCCAACAAAATTTCTTTATCTTTAGTTACATCCAGGGCTTTCAATTGATTTACCAGATTAGTGAATCTGATGTAAGTTTGTGTTAAAGTTTCACCAGGGATAGCAAAAAAAGACTCATATCTTTTATTCAAAGCAACTTTTCTAGTGACAATTGTCTCATTGGTGCCTTCAAACTGTGTCATAAGTTCCTCCCACATTAATTTAGAATTTTCAAGTAAAACAAGGGTGGGCATAAGAGTTTCAGGAACAGCATACAAGATCATATTTTGTAGCTTGGTATCAAGGTCTACTAGCCTATGATCTTCTTCAGACCAATGATCCTTCTCCTTAGGTGAAACCCTAGGAGTCCCATCGGCATTTCTGACAACAGTGGAGGCATTCAAGGGGACAAAGGGTCATTCTTTAAGAATATCGGTCAAATGTCTTTCAACACCAGCAATATATTTGAGCATGCATGCTTTCCATGTTTCAAAATTTTCACTGTTCCCATCAAACTTGGGAACATGATTATTTGGAAAGTGTACGTGCACATTATGCGATGGTATATTGTTGTTGATGATAGGGGGTGGAGTAGGTGGAGTAGTATTAGCATTAGCATTAGCATTAGGGTCAGGGCCTGTATTGAACATTTGGTCAACCATCTTTGCAGATCAAATGTTAATGAATTAATATAATTCAACCTTGCTGCTCTGATACCAATTATGAGTCCCAAATATAGATGATTAAAACCCGACTGGCAAGTAGTTCTAACTGGAAGTTGACCAGTTCAGAATACGATCCAGATATGGATGAACAATACGATAAAGGTACTGAAAGTAAATGCAAGAAACAATAAGGGCTGAAACTATATAGATAATATGTATAGATCAAGTATGTAGCATTGAGACACGATGTACTTTTCAATGTATTTGATTTATTGATATATAAACAAATACAAAGGTTGTTGCGGAACAAAGATAAACACCCAAGTGTAAATATCTAAACAACCTAGAAATACAAGTGATCTAATAACTTGGAAATACTCGTAAGGATTACTTAGAGTATATCTCACAAGTTGCAATGCTAAGGTTTCAAGCCATTTGCAAGTTGTGAGAAAACTTATATTTATAGACCAAGTCCATGATGACGTGGACCAGATCGTACAAATATGGTTGGGAGTATTTAAGGAATTAAAGCTAATTCCTTACATGTGTACTTTTAAGGTTTAGGTATATAAGTCAATTGATGTGACTTATCATACCTTATTCTCAACCTTTACTTTACCTTGTACTTATTATTAATAGTTAAATCTATTAACCGGGTAAAGATATGTAAAGTAAAAAGTCTTCCTCGTAATCAGTGTAAAAGTGTGTAAGTACTTTTACACTGAGATGCTTCAGTCTTCGATCAGGTAGAATCAACTTCTGAGCTCCACATCTGAGCTGTTCTCTTTCTTCAGACTTCAGTCTTTGACTTCATTCTGAACGGTATTCTGATACGTTGATCTGAACTAAAGTGAAGCTTCAGTGAACTAATTCTGAGCGACCTCAGAATTCTATACAAGTATTTTTCACTGAGCTTCAGCTATTTCTGAACAAATTATACTTGGTCGATTTTCGACTAATAAATCAACTAATATTTTGTTATATTTATGAATAGGTTTAAAACTTGTGTGTAAAATGAAATGTCAATGTAGTTATAAATGAAATGTTGGTGAAGTATAAATATATAATAAATATAAGAATTTATAAATAATTTTCACAAAAAAAACAACTAGGGATATTCTTAAATAATATTGTTGGGTATATTTTTCTTCTTACAAATATCAAAATATGATGTGCTCCAATAATTGAGAAACAAATGATCGGTTAAGGATTTATAAAGATATTCTTGATATTTACCATTGGAAATGGTCTTATAATCACATTTTAGAAAAGTCATTTTATTGTTTATATTATTTTCCATTTTAAAATTGGTTGGGAAACTCTTTTGTTTTCTACCTTACCTGACAAGTTCGGTTAGAAGAAGAAAGGTAGGAATCGACTCATGTTACTAAATGAGAGAAAACTTTGACTAGTTTGGTTTGAATAAATGGCTAAGGGTAACACCACCTTTTCCATTTTGGTTTGAAAATTTGGTTAAGAAGTAAGAATGACATGTTTACATTTTATTGATGAGTGGTAATATGACAATTTGGTTTAACTCTTATCACTTATCACTCCTTCCACTTTTAAAGTTAAAGAAATCTTTTTCATTTTTTAATAATTTTAAATGATATATGTTGATAAGAGACATATAAGACCGAGCGGAGTGGGCGGAAAAGGGGGCGAACTAGCCCAAAAGTCGACCAGGATCGCCCGGAACACCGCGCCTGAGCGGCGAACTCAGGCTCGCCCGACCTCTGAGGTTCGCCACCTTCTCCTTTGACCGCGTGAAGACCGAGGCATTAAATGGGTGGGGGAGCGTGTATACCGGCTAGTTTTAGAAATTGTTATTATTTTTTCTATTTTTTTTTTACTTTTACACTAATATATATATTTCACCTCCTTTTCATTCTCATTTAACATTTCACCTCTCCATCACCTCTCATTTTTTTACTTTCTTATCTTATTTTATAAAAAATGTTTGCTAACAACAACTTCAACAACAACCCTTTTAACCGTAATCAACGACCAAACAACCCAAATCAACAACCCGATTTGATGAACAAGCTAAACTTACTCAACAACCCGACTCTTTTTCAATTGATTCAACAAATGTCTTTGAATCAACAAATGGGTATGGGTATGGGTATGAGTACTTCGAATCAACAAATGGGTACGAGTATGGGTACTTGGAACTTGCCACAACAAGAAGTGTATGGTGGCTCGTCAAGTCAACAAAACACCCCGGGTCATACTTTGAGCGTCAAAGAGTTGTTGACACCCCACCCCCGACTAATGATCTTCTCGATGATGAAATCGTTCAAGAGACACAACCACCACCACAACAACAAAGAGCAAGGCGCCAACATAGGAGGAAAGGGCTTGATGAACCACGAGCAAAAGTCGTCCAACAAGCGTGGCCACCGGGGGAGGAAATGAATTTATGTACGGCTTGGCTAGAGGTGACCGAAGACCCGGAATATGGTATAATTCTTTTCGTCTTTTTTTGTTTTTTTCGGTTTTTATAAAAAAAACTGTTTTTTTTTCGGTTTTATAAAAAAAAACAGTTTTTTTTTAATTAAAAACTTTTTTTTTAATAAAAACTTGTTTTTTTTTCGGTTTTATAAAAAAAAACAGTTTGTTTTTAATTAAAAAAAAGTTTTTTTATTTAAAAACAGTTTTTATTTCAGATTTATTAAAAAAAACATTTTTTTAATTAAAAACAGTTTTTTTATTTAATATATAAAAAAAGTTTTTTTATTAAAATTTAAAAAAACAGTTTATTTTTTAATTAAATTTTTTTTGTATATTTTAGCGAATTATATATAATTGTGTAACTTGTTTTGTTTAATTTGTAGTAAATTATCAAAAGAGGGGAGTTTATTGGTCACGAATAAGGGACGCTTTGGCGAAGCTTGAAGGGAAGTCGGAAGATTATCGTGATCCCGAGGTCGTGAGTGCCAAATGGAGGAAAATGCGCCCACTTATTCAAAATTTCAACCAAATTTATAATCGCACCGGTCATGCAAGTGGGTCAAACGATTTGGACCGTGTTACAAAAGCTTTAGCCGAGTATGAAGGAACTTATAAAAAAGCATTTGAGAAGATTCAAATTTGTGAAAAATTGAGACGCAGTTCGAAGTTCCATCTAGTTGAAAAGGTCAATGTTAGGGTAAATCTCTGTCAACCCACCACCAAAAGGTCCAAGTCGTCATCATCCGCCGATCCTGGTGGCAAGTCAAGGGTCGGATGCTAGGGTCAACTTTGACCTTAACTCGTTTGAGAAGGAGGGGGAGGATGAGGCGCCGACGTTTCAAGAACGTCCTATGGGTAGGGACGCGTCTAAGAGAGCATCGAGTGGGGAAGGCTCGTCGGGATCGGGGAAAGGGAAAGGTAGGTACAACGAGATGTTTGAAGGAATAGCTGTTAAGTTGGACAAGTTGTTTGATATGAGTTCGAAAAAAGTTGACTTGAAGGAAAGGAAAGTTAAGGCGATTGAAGAAAAGAATGATTGGAAAGTGTTGAGTACCGACTATTCCCACCTCGATGAGCCGGAGAGATCAATCATGGAACGCAAAAAACAACATCTTCGTGAGAAATATGCGATTTAGTTTTATCTTTTAGTTGTTGATTGATCAAATAATCGCACTATGGCTCAACCGAAGGTGTGAATGGGGTTTTGGGTATTTTGTTGGTGATTCCCTTCCGCTCAGAGGGCCGTAGGCCGCTTTACGCCTATGATTGTTTATTCTCAGCCGTTGAAGAGGCTGAGGGTTTGTTTACGGAGGTCGGACGTATTAGTGATTAGGGTTTTAGTATGTTGAATGGTGGTGAATGAATGTATTGCCGTGTGGCATCTCCTCTTTATATAGAGGGTAAAAGCCTTGAAGAGGAAGATAGGGATTTAGGGTAAATCTCTTCCTCTTTTGCGATATATTCTAAGTAAGGAAGATATATCTAGGACTCTTTAGGCCGTGTCCTAGTTTATGGGATAGGTTTATATATATTCGTTCCTTATTGTCTTGAGAGCTCCGGAATTACGGAGGTATACATCGTAGCTTCGGCTACGGATAAGTCTGCTTGGTATAATTGATTAGTACCTTCGCTGCTTACGAAGGGTCCTTCGTATCCAGTCTCTTATACGGAGGTAAAGCTCCGTATATGATATATCATCAAGCCCCCCAGTCTGATGGGAGAGTCTGTCTGTAGAGTATCGCATTAGACTTCAAAAATAATCTAAAAAATAAACAAAGGCATACCTGCGTAACCAGAGCTCATAAGAGCTTTGGTTTTGGATGCTCCGTTTCTTCTCCGAAACTCTTTATGAGGGTAAAATTGTCATTTTACTGTGCCGCGTATACATCCCATCAAGAGTTTAATTCGTGCGCTCTTATCCCGGGGAGAAAACCAATCGACGGTTCGGGTGGGTTATGCGCCGGTTTTTCAAACCATCCTTTTTGTCCCCTATTTAATCGTTGACAGCTTCGAAGATTTTCTTTTCCACTTCTTTTGCAACTGTTCTCCCTCCCTTACTCCCTTTTCTTCAAAAATATTAACTCCCCTCATTCAACCATCTCCATACTATGGATCGCAATCATTTCCGTGCCATTAGTACCACCTATTCGGAGATGACGGAGGACGATGTCGTGTGGTTTCGTCAATGCTTTTGCGTCCCTACCGATCCTGAGATTAGGGTTCCGGGGTGGGCAGAATCGATTCTTGATGCACCTCCTGGGTTTATAGGTATGTACACCGCTCCTTTTTCCGGTGGTAATCTTAGGTTTCCTTTGTCCCCTTGGTTATTAGGGTTGCTTGATTACCACAAACTGTATTTATCTGTGGTGAATGTCGTTTATCATAGTTTGTCTTGCATACGAAGTAGAGCCCATGATAAGTGTTTTTCGATACTTCTTTAGATTCGGTGTTCGTGACGGTTGGGTTATAGTGGAAGAGAGGCCGGGTAGGTTGTTTTTTAATGTAGGTGATTCCGATATGTTGAACTGGAGGCATGGGTTTTGTTTTTCAGTCAAGAGTACATTCATCAGATGTTTAGGGGTTTGTTGGATACGAGCAGGTTGGTGCCGAGGGTATCTTTTGAGGATAATGTGCATGACTGGGTTACCCTTGATAATGAGTTAGTGCAGCAGGTGCATAGGTCTCCATTCGAGTTGGTCACCTATCCGTCTGTAATTATGTATCTTTGTGGCATTACCATGTCATGGGAGGGTTCTCCTGATCAGCCTGTCTTGATATGGTGTTGTGAAGGTACCATTCTTCTTTGTTGCTCTCTTTTTTTGTTAATTATGTTGCTTTCTTTTGATATCCTTACGTTATGTTCGCAGAGTTAACACTTAGAGAGGCTGTGACCATGAATACTCAAGGCATGGTTGTTGGTAGAAGGCCTTTGTCTCTTTCTGATGATGGGGAAGGTCCCCTCTTTGCTGGTGTTGATGTTTCCGGGCCTCCTCCGAAGAGGCAGAGGGTGAGGGGTGGCCTATCTGTTTCAACGGACCCTATGGCTGCAAGTCCTTCTGTCATTATCCTTGATTCTTCTCCCATAAAAGATGAAGTTGTTGTTACTACTACTGCTCCAGTTTCTGATGCTAATCAAGGTATGTGTTTTTGCCTGACTCTGTTATTTGTGTCCGCATAAATCTGATTTGTATGCTTTTTCTGCATTTAGCTGGGACTTCTAATCCCGGACGTAGGCCTGGGAAGGAGCCAGTTGATGAAACTGGAGCTACTACAACTGGAGCCGGAGCTGCCATAGCTGGAGCTGGAGCTGCCACAATTGGTAAGTGTCTGGATGTTACATGGATATTTCTATCGTTGTTCCCCTTTTCATATTACTTATTGCGATTCTTCATAATTTTTTAGGGGTTCCTCTGCAGAGTGAATTGCCCGATCCACAGCTTTGCCGGATGAGTCTAGATATGATGGTTCCTGGCCATCTAAGGACTATGCTGGAAACCATGCCTGCTCAGAGGCTTGCTGAGATGACGAACCAGGCTCTTTTTGCTGCCGGTATGATTGGTTCGGCTAGCAGTGCCAGGGTGCACTATCTGGAAGAAGATCTGCAGAGGCACAGGGCATAGTTGGCTTATCTGAGGGCTGCTCCGTCTTCCGGTGGTGATTCTTCTTTGGTTGACTCTTTGCGGAGGGAGCTTGCTGATTCTTAGGAGGCTTTGTCCCTTGCTACGCAAAGTTTGGATGCCGCTCATGAGCGTATTTCTTCTCTTACCTCTGTCGGGTCAGCTACTGTGATCAGTAGATTGGAGTTGGAGTTGGAAAATTCGAGGAACTCCATGCGTCAGGTTATTTCTGGCGTCATTCCTCATGTTTTTCGGATGTTGATGGCGAGTCCTGAGTTTGATCAGAGCCTTGATGAGCTGATTGAGGCTAACCGGGCTGATTCAAGAGCCTTGTTACTTTTTCATCTAAAAGGGCGTGGGCAAGTTGTGCTGATGGGGAATAGGGAGAGGCTTCTTCATACTGAGGAGAGGATCGTTGCTGCTGAAGAGGCCTTGAGGAATATGTCTTATCCCTATATCCAGCAGGTTTCTTCAAATCCTGATGCTTCGGTGGCTGATCTTTATAATATTAGGCCTCAGGGAATGTGAACTGTTGATCCTCTGTACTCTGTACATATATTTTTTGAAGCCTTGCATAGGTTCTTGACTTTATATTTGCTGCTTGCCTTTTCCTCCTTGTCTTTGGTGAATAACTTTATTGTATATTTTGTTATGCTTATACACTCTTAAGAGAGTGTCTTTATGCATTCATGCTTATGCACTACAATTATAAGGAAAGAGTGACTTATGCATGTTACTCTTGGGTTATTACCTCATGAGTTGTGTTTAAAAAGTCTTGTGGGCGTCCCCTTAACAATTCAAAATTGAAAAAAATTTATGCGCATTTATGGAATTATTACGATCGTTTTATATAATTTTGTGGGAGCTTATAAGTACATGGCAGGAGGAAGTTACAATATTTTGTATTGTTCCTAGCTGCTACTTTTGTGCTGCCCTATTTGCTCCGTTAATTTGGCTTATGCTTCCAACCAGTCTTAATGCCTGTCAGAGTCTTTGGTGTATGGATTTCTGCATCCTCTGCTGGTCCGGAGTTATCTTGTAACACCCCAAGCCGAGGCTCGAAATATTACGGAAATCATATAGCACAAGGTGGAATTACAATAGAACAAGAACTAAATGCAAATAAAGGGTTCAGTGAATCCTTACAGGAAGATAAACAAGTATCAAAATACATAAAGAGCAAGTCATCATCAAGATTACAACATAACATCAAAAAAAAATAGCTAACGGATCTAAGAACAATGCAAAAGAAGGCAAATGGATCCTTGATCCATATAAGTCCAAGTCCGGGTTCAACAGCAAGCAAACAATCAAACTCCACGCCCTGGAATAACCTGATAACCTGAAAAGTGTACTAAGCATAGTCAACACAAGGTTGGTGAGTTCGCAGCAATGGTCCATAAGAAACCATCGACAGTAATCAAAATATACTATTAGAGGCGAAACATGACTTACAGTGAGCCTTTATGAAAAACACAACAACATCCACCACAAGATTACACACAACAAACAAAACGCATAATAAACATTATACCCAAGTAACGCACATAACATCAATTCCAAAACAGATATCATATCCTCTTCAGTGGGATTGATACACATCATAAGTCATATCCTCTTCAGTGGGATCTAAACACTACAGGAGCTCACATCCTCTTCAGTGGGATTTATACACTACATATGTCATATCCTCTTCAGTGGGATCTAAACATTACATATGCTCGCATCCTCTTCAGTGGGATTGATACACATCATAAGTCATATCCTCTTCAGTGGGATCTAAACACTACAGGAGCTCACATCCTCTTCAGTGGGATTTATACACTACATATGTCATATCCTCTTCAGTGGGATCTAAACACTACAGAGCTCACATCCTCTTCAGTGGGATCTAAACACTACAGAGCTCACATCCTCTTCAGTGGGATCTAAACACTACAGGAGCTCACATCCTCTTCAGTGGGATCTAAACACTACAGGAGCTCACATCCTCTTCAGTGGGATCTAAACACTACAGGAGCTCACATCCTCTTCAGTGGGATCTAAACACTACATATGCTCACATCCTCTTCAGTGGGATCTAAACACTACATATGTCATATCCTCTTCAGTGGGATCTAAACACTACAGGAGCTCACATCCTCTTCAGTGGGATTGATACACATCATAAGTCATATCCTCTTCAGTGGGATCTAAACACTACAGGAGCTCACATCCTCTTCAGTGGGATTTATACACTACATATGTCATATCCTCTTCAGTAGGATCTAAACATTACATATGTCACATCCTCTTCAGTGGGATCTAAACACTACAGTATCATATCCTCTTCAGTGGGATTGATACACATCATAAGTCATATCCTCTTCAGTGGGATCTAAACACTACAGGAGCTCACATCCTCTTCAGTGGGATTTATACACTACATATGTCATATCCTCTTCAGTGGGATCTAAACATTACATATGCTCGCATCCTCTTCAGTGGGTTTTATACGATACATATGCATCAACCAACATCCATACATCACAAGTCCATCAATCATCAAACATCAAACTAAAGTAAACTATACGTACATACACTTAGGAGGATTTTACTTTCATCGAGTTCTAGATGCTTATGTATAGGGTCACCCGCAGCCTTCCCACCACATCTAAAACCTTTTGAAAGTAAAACCAACCTCTATGTATACACTACTATCCTAATTTATTTAACAATATCACAATCTCATACAAACCCATCAAACACTAAAGCAAAACTATCCATCATTCATCCAATGTCACCAACTAGACATTTTGTACGTGAGTAAAATCGAACAACACCAACAATCATTTACAAACACAAATAAACAAGTAATCACATAAGTTTACACTTTTCAGCCCGAATCTCAAGCGAGTAGGGAACTACGGAACTCACCTTGATTTCCAAGCAAACGACAAGTTAATATTGAGCTATAAATGTCCAACGACCGCCACGTGCCCACAACCTATCAATATATATCATGGTGTCATCAAAATCAACTCTATAACCCTACACAAGTTGGTTAAGTAAGTTTGAGTCGCGCCAAAATCCCACAACGCCTTAATGACTCTCCCGAGCATGAACTATAACACTTTGACCCGACAATTTTAGAAATGGAAAAGGATTCAGATCAAAAGGACTTTACCATGAGAAAGTAGACTCTCTCACGATTCCAACGATAGGTCATATGACTTATTTGGAGTTACGGATCAAAAGTTATTAACGTTTGAAAACTGATGTGCAAAACAGGTGAAACTCGCGGCGCGAGGAGAAGGAGCTCGCGGCGCGAGGAGCAGGAAAGCTCGCGGCGCGAGGCAGGAGCTCGCGGCGCGAGGAGCAGGAGCTCGCGGCGCGAGGAGCAGGAGCTCGCGGCTCGAGGACAGGAGCTCGCGGCGCGAGGAGCAGGAGCTCGCGGCGCGACTGGGCTCAGACCTGGAGATTTTTGAGTACAAAATGCGATCCAACTTCACCCAAACCCCATTTTCGACCCCCAAATCGACTAGCGATGATCCAAGACCCATTTTGAAGCTTAAACAAACATGTTTTAACATAAATAAACATAACCCCTATCTTAGTTTCGATTCAAAACATCAAAATCAACTCTATAACCCTACACAAGTTGGTTAAGTAAGTTTGAGTCGCGCCAAAATCCCACAACGCCTTAATGACTCTCCCGAGCATGAACTATAACACTTTGACCCGACATTTTTAGAAATGGAAAAGGATTCAGATCAAAAGGACTTTACCATGAGAAAGTAGACTCTCTCACGATTCCAACGATAGGTCATATGACTTATTTGGAGTTACGGATCAAAAGTTATTAACGTTTGAAAACTGATGTGCAAAACAGGTGAAACTCGCGGCGCGAGGAGAAGGAGCTCGCGGCGCGAGGAGCAGGAAAGCTCGCGGCGCGAGGCGGGAAGCTCGCGGCGCGAGGAGCAGGAGCTCGCGGCGCGAGGAGCAGGAGCTCGCGGCGCGAGGAGCAGGAGCTCGCGGCGCGAGGAGCAGGAGCTCGCGGCGCGAGGAGCAGGAAAGCTCGCGGCGCGAGGACAGGAGCTCGCGGCGCGAGGAGCAGGAGCTCGCGGCGCGAGGAACAGGTGAAACTCGCGGCGCGAGGACACGAGCTCGCGGCGCGAGGAGCAGGAGCTCGCGGCGCGACTGGGCTCAGACCTGGAGATTTTTGAGTACAAAATGCGATCCAACTTCACCCAAACCCCATTTTCGACCCCCAAATCGACTAGCGATGATCCAAGACCCATTTTGAAGCTTAAACAAACATGTTTTAACATAAATAAACATAACCCCTATCTTAGTTTCGATTCAAAACATCAAAATCAACTCATAACCCTACACAAGTTGGTTAAGTAAGTTTGAGTCGCGCCAAAATCCCACAACGCCTTAATGACTCTCCCGAGCATGAACTATAACACTTTGACCCGACATTTTTAGAAATGGAAAAGGATTCAGATCAAAAGGACTTTACCATGAGAAAGTAGACTCTCTCACGATTCCAACGATAGGTCATATGACTTATTTGGAGTTACGGATCAAAAGTTATTAACGTTTGAAAACTGATGTGCAAAACAGGTGAAACTCGCGGCGCGAGGAGAAGGAGCTCGCGGCGCGAGGAGCAGGAAAGCTCGCGGCGCGAGGCGGGACTCGCGGCGCGAGGAGCAGGAGCTCGCGGCGCGAGGAGCAGGAGCTCGCGGCGCGAGGAGCAGGAGCTCGCGGCGCGAGGAGCAGGAGCTCGCGGCGCGAGGAGCAGGAGCTCGCGGCGCGAGGAGCAGGAGCTCGCGGCGCGAGGAGCAGGAGCTCGCGGCGCGAGGAGCAGGAGCTCGCGGCGCGAGGAGCAGGAGCTCGCGGCGCGAGGAGCAGGAGCTCGCGGCGCGAGGACAGGAGCTCGCGGCGCGAGGAGCAGGAGCTCGCGGCGCGAGGAGCAGGAGCTCGCGGCGCGAGGAGCAGGAGCTCGCGGCGCGAGGAGCAGGAAAGCTCGCGGCGCGAGGAGCAGGAGCTCGCGGCGCGAGGAACAGGTGAAACTCGCGGCGCGAGGACACGGGCTCGCGGCGCGAGGAGCAGGAGCTCGCGGCGCGACTGGGCTCAGACCTGGAGATTTTTGAGTACAAAATGCGATCCAACTTCACCCAAACCCCATTTTCGACCCCCAAATCGACTAGCGATGATCCAAGACCCATTTTGAAGCTTAAACAAACATGTTTTAACATAAATAAACATAACCCCTATCTTAGTTTCGATTCAAAACATCAAAATCACATCCAAACCCTTCAAACCCTAAAAACCCTACCGTTAAATATTTCTACATTAGTAACCCTACTACACAACTAAGAACCGTATTAACCGTTGGTATTCAAATTGTACTCACTTAATCGTCGAGAACCTTAATATCATAGAGCACAACGTACATGAAGAGTTTGTCGTCTTTTAGAGTCAATATGTACACACAGGGTATTTGACCAAATTTGGTTAGTGAGTCGTTAAGCACCCGAAATCTTAAACATATAATTCCAAAACACACGAATGAGCGTAATTCAAAGGAGTAACGTTAGGATAAATGGGATCACAGTCTGTTCCAATATCGAATAGTGTCATAACATAACGACTGTTAAGAAGAATGTACCTTAACCAACGTTTGGATCATTTTGGCTTCCATTGCCAATTCCCGCAAAAGCTCGGCCACGAGGATGAACTTGATGGCCTTGCTGGCCACGGTTTTGGTTCGGTCCGGTAATTTGGAGTTGATTCGGATGGACCGCCACTTCAACTTGTTGGCCAATCCATTGTGGACAATTATTCCGGTAGTGATCAGGGCTTCCACATTTAAAGCACGTACCCCATGGAAAGTTGCCTTGAGGATGAATGGTTTGAAGGGGTACTACATTCAATGGCGCCGCTTTCGGTGCTCTACAATTCTTGGACATGTGTCCAACTTGGTTGCAATTAAAACACGCCCTGCATTGAACGTTGGTGGGGTGGTGACTGTTGCATCTTTCACATAATGGGTGAGGTCCTGCATAAGCTTTCTTCACCGGTCCCGTCGCCGCCATCACTCTACCCCTATTAGCATCTTTGGGATTAAACCTTCCCATTTTCTTCACCCCACTTGATTCTCCCACTTCCTTTCTCTTGTTTGTTGAGGAGTTACTTAAAACACCGCCTCTCAACAAGTCTTCAGTCACACTCCCGGCTTGGTTAACAGCATCGGCCAAAGTAGTAGGCATGTTAGAGTTTACATATGATCGGACTTGAGGATTCAAGCCCAATACAAACTTCTGAATGGCCTGAGGCTCGGTACCCACCAAGTGAGGAATGAGGGTAGACAACTCTTGAAATCGTCTAACATAGCCCTTGTAATCGGCTCCTTCCATGTTGAGGTTAGCAAATTCGATGGTCAAATTTTGTAGTTCATAGGGAGGACAAAACTTTGCCTTCACTTTGTTCTTGAAGTCAATCCACTCCAAGTTATAAGTCCGCCCCAACGTTATCTCTTGGTTCCACCAACTCAAAGCGTCATGTCTAAACATGCCGGATGCATAAGAAATCCGGTCATCATAGGTGCAATGACTCCTTTCAATCACCGCCTCGATCGCCTCAAACCACCTTATACATTCCGTGGGACCACCTTTTCCATCAAACTCCGGTGCCCCACAACTTTTAAAGTCTTTAAATATACATCCTTGACGGTATCCACCATATTGATTATTCATGGGCATTCCGATATTAACTTCCACTGGTCCCTCTTCTTCACCCTCTACGGCATGAGGTTGAGCATTTTCATTATTCATATTTTCTGGGGCTTCGTTGTTTTGAGGCCCATTGTTTTGCCCAAGATTTGCCGTGACTTGAGCAATAATGGTTGGCATGATATTGGCGATCGTTTGAGCGATCACTTCAGCCATGTTTGGCTCAGGGACCTCACCACGACCCCTTCCTTGGCCTCTACCACGACCTCTACCACGGCCCCTACCTCTACCTCCTTGTACTTCCGGTTGAGCTTCTGGTTGAGGTTCTTCCGGTTCAGCCCTATAGTTCGTTCCGGCTCTTCTTGGTCTCACCATTTCTATAAAGCAAGTGACACGTTGACCCGAGAGTTAGTCTCAAATGCTCACATGTTAGTCACATAAGTAGTCAATGCTCTCATACCGATACCACATACTCATTTCATATCATTAGGCTAAGGCAAGAGTGCTAGAATCCTATGAGATTGTTACTTAGCATATCATTATGTCAATTTCATTACAATCGTTCATTATTAATTCAAGTAATCATGCTCAATACTCATAAGATCAAACAATTAACACAAATGGGTTAAGTATAATCTGAATTCGATATGCTCTTTAGTTATTGACCAGGTATGTATACAGGGTGTACCAACGGCTAACCCTCCACCCAATCAACTTCCATTAAGCATATCGGTTCCCTATTATACACTAAGCCAAGCAACTAACACGAATGATTCAAAGTATAATCCGAATTCGATATGCTTTCTAGTTATTGACCAGGTATGTATACAGGGTGTACCAACGGCTAACCCTCCACCCAATCAACTTCCATTAAGCATATCGGTTCCCTATTATACACTAAGCCAAGCAACTAACAC
Source organism: Erigeron breviscapus (assembly GCA_034093135.1). Lineage (NCBI taxonomy): Eukaryota > Viridiplantae > Streptophyta > Magnoliopsida > Asterales > Asteraceae > Erigeron > Erigeron breviscapus. The sequence goes on along the minus strand of CM067168.1, from coordinate 66,685,620 downwards.
GAATGATTCAAAGTATAATCCGAATTCGATATGCTTTCTAGTTATTGACCAGGTATGTATACAGGGTGTACCAACGGCTAACCCTCCACCCAATCAACTTCCATTAAGCATATCGGTTCCCTATTATACACTAAGCCAAGCAACTAACACGAATGATTCAAAGTATAATCCGAATTCGATATGCTTTCTAGTTATTGACCAGGTATGTATACAGGGTGTACCAACGGCTAACCCTCCACCCAATCAACTTCCATTAAGCATATCGGTTCCCTATTATACACTAAGCCAAGCAACTAACACGAATGATTCAAAGTATAATCCGAATTCGATATGCTTTCTAGTTATTGACCAGGTATGTATACAGGGTGTACCAACGGCTAACCCTCCACCCAATCAACTTCCATTAAGCATATCGGTTCCCTATTATACACTAAGCCAAGCAACTAACACGAATGATTCAAAGTATAATCCGAATTCGATATGCTTTCTAGTTATTGACCAGGTATGTATACAGGGTGTACCAACGGCTAACCCTCCACCCAATCAACTTCCATTAAGCATATCGGTTCCCTATTATACACTAAGCCAAGCAACTAACACGAATGATTCAAAGTATAATCCGAATTCGATATGCTTTCTAGTTATTGACCAGGTATGTATACAGGGTGTACCAACGGCTAACCCTCCACCCAATCAACTTCCATTAAGCATATCGGTTCCCTATTATACACTAAGCCAAGCAACTAACACGAATGATTCAAAGTATAATCCGAATTCGATATGCTTTCTAGTTATTGACCAGGTATGTATACAGGGTGTACCAACGGCTAACCCTCCACCCAATCAACTTCCATTAAGCATATCGGTTCCCTATTATACACTAAGCCACACGTGCGCAATCCATGATGTCATTAACTTGTTATAATGTTGGGCGACCATAAAAGAGTTGATCGGGTTCTTTTAGGGTTGTCACAATATTATACTAAGTTAATACCATAACTTCATTTTGCTCTAAGCATCCAACTAACATCAATCAGTAACAACAATCCGTATCAATGACAATCAAATTTAATCAATGCACACATTAACCACATTGTACCCATTTCACATTCATCACGTTGAATTCAAGCCATCACATAAGTGGTCTTAACTACGAACTCACAATATACACTTTCTAGGGTTCACATAATTCACATTGCACACAAATTCCTAACCATGCATGCTATATGAAGAGTTTTAACTTAAGCCGTAGTCTAGGTCAAACCGCCTAATTCTCTACGACCACGCATGGGCCACCATTCTGTAACACCCCAAGCCGAGGCTCGAAATATTACGGAAATCATATAGCACAAGGTGGAATTACAATAGAACAAGAACTAAATGCAAATAAAGGGTTCAGTGAATCCTTACAGGAAGATAAACAAGTATCAAAATACATAAAGAGCAAGTCATCATCAAGATTACAACATAACATCAAAAAAAATAGCTAACGGATCTAAGAACAATGCAAAAGAAGGCAAATGGATCCTTGATCCATATAAGTCCAAGTCCGGGTTCAACAGCAAGCAAACAATCAAACTCCACGCCCTGGAATAACCTGATAACCTGAAAAGTGTACTAAGCATAGTCAACACAAGGTTGGTGAGTTCGCAGCAATGGTCCATAAGAAACCATCGACAGTAATCAAAATATACTATTAGAGGCGAAACATGACTTACAGTGAGCCTTTATGAAAAACACAACAACATCCACCACAAGATTACACACAACAAACAAAACGCGTAATAAACATTATACCCAAGTAACGCACATAACATCAATTCCAAAACAGATATCATATCCTCTTCAGTGGGATTGATACACATCATAAGTCATATCCTCTTCAGTGGGATCTAAACACTACAGGAGCTCACATCCTCTTCAGTGGGATTTATACACTACATATGTCATATCCTCTTCAGTGGGATCTAAACATTACATATGCTCGCATCCTCTTCAGTGGGTTTTATACGATACATATGCATCAACCAACATCCATACATCACAAGTCCATCAATCATCAAACATCAAACTAAAGTAAACTATACGTACATACACTTAGGAGGATTTTACTTTCTTCGAATCCTAGATGCTTATATATAGGGTCACCCGCAGCCTTCCCACCACATCTAGAATTCTTTGAAAGCACAACCGACTTCCATGTATGCAGGTCTATCCTATGTAGTAATAATAATAATAATAATAGTAATATAAACATATCACAACCCTTTACGAAAATCAATCAGACGTGTCCAACAACTCATCATTTAACCATTCAGTCAAGCATTCAATCGACGACCAATAATTCATAAATTCATCAATACAACGATAAAAGTATGAATAAGTGCGTATCACACAAGTCAAGTATATCAAGGCATTCATGTCTATCTCAAATGTAATCCCAAAGTCCATCATTTACTCTAAACAATGCGTACATACACTTCGGAGGATTTTACTTTCATCGAGTTCTAGATGCTTATGTATAGGGTCACCCGCAGCCTTCCCACCACATCTAAAACCTTTTGAAAGTAAAACCAACCTCTATGTATACACTACTATCCTAATTATTTAACAATATCACAATCTCATACAAACCCATCAAACACTAAAGCAAAACTATCCATCATTCATCCAATGTCACCAACTAGACATTTTGTACGTGAGTAAAATCGAACAACACCAACAATCATTTACAAACACAAATAAACAAGTAATCACATAAGTTTACACTTTTCAGCCCGAATCTCAAGCGAGTAGGGAACTACGGAACTCACCTTGATTTCCAAGCAAACGACAAGTTAATATTGAGCTATAAATGTCCAACGACCGCCACGTGCCCACAACCTATCAATATATATCATGGTGTCATCAAATCAACTCTATAACCCTACACAAGTTGGTTAAGTAAGTTTGAGTCGCGCCAAAATCCCACAACGCCTTAATGACTCTCCCGAGCATGAACTATAACACTTTGACCCGAAATTTTTAGAAATGGAAAAGGATTCAGATCAAAAGGACTTTACCATGAGAAATTAGACTCTCTCACGATTCCAACGATAGGTCATATGACTTATTTGGAGTTACGGATCAAAAGTTATTAACGTTTGAAAACTGATGTGCAAAACAGGTGAAACTCGCGGCGCGAGGAGAAGGAGCTCGCGGCGCGAGGAGCAGGAAAGCTCGCGGCGCGAGGCGGGATGCGAGAAAGTCACTGACTTCGACTGGACACGGGCTCACGGCGCGAGGAGCAGGAGCTCGCGGCGCGACTGGGCTCAGACCTGGAGATTTTTGAGTACAAAATGCGATCCAACTTCACCCAAACCCCATTTTCGACCCCCAAATCGACTAGCGATGATCCAAGACCCATTTTGAAGCTTAAACAAACATGTTTTAACATAAATAAACATAACCCCTATCTTAGTTTCGATTCAAAACATCAAAATCACATCCAAACCCTTCAAACCCTAATTAAACCCTAGTTTGACCCAAATCAAGATTTAAGCCGATTTAGGACTTGCAAACTTTCAAGATGACTAGAAATGCATAAACAAACATAAGTAGGTACAAAAGGGATGAATTAGACTTACCGAAACTCCTCCTTGAGCTAGAACCCGAAATTAGGTCAAAATGGGTAAAATGCAAGAACTTGGCTTTTGATTCTTCAATATGACGAAAGTGAGATGAAGATGGCTATGATTTCTATGTTATAACCGTTCCAACACTAATTTGATGCAAGAAGAGGATGAAGAATGAATTGGTTTTCTTTTGTTTGAGAGAAATAGAGAAGGAGATAGATAGATAGAAATGAGAATGAGAGGGGGAGAAAGGGATAAGGGGGGGAAATGGGTCTTGGGGGCTGGTGGGTCATGGACTACCCACGGGCCGACCCGTTTCCCTTCACAAACCACAACACAAACGCTACACGTTTAAATATCGACTAACCCATATTATCGACCCGAATATACCACATCGCCATTTAACTCACAAAACGACCCAATTAATTCATTAACTTAAATTGTTAGTCATACTACACGTAAAGTCAACGGGTCAAAATTCACGGATGTTACATGTCTGGCATTTCTTCTTTGAAGGATCCTTCATTCATGATTGCCAGTTGTCCTCTAGGTCCTTTCTGAATTTTTCTCCTGTTGCGTTTGTACCACGATACGGAGCTATCTTCTTTTGTTTTTTTCAGTAAATGAAGAGAGTATTGTTTGCATCCCCCCGTGAGATTTGTACTCTACACGACCATGTATCGTTGATGTTATCATGTGGAATTTCCTCATTCCTTCTCTGCCTAAGAGCATGTCATAAGGCGAGTTTGCCTTTATCACCACTGCCAAAATTCTTGCGGTTCTTCGCCAGGGGAATCCTCCAATAGTGGCATCCAGCCATATTTCCCCCAATGGGCGGATACGTTCGCTGGCGAATCCTACCACCTCCGTGTCCAGTGGAGTGATCGTTTCTCGCAATTTTTTAGGCAATCGGAGGAAACTTTTCTCATATATTATGTCTCGTCCGCTTCCTGTATCTATCTGTGTGTTCTTCAGACATACGCTGCCTATATTCACTTATATTAGCACTGGGTCTATCGATACCTTGTCATCTAACTCACCAAAGTGATAGTGTTGTGTTCCTTTTCGGATCAAGGTATTTGATAGTATCCTCCTCCGGTGCTCCTCTGGTTCTGCTTCGTCGAAGCTCGGTCTGCTCCTTTTCACCAGGTGTGCTAGCTTGTTTTCCCTTGCTGCGTTGTCTATTTGCCTTAGCAACTCTCTGTAGTAATCAGTACTATGCCCATATCCGTTGTGGAAGCAACATAATTTGTCTAAGTTTTTGGTTCCTCTTCCGGATAGCGGCAGTGGTCTGACGAATGTTTTTGCTATCTCCTCCGAGGACAGGATCTCTGATGGGGTCTTTCTGAGGTTAGCAATTGTTCTTTTGTAGCTATTGGTCCTGCTGTACGCAGGGGAGGATTCCTCTGCTGCTACATCCTCCGCTATTTCGGTTTGCTTCTCGTTCTTTTTTATCATGGTTTTCCATTTAGCCATGGCTTTTTCCGCTATCTCTTCCGCACTTTTCCACTCATGGAACTTATCTACCAGTTCATAGCTCTTTGGCTTACTTGGGCACAAATGCCGTATCAATTCTCTCGATCGGAGTCCATGTATGGCTCCGGATATCCTTTCCTCTTCTGATATACGCACCAGGTTTCGAGTGTTGTCTCCGTATCGCTTCAGGAAATCTTCTGTTCCCTCATCTTCCTCCTGTTTTATGTCGTGTGCCCATAGGTGGGAACCGAACTCCTCTCTTAACTTAATTCTGAAATCTTTAATATCATGTATGCTTTCTTCGGATAAGCTTTCAATCCATCCCATCGTTTTCCCATGTAGAAGGTAGAGGATGACGTGACAGATTGTTGGACCGCTCCATCCTTCCGCTTCAGCTGCTTCGTCGACTTTCCCGAGGAACTCGTTAGCATCGTAGGTACCATCGTACCAGGGTAATTCTTGGAGGTCCAGTATTTTTGCCGGAGGTACATGTTGGCGCAAATCATTTGCGAATTGTATGCATGACCCCTTGTATCTAGGCTCTGGCCCCTTATGTTCAACCTTGTCTTCTTTGACTCCGGTTATTGGGCTTGCCTTAAAATACTGTGAGGTTACAATTCGGTATGGGTAGTACCATGACGCCTGTACATGTCCTGGGTAATTCCCACCACAAGGTGGTGCTCCCATGTACTGGGTGTGTGGCGCTCCGTACGGATAAAAATATCCTCCGTAATAATACGATGGGTACGTCCCCAGCCCGGATGTTGCCTGTACGACATCTGCTGTGGCTATTCCTACCGGAGCCCCTTGATAGATCGGGTATGGTGGACATACTAGCATCGGGCTTTTCAACGTACTGGGGTTTCCTTTATGTTTGCTTTCAGCATCCTCCTTTTTGCCCAGATCTCTTGCAGCTGGCTGCTGATCAGTTTTATCCGTTATTGCGGAATTACTCCCCATTGATTAAATAGCCCAATTGATTAAATTCATTTCTATTTTTATTTTACTTTTTTATTATTTATAAAGTTAATATTCTATAAACATTTGATGTGTATTTAATTTTAGTATTGCTATCTGGTTGACGACCGACTGATTAATCTTTGAGCCGGGGCTTTTTTATAAATTTAATATTATACTCTATAGTTTGACTTTTGGCGTTTATTTTAAATTTGATCAATTTTGACGTTTTTTTTTTCCATCTCTTTCAATTTCATCATCGATTTTGATACAATTTTAACGCTACTTTATTACTTTACCTATTAATCTTCAATTAACTTTAATTCAGAACTTAATGTTAAAGAATATTATTTACATTATAAGTTGTAGTTAAAAAAAAATATATTTTTTCCTTATGCTTTCATATAAAGTAGATTTTTCTTTCTAGTATATACTAGATTTTAGACCCGTGTATACAACATTATCAATATAAGAATTACTATATTGAACAAAAAAATACTTATACATTAAATGTAAAATTATACTTAAAAATTAATTGAGATATTCAAATCTTAATATTGAATATTTCAAGGGTGGAGGTGTAGAAAAACAATATCTTAACTTTGATTACAGAATTGATAGAGTTCGCATTGATGTCTTGCAAAAAAGTAATTTTATTTTCGTAAGCCATGATTATTAAGAACAATAAAAAAAATAAAAGTAGCAGTTGGGTCGTAGGGTTTTCAATGATTTTGTGTGTTAGGATTTTATTTGTAGGGTTCAATTTATATAAGAAGAATTTGTATCCTAAATATAGTTTGATTCCAATTACTAATAGCAACAATGATTATCCTAATCATAGTATGATTACAATTACTAATAAATTTTAGCTATATTTTGTTATTAGATAGACATTATGCAATAAAGTATTAATTATTTTTAAATTGGGTTAAAGTGTAAATTGGTGATGGAAAACGAAAAAGTGTAAATTAATTTAGACATGTGTTGATTTAATTAATTTGGAGAATTTGAGGATTGTGATTGGTCAATTGAGGTTAGGTCAGTTGTCTTTTAGTATATATTAAGATTAAGATTATGATATTAATATATGTTGTCTACATCTACGTATTTTTTATATATATCTATATCTATGATCCCTTATAAAACAAACAAGCCTTCTTATTTTAGAAAATTCAGTATTTTTTTCAATATCCCAAACTACCCCTAAATAACTCTAACAAATATATTTAAAATGGTTAATTTTTGCACCTTATTATTTTTTGCATCTAATCCTCGACTTATATTTAGAATGATAACCACGGTTAGATGTCTCATCACCGTATCTCATGAAAATAACCTAAACAACTTGTATTACCGTTACGACATCTCACGTGTTATAAAGCGTTGCTGATGCAACGCGCGTGTATCCTTCTAGTATTTTACAATGAATTGTGTAAAGTTAATTTGTATTTTATCTTTTTCCTCAGAATTTCCGCATTTATTTATTTGTATAATATTATTTAAAACACGTTATAACTTTACATATATCACAAACAATAAACATATCACAAACAATAAACGTTATGTTTTTCGGGACAACAAACGGCATAACTAGTTTATAACTAAACGCAAAAATTATCAATCGAAGAAGTGAAGAACGCTTATATGCTTATGCGCTAAAAAATAATAACAATAACAAATCTCTACTCCCTTATAAAGCAAAACCCCATTTTTTTAAATTAAATTATTCTGTCTTTAAAATACCGGATTTGCCGAGTCTTGACTGATACAACCGAGTCTTGACCAAGTTGACCCGAGTCTGGAACCCTGACCGATTTTCAGACCGCATATGACAAACTCGTATCGTTAGTTGGCCATACACGATCCGACTCGGCTGTATCGGGGTGTATCGGCACAACACTGCTATTTACAACCAATACACACTAAGATACCGTAACTACCCTCATACAATTCAGCCACCGCCTCTCTCTTGCCTGCAACCACCATCAACAAAAAACACACACACCCAACCAATACACACCAAAAAACTCTCTGTAACCCTTCCCGCTCTCTATCCAAACTCGCCGCAGTCTCTATCCATATCCGGTACAAACACCATTGCCGCCTCCTTCCCTGGCCACCAACACCATCGGCGGCACCATCTCAGGTAATTATTCCCTACTATTTTTATATTTCCTGGTTTCTTTATTTTTAATTTTATTTTTTTATTTTTTTTCAAATTTGGGGTTTTCATCAACAGCCACCAACACCATCGACGCCACCATCATGGGGAAAAACTGATTTAATCCATCATCTTTATGATCTTTTTTTGAGAGGTACAATTCTTTCTTATTTGATCAAAAATATCTGACCTTTCGATTTTTGTTGTTGAATTTGTTAATGTTAACAGAACTTAATAGTTGTTTATATCCCTACTAGATTTATATAAAGGTATTATTCATTATTTACTTCTTTTTTTAAAGTTTTTTTCTTTCTTTAATTGGATGATTAAATGTGAGAGTGTATAGCATAGGTATTTATTTTTTTAACTGGTATAGGTATTATTAATACTCTTAAAACAAAGTGCTCAGTGTTTGTCTTTGTTGAGTGAAATGAAATGTTAACAGTTTGTGGGGTTTGATCGTTTTTGTTAATAGGTTCTTTTTTATGCTTCTTGGTTATAAATTGATCGTTTATCACGGTCGACAGGGATTGGTCAATTGCTTTGTAGCAAATGAGTTAATAGAAATTTTTAAGGTTATAACATAAGTTTGTGGCAAATTTTTATTTGGTTATCTTCATGAAATACCTGGTTTTATGCACACCAAGTGAGTCATCTAATAAATTTTCAAGTAACGGATCTTTAATTTGAAATATAGGTGACGATTACTCTAGAAGTGACTTCACAAACTATATCTAAAGATATAATGAAGTGTTTAACTACCAGACTTATGGTGGAAAGAAAAGTGCATTTGTTGTTGGTCCATTGCCATTTGATTTCAAAGAATTTGTCATTACTGTCCCTTAGAAAGATGGGTGTGCAATCTATATTGCGATAATCTTGCCGTTCCATTTGTTTCACTCACAATTAGAAGACTTATTATTGTCGTTGCGTATTTCTTCTTTACGTTTTTCTTCATGATCCCAATAGCATTTGTAGTTTTGTACCGTCACTTGCAAATATTGATGGCATAGTGAAACAGCTCATTTCTTGCAAGGCATTATGGAAGTGTAAGTTTATTTGAAGGGTGTTTTAATTGAATTTCCAAATAACAATGAAGTGATTTAATGTTAAAGTATCAAATTTAGATAATCCAATGTAAGGATAGTGGCTATAGAAGACAGTGCCGGATATTTTCTTTTCAGTCTTTGATGTTGTAGACTTGTAGTACCAATCATCCGTTATAGTTGCCATGAAGTTGAAAAGTTTTTAACTTATGTTTTTCTTAGGAAATTTGTCAAATCTTTCATACAAGGTGTTCTTCCAAGAATTACTTTGAAGATCTTTCTCATCATTCTACCTTCAATCTTGATGATAATGTCTAAGTTGAAGGATTCACCTCTATATTAGCTCTAGAAAGAAGATCTGCAACATAATATTATATTTTTCAATTTATCAATGTTTTTTCTGTAAGCATTAATACCATCTTAATACATGCTTTACGTTGCCCTTTAATCCAAATTCTTATTAGCATCTACTGTTTGTATGGATGAAACTGATGGTTCTCTAAGTTACGTGTTGTAATTTGTATGTACCGCTGCAACGCGCGGGTTTCCCTCTAGTAAAAATAAAACAAAAGCAAGATAAAGCGAAGGACGATAAAAATAAGAGAAAAACCCTGGGTCACTCAATTTCCATGGAACCTATACATATACTTACATAATAATAATAATAATAATAATAATAATAATATAATAATAATAATAATAATAATAATAATAATAATTCAATATAATTAATTATTAATCAAATAAATAATCATCAGTTGTTAATTTGTTATATGTCTATCTTCACTGCAGATTTATAATTCAATCGGTGGTGTTGCTGTTAATCTCTGCAGCCCTATTCTCCATACCTACCCCTCAATTTTTTGGTACATCATCGTCTCCCCATTTTGTATTTTTTATATAATATAATATAATATATAATGTATATTTACATTGTGAACCTATTAGCCCCCTCTATTTATTTGATATAATGATAATTATGATTTATGAGCTTCTAATCACTGTGATTTTTTAAATAGGATTATGATATATATATATATATATATATATATATATATATATATTATATATATATATATATATATAATTATGTTTTTTTTGCTGATGTGGTAGCATATAAGTCATTGAAGCAGATGCCATGTGATTTCAATTCATAAGAGGTTAGATACATCAGATGTTAAAGGTCGAAACACGAAAGTTTGATACGTAATATAGATGTTCGTGTAATGTTTGATACGTTTGAAAATATGTAACACTATACTAGCAGTAATACTTGTAATAAAATTTACAGATTAATAAATGAAAAACAGACCGGGTTTTTTAATACTTGATAATGAGTACTTGAAGTGTGTATTCTGATAGTTGGATTCTATGACGTTAGCGATATTCAGTTTAGTAATGTTGTTTTGATGATCAAGTGTTCGTTACAGTATGCTCTTTCGATTTTCGAACGCTGTATTTCCCTTTAGCTGTTTCTACTTTGTATGAAACTCGAGAATCACATATTAATAAAAACCTAATAAATGTATGTGTGTGTGTGGTGGTAGTTGATTTTAACACTGATAGAAGGTCTGTTTCTTCATTCTTAAAGATAAAGGATGGGTGACGCTAATGAAATTAAAGATATCGATCTGCAAACGAAAGAAAATGAGGATGATTTTCATGATTCTAATGATGATGATCTTAATAAACCATTATGGAAAAAGTTTCGCCCGGAGCTTGAATCAAGGTTGAGTTGTGTCAAAACGTTTTTGAGGATTCATATGGTTCCTGCTTCAGTTTCTGTAGCAATGGTAATGTGTTATCTGCTTTTAAGATCAAAGAGGTCAAAATTTAAAGTTACTCCATATTCAGACTTGTTGAAGGGCCTTCAAGATGGAACTGTGACGAGGGTTCAGTTCAAAGAAAACTCACGTTGTGTAGTGTACGACAGTGTGCCACGAATTTCTGAGAGTGCAAAAGTATTAAATCAAGGAAGCAGTCCTATATTAAAATTCCAAGAGATGCTGGCATCCATGGTTGGAAATTTGTTACCAAAACACGACATCATACCCGGGTTATACAACTCACAAATTGTCGCCGATAAAAAGAATTTGGAGCTTGTTGCTAGCCAATTACCTAAACATGGGTGGCAGTTTTCTACAAGATACATTGATGATGATTATAGAGAGCTTCTTAATTTGATGAAAGAAAAAGGAACCACGTATGGGTTAGACCCTGAACCGTTTGTAGTTTCAGCAGGGAGAAGGGTTTGTTCTACTTTACTAAGTCAAGCACCTTCATGGGCTATGTTGTCATTGGTTGCTCATGGATTAGGTGCTGGTGGTAGCAGTATTGCAAGAAAACCCAGTAAAAACGATATGGTAACTTTTGATGATGTTGAAGGTGTAGATGAAGCTAAGGCAGAGCTAATGGAGGTAAATATCAATTTTTGTTATTGATCGTTATAATCATGATTTTGTTACACTTTTGTCTATCATCATTAGGTGTTTTGTCTAATAAGACATGTTGTGGGAGATCATGTTGGGAAAATTATAATTACCCTTCAGACGGTGTCTGAGTATATGTCAAATAATGCTTTTTAAAGGAAGCGGTAGCTAAAATAAGGGAATATTTGTGATTAAGTTCTTTCATTTGTTAGTCAGCTTTGTTGCACCTAGTACTAACCTGATTACAGATAATCATAAGCCAAAAAGTAGCTACACAAACACTACAAATTGATTACTATGGCTAGAGGTGCAACATGTTTAGCTATTGCCTTTAACTATTCAAACACAATTTATGTAGATTGTGTCATGCTTGCAAGGAGATTCAAACTATGCACTTCTAGGAGCAAAGATACCTCGAGGTGTTCTTCTAGTGGGTCCACCTGGAACAGGGAAGACACTACTCGCCCGTGCAGTTGCTGAAAAAGCTGGAGTCCCATTTTTCATCACTTGTGCAAGTGAATTTGTGGAGATGTTTGTTGGAAGAGGAGCTAGTCGCATCAGGGATCTATTTAAGGAGGCTAGAAAACATGCGCCATCTATCATTTTCATCGATGAACTAGATGCAGTCGGGCTCAAGCGTGGTAGAGGCTTTAATACCGAGGGTGACCAAACATTAAACCAAGTACGTGTTCAGTTTTTGGTTGTTTTAAGTTGCGATGTCAAAGCGCATTGATTAGTGGTTATATGGGCTGGGCAGCCAGTTTGGGTTCACAGGGCCTGATTCAGTTTTTGACCTTTTGCCCTAAACTTTTATATGCAAATACAGTGATGTGCCGAAAGCCCAAAATGATTAATTAAATGGCCACATAGTAATCTAGTTTTTTTAACCAAAATGATTTAGGAGGTTTTATACATTAAAGCAAACTTTGGGCGACCCTGACTTGTTTCCTTTTAAACTTATAGTTCATTTATCAGTTAGATATAATCATATAAAACATAACCCTAATTGATCCATTCATAAGCAAATCGGTTGAAATTGTCACTTCTTTATCGACTGGCGGTGTGTTGTTGCTTACAGCTGTTGACAGAAATGGATGGATTCGAGTCAGATAGGAAGGTGGTGGTAATTGCAGCAACAAATAGGCCTGAAATGTTGGATTCAGCTCTCCTTCGTGCTGGCCGATTTTCAAGAAAAGTTTTTGTGAAGGAACCAGACGAAGAAGGAAGAAAGAAAATATTGGCTGTTCATTTCAGAGATGTACCCCTTGAGGATGACAGGGATGACATTTTTAATCTGGTTGCATCATTGACACCAGGTTTAGTAGGTGCTGACCTAGCAAACATTGTCAATGAAGCTGCTCTTCTTGCTGCACGTAGAGGTAAAAGTTACATGGTCATCAAGATCAAATCAATTGTTAATTACAGTTAAAAAGCTTGATTTCTAAGGGCGGAAACATCTGGAGGGCCCAAGTTCAAATCCCAGGAGCAAAAAAATATACCCCTTTTGACCACGGAGGTTCACCCGCGCCGACTCCAGGCGATCTGTAATGGATGGTCTATCTGAGATTAGCCAGTTGGCAAAGCGGGTTGGATACCCAGGTTAATCATAAAATATGTTAATTACAGTTGAAAGTGTCAAAATAGACAACTTGGATAACTCTGCAAAAGTGGAGCGTGCAAAAGTTTGTCATCCTTTGCTCTTAACTATTTAAATAACTAATGCACTATATATAATTACTTTTTTTTTCAACAGGTAGTTATGATTATTGTATTATCATTCAACCTTTTTTATCAAGCTATTAAGGAGCTTTTACGTATTTATATACCTTGAATGACTATAGGAACTTTAGACCTGTTTAGCTAAGTCTTTTAATATAATAACTCATATGACCCATTAGATATAGATATAATCCAAATCAATCCATCTATAGGTAAATATCTTGAAATTGCCGCCTCTTATTATATTGCATCATTTGACTTCTGCCATTACACAGGTGGAGTTTGTGTGTCGAGAGATGACGTAATGAAAGCTGTTGATAGAGCCAAAGTGTCGTTTGACGATAGGCAGCAACAGCAGGAGTTCAGTGAACAAGAAGCACAAGAAATTTATTCGATCTCGAACCAACTACTTGCACGGTCGAAGTTTGACTTTTGAGCAACAAAAGGCAGACAACTCTCTTTTTGCCGATCATTTGGTAAGGATTTCCCACCTGCTTTTTTAAGAAAATATACAAGTCAGAGTTTCATAAATTTGCGTTTAGACCATTATATTCGTTCCAGCTTGAACTAAGAAAATTTGATGTTTTAAACTCATGTTAGGCTCGAAATGTATTAGAACGATATGAGATGCTCAAAAGTGCCATCATCCCTTAGGAGAGTTTACGTGTCAGCATTGCTTGTATTTGCTTCGAATTAGACGAAGAATCACATATCATCGATCAATCATATAATTTTGAATATCACCTTATTCAGGGTCTTTGTTCATGTCTAACCTCTATTTTTAATTTCTTTGTATCTTCAATGTCAACTAAATAAGACATATTAGACATACAAGTAAAGAGGTCTGGTCCACATCTCACTTTTCAATATTAACTAAATAAGACACAACACTTTTATCACAAAATTTATGTTAGACTATTTGCATTCGTTCGGGTTATCCTTCTCCTAAACAGCCTAATTTGCATGCCGTTAGCTTTCCATACATCTTTCCTACAAATATCTTTCACCTATTACAAAAATATATTTATTCTTTTCACAAACACTCAATTAATAAGTACATACAAATGCAAACACCATCCATTCCCATCCTCCTTCATAAACACCTCCATGTCATCATGAATCTTCCATAAACAACATTGATATGGGTAGTCTTATGCACCTTACAATAGTACATTCAGGATGATTTTCGTACATTAAATTCTTACAATAGTTTTTGTATTACATAGCTGATTAATTTGTTGGGTAAATGGATAGAATTTTTATTGTGGCTAAGATGCTAATTAACTACTCATCATTTTCCCTAAACATCTGGTTTTCAGTTTGTACCGCTAGAGGTAAAAGTGGTTAAATGTGTTGGGTTAGGGTGCTGCTGACGTAGCGGTAACAAAATGATTTTACGATTTGTAACATTGGAGATGGTCTTATAATTTATAAACTGGGAAGCTGTAAGTTGTCAATGTTCCAAGTTGCTATTTGGTAATAAGCAACTCTTGTTGCGTAGGACATTCAATTAAGTTGATCTAGGCAAAACATGGCATAACATGATAAAGTGTGTAATGAACATAATGTCTCATCTACTAATAGGAAAGATATATTTGAAGGAAACAAGAACACGTATGGTCACATCGTTACTAGTATCCTTGAATTGTCAAACCAAGTTCGAAGATCCTATTTCTCTTTCGGGATAATGACGTTTGTTTTTGAGCTTGGTGTTGGATGGTCACGTATCTTATATACTAAAAACTAACTTACTTTTTACAGTATAGGGTACAATACTCGCATTTAACAAATCTTATATAACTTTCTTCTAATATAGTTCTTCACTGATCATTCGCTCTTTTTCATTTTCGAAATACAAAATGACTTACTATTCCATTAGCGAACTTAGTTGTAACAAAACAACTAGTTAAATTTAGTTTTATATATACAATAAACTTATAACTCATTATTAGGCATTCAACCCATCACCCTTAGCACTGAACATACTGTAATCAGTTATAATTATTATAGGTATAGAATGAAACAAGCTTTTTATGGGGAACCTCTCTTACATAGAAAGTAGGATCGACAAAATGTGAAGAACCCACTTGAGTCCATTATAATGCGCGAGTAATAATACTAGTATGTAAGTGAAAAGAAACATTGACCACATCAGATACAAGCTAAATGTAAAACATATACATGAAATTGATCCAAATCAAAACCGAGATTAGGGATAGTTAGGGCTCTTAACTTGTGTCTATGCATTACAATCAGTTGAGTCGTGTTTCTTTCAAATCAAATATAAGACAAAACTATGATTAAAAAACAATTACTGAGTAAAATTAATTACAAGATGATGAATCAAGAACACCTCATACGAACGTAAATATGATATATAAACGTGTACGCTATACCTAACGATTCCATGTGAAATAACGAAGTTAGTTGCATTCCGTATTGAATGGGAACATAGCTAGACCACAGATATAAGCGTACCTAGTCTTTGAAAAGGGTCTTTGACCGGTATCAAGTGTATTCCATTAACAAAGAAAGTTGCGTTGTAGGTTATAGGTTCGACTCTCGTTTGAAATAATCGGTATGGATAATTATGTGATTAAAAAGGGTGGAAATTCGAAATATTTGCCTAAAAAAGAAAAACCATTCGGATGGCTTAGTGGTGATCCATATCTTGTTTGTTTATGGCTTTATGTCATTTTGTTGATTGTTTATGGAAACGAAAACATACAATCGCCGTTATTTATTAAAATCTAAACGAAAGATTATTAGAAATGAATATATGTTATGCAAGTTGGTCAGTTGCAAGTAATATATGTTGATCATCCGTTCGTTTTACAGCTTTAAAAATTAAGACATTGCCGTGGTGTGTAATATATTTAATTAGTCCCGTTCATGCACACATCATTCCATCATGGCTTGGACCCTACATTTTTGGCCCTATCCATTTTTTTTAAGATTCATTTATTAGAGAGTTCATGCTATTCGAATGTAGCAATCAAATTCATATAACCTCACACTATCATTACATACCTGAAACCCAATGTTTTCAACCGGTTGTCGGACCAACCACTTTTAACCGGTGGGTCAGATAGGTCGGATTGCAGCTTGACCGGGTTTTTGAAGAGATAATTCTCGAGAAGGATATAGCATTAATTCCAAAATATTAAGGTAATCAATGTTGATGTACCCACTTTGTTTTGTGGGTCCCACTGTATGTTTGCATGCTAAGCATGGCGTGTGTGTGACTGTATAATCTAAAAAGTCAATCGACGTCAACTTAACATAATTCTAAGTTCGACCAAGTATGTTTTATTGAATAAAGAAAACTCCATTATTATAGTTGTAACATGATATACTTAAAATTTTATTTCTTTTAGCCGTATGTCTTTACTAAGCAACTTAACACACATTTGGTTATTGTGACACTTTCTAGACTACATACAATTACCAAAGACTAGATTCATCCCGAAACTTTAACTGCTAAGAGTGTAAAAGGGTTGGAAAAAAAAACTTGTGTCAATTACAGTGACCCAAGACACAAGAAAAAACCCCATCACGAGGGCCGAGCCACCGGTTTTCACCTCGCGATGTTTTTGATACACTCCCAAACAAGTTCCGAGGAACAAGACAATAAAGCTACAATGAGGAAAAGATAACGAACTATAGGCTCCCAAAAAAGTCGATACCCGTTAGCCATAACCGAATGGACTCACGATCCACTCTTCCCACTTTAGCTTGTCCTTCTTGTCTCGATTGTGTATCCATAAGTAAGTGATGGAGACAATATTGTAGAACATATCCCTGCTATTCTCTATCACCTTTTTATGAAGATTATTATTTCTTGCCTTCCATATATACCACCACCAAGTAAAAATTATAGCCTCGAGTCTCTGTCGGGTATATGCGGTAACCTAAAGTTTATCACACCATTCTAGAACAACTTCCGGATCTTAATTTGGGATGTTTAGTCCCGTCCAGCCACAAAGGAGTTGCCATGTTTCTTTAGCAATCTTACACTGGTTGAAAAGATGGTTTGTATACTCCACACCATTTTGACATTGCAAGCAACGAAATGAACTCACATCAATTCCTCTAGTGAACAGGTTTATGTTTGTAGGAATGGCGTCTCGTCTCATTCTCCAGACAAAAAGATTAATTTTCTTTGGAACCAGTGTGTTCCATTTTGTTTTCACATTGTTATCAAAATGAAGCAAATGGTGATCTAAACACGTACGAACCTGAGAAATGGAGAAAGTAGCCTTCCCATTAAGATTCCAGATCCATTTATCCTTCTGGTCATTCTCAAGGCAATTAGGAAGCAAGCTAATGAGATGTTGTACTTGTTCAATTTCGCGGTTTGTTCTAATTGGTCTACGCCAATTCCAAACCCATCCCGTGGTGTCATGGCGATCGCTAATAAGACATCTTCTGTCCATATCTAAAGCCGCAAGTCTTGGGAATCTAGCTTCCAACGGTTCGTCTCCACACCAACGATCAGACCAGAACTTTGTTTCACGACCATTACCAACTTTTCGAATGATGCAATCAGAACCAACAACCTTGCTTTCATGAATCTCACGCATAGTAATAATCATACGTGACCATAAACCTTTATTTTTTGCATGAAGAGATACAAAACAATCCTCACCATGAATAGCCGAGATGACCTTGACCCATAAGCTTTGAGGTGAAGAAAGGGCACGCCACCTCCATTTATATAGTAGAGCTTGATTCATAGCGTCTAGACTACCAAAACCGACACCGCCATCTTCTTTTTTAGCAAGAACCGAGTCCCATTTGACCCAATGTACCTTTCTTTTTTGCTTTGTGCCGCCCCAAAAAAATGAAGATCTCATAGCCTCCAATTGATTCTTAACCTTTTTGGGCATCCTAAAGATAGAAAGAAAATAAATACCCAATGAACCAAGGACGGTAGTGATAAGAGTAGCTCTACCACCAATTGATAGGAGA
The DNA here is from genome assembly GCA_034093135.1 of Erigeron breviscapus. Taxonomy (NCBI): domain Eukaryota; kingdom Viridiplantae; phylum Streptophyta; class Magnoliopsida; order Asterales; family Asteraceae; genus Erigeron; species Erigeron breviscapus. The sequence goes on along the minus strand of CM067168.1, from coordinate 66,667,247 downwards.
TTTGCTTTCCAAGTAGAAAGCCTTTTCTGGAATTTAGTGATAATCGGATTCCAGGTGGAAATCCTCATGGCACTTCCACCAATGGGAATGCCAAGATATTTAAATGGCAAAGATTCCACCTTGCATCCCATACTATTGACCAAAGAATTCACTTCCGTCTCATGAACCCCAATGCCGATGATAGAGGATTTGTCAATGTTGATTTTAAGTCCAGAGACACAATAGAAGAATTTTAGGGCAGTAACTATAACTTCGAGATTTTCCTTGGACCATTCACCCACCAACATGACATCATCTGCATAAAAAAGATGGGAAACACAAGCATTATTAATGTTAGCGCATTTGAACATACCTCTCTTAACCAAGTTATTCACGGCCACATGAAGACCCTCCATGGCGATAATGAAAAGGAAAGGAGCCATTGGGTCCCCTTGTCTCAACCCGCGACGAATGCCAAATTCTTCCGTAGGGCTACCATTAATCAACACCGATGATTTTGCAGAGTAGAGGCAAGTAGTAACCCATTTGATCCATTTGGTGCTGAAACCCATGGCCTTTAAGATGGAAAAAAGAAAATTCCACGATAACGAGTCGTAGGCTTTGGCAAAATCGATCTTAAAAAGCATTAGTCTTTTATGTTTGCTCTTATACCAGTCGATGATCTCATTTAAGAGGAGAGGACCGTCTAAGATCTGTCTTCCCTTGATGAAAGCCGTCTGTACCGGGCTTACTACAGAATCCACCACTCTTGCTAAGCGATTGGCAAGGAGTTTAGCAATGATTTTGTATTGTGTTCCAATGAGACTAATAGGCCTAAAATCAGAAATAATGACAGGGTTGTTCACTTTAGGAATTAGAGTGATGAAGGAAGAATTACAACCTGTTGGAATGATCGAGTTTTGAGAGAATTCCGAGACCATGCCAACAATATCATCTTTCACAGTATCCCAATGTCTTTTAATAAATTCAAAGGAAAATCCATCCGGCCCCGGTGCTTTTTCCCCCCCGCAACTCCAAACAACATCTTTTATTTCTTGCAATGAAAAATCAGCTTCAATCATGGCCGCCTGACTATCTGAGAGTCTTTTAAATTCGTTGTTTTCAACAGAAAATTGAAGGCCATCAAACCTTTTAAATTTTTGGTCATAATACCTTCGAAACCTCTCTTTAATTTCATTTGGATCTGTCACCCAAACACCGTTGTGTTTAATCCCTTTAATGGTCCCCGATCTCCTTTTTTTGTTGATGACAGCATGAAAATACTTTGAATTTTCATCTCCATCCACACACCATTTTATCTTAGCCTTTTGTTTCAGGTCTTGGTTATTCCTTTGATCCATCAATTGTAATTCAGCCATAAGTTCCCTTCGTTTCATGAACAGCTCATTATTACTGTTATCTGAAGTAATCTGGATGTCAACATTGGCTATCTCACTAGTGATGTCTTCTCTGCTTCGAAACTCCTTTCTTTCCTTGTTCCAAATTCTGAGCTTGTTTTTGAGATTTTTCAACTTCTCTTTCATCCGGACGAAAGCACCTTTATTAGAACTCACACTATCGCTATTCCAGGAGGTGGAAACAATATTATCAAAACCATGAATTTCGAGCCAAGAATTATAAAATTTAAATGGGATCGAGCCAAAGTCCATCTTTTTTCTAGACAATAGGAGGGGGCGGTGATCAGAAAGGATATCGTCAAGAGCTTCAAGGACCAGGTCTGGAGCCAGATCCAAGAATTGTTGATTGGCTAAAAAACGGTCAAGACGACTGGCTTTAGACCCATCAAGTGAGACTCGTGTATATCTGTGCCTTCCCATATTAATATCTATCAAGTTTCCGGAGTCAATAAGCGAATTGAAATTGCAAGCATTGATGTTAGAAAATAGAGAGCCCATGCGCTCCTCCTGTTTTCTAACCGAATTAAAGTCGCCACATAATAAATAAACCCCCGAGTTGTGGGACATGTAATCCAGTAAGTGATTCCATAAGTTGACTTTATCATTTTCCAATTGGGGAGCATAGACATTTACCATGAAACAAGTGAAATTTTCTGTAATCCATTTCCCTTTAATGACAATGAAGTTATCATGAATGAATGAATCCTCTTTGACAAAAACTTGGGGGTCCCAGATAGTAAGAAGACCACCCGAAAGACCTCTTGAAAATGACTCTGCAAAATTGAACCCAAAATTACCCCATAAAGATTTAACTCTGAACATGTCAGTCAACTGCATCCTCGTTTCTTGAAGACACAAGAAGTTTACTCGGTGTTTATTAAGTATAGTCTGAAGTTTTTCACGCTTTTTGTCACATCCGGTACCACAAATATTCAAAGATAAGATATTCATTGAAGACCATCATTAGCGCGTAACCTGTTGATGTTTTGTTCTACTTCTTTATTATCCCCGATCACTGTATAGCCCATGTTTTTCCCCATATCAACAAACTCACTCGTTCTTACTTCTTTGTTACACAACCCATAAGAGGAGCAGAATGATTCCATGTTTTTAAGCTCTCCTTCCCCGTCCTCATAAGTCTTGTCTTCTAAAGCCACTTTTTGATTAATATTTTTTCCTTTTACGAATCTAGGAGCTCTTTGAGATTCAGATGTAAATGTTGATGGTCTATCAGTAGGGGGACATGACTTTCAGTGACTTGTATTTAAAGGCCTATTACTTGATGAAATTAGCGCATCACATCTCGATCTATAAATCTCATTGAAACTTCTATCCAAAACAAAAGTATGCAATTCGCTTTAAGACGTATGCTATTTCTATTCCTTTTTGTGGCAACACATTGTCATTTTCGTGTATGATTTTAGAACATATAAACACGATTCCATCACACGCATGTTTTTCTAAATTTGTAGCAATTAATTGAACTACTTTAATTTCTATACGAATAAGGATATGACTCATTATTCCATTAAAAAACTAACACAAAATCCACAATACTTTATCACTCCCCAAAAATTATGAATCTTATTTATGGAAACATTCTAAATTTAGATAAATATTTAATCCATAAATTCATTAACCTTAGAGAAACAACCGGTAATTTTACACCGTGAATTTCATTGACCATTTGACCCTACAAACCTTAATTTTTCAATGGTTGACAAAATTACTTCTTACAACAATCCGATTTCCAAGCGGGTCATTTCAAGGATTTTTATATGACCCAATTAACATTTTGTACCTATAAATACCTTTGCATCATCTCAACACAACTATCGGGAGGATATATATATTCTCTTGGGTTAATAAATTATTTTTAAATTTTATTTCCCATATAACTTATAGCTAAAAGCGATCTTGCCTTAGGATTATAACCTCGAGGCAAGATCACTTTATAGTTAATAAGTTAACACCGTCCCACCCCATCAGCACTACGACTCTTGCCAAGTCATTATGGCAATGCTCAACAAGGATATTTCCTACAAACTGCTAAAATCCGTCGTGAGTCGTGCCAATTCGGTCGCGCCCTCAGGATGTCGTCAAGCACAAAAAGCCATGTTCAATGCCGGGACCACCACCAACTTCCCACCGGCGCCACAACCGGTTGCCAACAACACCAACGTTACCAACGCCACTGAAAATGACGGTGACAAGATATTCGATTTTGATGACACCAAGGTGTTGTTTGCGTCCGTTTCAACACCAAAGTTGTTGCATTCGGCCACGATCTTGAACTTTTCCGCGGTTGAGTCAATGGTGGATTTGAGCATTTGGTTGATGAACTCGAAGTTGATGGATTATTCGTTGTTCCGTAAGGCAGTGTTGGGTGGTGTTAAATACACGGCATATGATCATTTTGTGGCGGGTGGTGATACGGTTGAAACGGGTAAAACCGTTTTGAAGTTGTGGAATTCCGGGTTGAGAGGGATGTTGGATTATGGGTTGGAGCATGCAAATGATAATAAATCTTGTGATAAGGCTACTAAACAGTTGATGAAAACTATTGATTCAACCCAATCTCTTCCTCCTACTTCCGTAAGTTTTTCATTTCTTAATCTTGATCTATATTGAAAAGGACAAAAATACCACAAAAACCATACTTCATATATAAAATTTTTGGCCCGTGCCATGCATAGTTGTAACAAATGGGGCATATACCCAATATATGTAGATCATGACAAAATGGGTCACCTTCATTAGTTAACATGTCAAAATAACATCAATGATCCAGAAATCAAATGGTGAGACACCTGAGTTAAATATTCGATCTTTGTTAAATAACCTCATTTGGTGGGGGGGTTTTTCTTTGGATGTATGATCTGATTAAGACAACCGACTATCCTGGTCTGAGTGAGGCCTTGTTGGTAAAAATGTTTTTTATTCGATAGATGTTGTCAAAAAAAGCATATCAAAATAATGCAAGAATACACTAAAGAAAATAGTATATTATACATAAATAAAAATGAGCAAGATCCTAGAGATTAAGTAGTTCTTAAGTGGTGTACCAAAGACCATTTATGTGGTAATCTTGTCTTTTTATTCCAGACTACTTGATATAAGGTTCGGTACCTTTACCCTTTAACAAAGTATTACTCCTAATAAAATTCTGCTAGTTCGTTTGTTCAGTAATTTTAGTTAATTGAATGACCAAAAAAATCTATACCTAACACAGTAAAATGTATATCAAAAGATATCTCTTTAATCTATTGTTTCGATAGTTTTTATTTTTGCAAGAATATGAATCTGATAAGCCGCTTTAGCATAGTTGATAAACAAATCAAACTATCAAATAATATGAATCTGATATAAACAAAACATGTGTAAAAAAACAGGTAAGTTTTGTGGCTGTGAAGGTAACAGCAATCTGCCCAGTGTATTTGCTTAGGAGAGTGAGTGATCATCTTAGATGGGAGTACAAGAATTCATCTTGCAAGCTGCCATGGAAGCAACAAACTTTGCCAATATTTTCCGAAACAAGTCCTTTTTATCATACATTACAACAACCGGCCCCTTTGACTGCTGAAGAAGAAAAAGATCTTGAATTAGCCCATCAAAGATTAATGACACTTTGTGATAGAAGCTTTGAAAACAATGTTCCCATTGTTATTGACGCTGAGGACACTTCGATCCAGCCTGCTATCGATTACTTGAACTATTGGGCTTCCATTAAGTACAACGAGTCCTCAAGACCGATGGTTTATGGTACCGTTCAAGCTTACTTGAAGGACTCTGGTGACAGGATGGCTTTGACCAAGAAAGCAGCTGACAAAATGGGTCTGCCTCTCGGGTTTAAGTTGGTACGTGGAGCTTATATGTCGAGTGAAAGGAAGTTGGCTCATTCGCTTGGTGTTGAGTCACCTATTCATGAGACTTTACTTGACTCACACAATTGTTACAACCGGTGTGCTTCATTTATGCTTGATGAGGTTTCTGATCGCCCTGGTGGACTCATTCTTGCTACTCACAATCTTGACTCGGGTAAGGAAAAAAAGATTAACCTTTTTAGTAGCATGATGATTCTCATTTGGAAAATCACAAAAAAGAAGGGAAAAAAATATCATTCATGATTTTGGTCAAAATATTTGAAATGCCTTTTTACCACTCTTATTTGAAAATAGGGAAATCATAGGTGGTGCAGCCCTCATATCCGAGGGATACAGAGTGATTTTAAAGGGCAAATGGAATTATTTTATGTAAAAACTCGCAGCACGAATCATTTCCCCTTACAAATATACCTAGTTAATTCTTATTTATAAATTATGAAAGTAATTATAGAGTTTGATTATAGTGAATGTAAAATAACAGGAAGCCTAGCTGCACAAAAGGCACGTCAACATGGTATTACTAAAGAGAGCCAGAAGCTCGAGTTTGCTTCACTCTATGGAATGGCGGAGGCAATGACATTTGGGTTGAGGAACGCTGGCTTTGGTGTTAGTAAATATTTGCCATTTGGACCAGTTGACGAAATTATGCCTTATCTTCTACGACGAGCAGAAGAGAACAAAGGCTTGCTGTCTTCTTCAAATCTTGACAGGGAACTCATGGTGTAAGTTAACACTACTTTATTTGATTTATATAAGTTGGTTCCTTATAATGTTTCGATTTTGATGTTTGTTTCATGAAATTTTTTTTAATTTACAGGAAAGAATTGAAGAGGAGAGTGAAAACATGTTTTGGCTAAGGTGCGAATGTAAGTGAGAACAACCAAGTCGATCAAATCAGGAACTAACTCCATTGTGCTAACTAATACCAAGTAACTATTTCGAATCCAGCCTCTTTTTGGTGTCACAAATCATATATGTAAATTGTAACAATGATTTATACACTGAAATAAGTATATATATATAGGGGCAAAGGTTCTTTTCTTCACTTTTTTTTTCTTTTTAAAAATTTTGTAAAGCGGTTTTATGTATGCCATTTGTTCATCCTTTGGAACTCTGATGCTAGCTATGATCGCTATTCTGTGTGCTACAACCAAGGGCGGTATCAGAGACGGGCAAGGTGGGCCATTTGCCCTCTAGTAATCTAGATTTTATCATGGAATTTTAAAAAAATTTCCATGGCTTTTTAAATTTTGTTCCATCTTAGATTTTTTTTTTCCTGTGAAAAAAACACACATTATCACATATACATTAAATTTTAGGAAAAAACCATATAATATAACACATGTTGATGATTAAAAAAGTGGGATAATGAAATTATAGGTAAAAATATCTGGGTAAAAGTATAAATCTAATCACGCTATTCAATTTTGTCATGTTATTTCATTAAGTTTAGTTGACTAATAATAAAAATAGGTAAAAAAAAGTCTTAAAATCCTGGTTCGTGTTTGAAGAAGAAAGGAGTGCGATGAAAATGCCCTAATGTGATTTGCACATAAAAGATGTTAAAGGGCAGATTATTAACGCTGTTGGTCGCATATGATTTGGGGACATAAACCTCCACGTTGAGGACTTGCTATTTTCACAAAATGAAATCATGAAACTTGCAATGATTTTTGTAATTTATTTACTTTAAATAATGGATACTACGGCCCAACAAGCTATCATGGGTCTTTTTATGCGCCTCCAGTTTTGGGTCACAAGTAGACATTGGGCTGTGGGGATTGATAGTCACTTTAAGTCTATAATCAACTAATAGTATTGCATTTTATTGATTAAGTATCATGATTATGAGTCCGATCAATCGCTCGTTGTTACATGGGATAATGGTATTCGGTTCATAAGTTTAACATGAAGTGGTTGGAGTTGTTAAAAGTTCACCTTAAAACAAATACATTATATCTAATTCGACATATCACCTCATGTAATCATTATTACTCTCCATTGAGAAAAATCATCCACATGTTTAGGCCTATCAAAATTTATTTGTATTTCGCTTCTAACATCTTGCTAGTCAGCTCGTTATATATCGGCGTTACTAGTTTTAAGACCCGTGCGCGATGCACGGTTTTGAAAAATAAATATTTTTAGTAAGCAATACATGCGGTATGTGATTATTATTATTATTTATTTATTTATTATATCAAAAATAATATATATATGCATGATAAATTTTCCCCCATTTTTTGCACTATATAACTAAATAATTTATAACCCGAATACGGTCTAAAGTAAACCGATGGTTAACGAGACTACCGCTAAATATTAATAACCATTTGATTATATAGATAAAAAGACATGAAATTCTTTTGATTATTGTTACTTATTATAAGCAACAAAAGCAAAACTTATGTATATCTCCAATATAAATATGGAAGAGCTAAATAATGGTGTATAAAAATTACCAATAGAAAGAATGAATTTGTGAACAAGATTGCTTAATCCGGCTTCTTTTTCTTCTTCCGAGTTTATTCTTACTCTCATTCAACCTGAACATGTTTATAAAAAAACAATGTTTATAAAAAAAAACTAACATACAATTGGTATATATAAAATTCCACTTTTAATTAATGTGACGGGTGACGGCAGAGGTTAATAAACTTAATTAAAAAGCCATTCTAGCAGTTAGTATCTAAACACTCTCTTAGTTTTCGATCAATATGTTGAACAATAGCATATGTTATAAATTCGTATATAAGAGGCAGCTTATCCAAAATCCAAATCATGATTTAAGGTATAACATATAACATGACACTCACTATAAGAACTCAACGGGGATGAATTATAGAACACGGTGGAAAACAAAGACAATGAAAGTATGTATTTATAGTTTGATACAATGAAAGTATGTATTTATAATAAATTATCCTATACTAATTTGGATTATGATAACTATAATTTGGTAGATATAATACGGAATTTGTATTTTAAATATTTTAGAAGTTTTACCAACATTAGGAAACTAATAAGGAAACTAATAGATAAATGCATCCTATCTTTTCTCTTTATATAATTAAGAGATGATAGTTTTTTGATTAGGTGTCAATGATGAGAGAATGCATGTAGGATTTTTCATTATGTGTCATATTTACATTAATTTCATAATTTTAAGCATTCCATGTCATTTAAATTATTCCTAATCATTTATCCTAATCATCATTATCAATTTGGATTTTAATTAGATAAAAAACATAAAAAAAAGCAAATATCTTTATTTAATTAAATTCACCTCACGTTTAAAAAAATCAAAATATTTCAAATTCTTGTGATAAATATCATTTCCTATTTTTTAGAAAATCCAATCTTCTAATTAATTAGATCTAATAAAAACATCCATTCTATCTCATTGATGAAAAATAAGATTTTTGTTTAGCTATAATTTTTTCAAATATTTAATATTTTTTTCATATCATATAGATTATTAATTATTTAAGTAAATTTTGTACTTTTTTTTTAACGACATTCTATTCTACTTCTACTCTTAAATTACACGTATGCCTGGAAATCAAGACTCTCGAAAAACCCCTATTAATCCACCTCACAAATGTGAGAAGTGAGACTCGAACCCAAGTGGATCCTCCCAAGGTCAAAGACCTTACCAATGGGTCACCAACCCCATTGGCAAGTAAATTTTGTACTTAACCTTTTGTAATTTTGTAATTTATTTAATTTCTTTATATTTAATATATATGTATCTAATCATTTATCCTAATCATCAATCATAATCATTATCCTAATCATCATTATCAATTTGGATTTTAATTAGATAAAAAACATAAAAAAAAGCAAATATCTTTATTTAATTAAATTCACCTCACGTTTAAAAAAATCAAAATATTTCAAATTCTTGTGATAAATATCATTTCCTATTTTTTAGAAAATCCAATCTTCTAATTAATTAGATCTAATAAAAACATCCATTCTATCTCATTGATGAAAAATAAGATTTTTGTTTAGCTATAATTTTTTCAAATATTTAATATTTTTTTCTATGACATATTTAGTTTTTTGTTGGATTTTTAATGAGACGTAATTTTTTACATTTAAATTGTTATATTTATGTTGCCATATATGATCTTAATCATCAATTTTAATCCTAATCATCAATCATAATCATAATCCTAATCATTAATATTTATTTTTATATTTTCTATATAAGTACCAAGATTATATTCATTATACTACCTTTTTTTATTAATTCAATGATAAATATCTTTAATCAAATTAGATTATTTATTATATTATATTTATTTTTTGAAAAGTATTTATTATATTATATTTAATAATTATATATCATAAGAAAGATTTTTATAATTTATAAATATTTATGTTTCATTAGTCATGCTTTTCATATTTGACGTATATCATATATTCATAACTATAATTTCATTGTTTGTATCTGTCGTAATCTGACAGTTTTTTATATTATCATCAATTATGAATAATAATGTAATTATCAGTTATTGTATTTTTTTTAATGTTCTTGATTATTCCGCACAACGTGCGGGTTTAATCTAGTTATTATATAAAACTCAAGTCCCTTCCTAAAATATCTCCTAAATCAATCCTACTTGGCACTATTAAGACCCTTCCATTCATTAATTTTATTAAAAATATTTAATTTATGATGTCATGCCACAAAAATAATATAATAATTTAAATTCTATTTAAATTTTATTTCCTTTCAACAGATTATCCCAACACATTTCAAACGTAAATGTGTACTACATAGGTTCAATAAATTTGTTTTACAAGGAATGTTAAAAAATTCTATATCATTCTAGCCAATCAACTTTTTTTTTTCCATACAAACTGGCCACGTCAAAAGTTATATAAATTTATAAATTCATGTATAGTTTTTATTCTCAATCTACATGCGTTATTATTTTGGGTGCTGCATTTAACCTATGTGCATGTAATTAATTAATTATGTTTGAACTTTATGTTGTTTTATTGATACTGTTAGTTCAACTTTTTTTTCTTTTAATAATTCTTTGATTATCATTTGATTATACATGCATGTTTTGAAGTTGTGAAAGTGGGAGCTAATTAAAGTAATATGCCAATATATTTAAAAGGAAGAAAGAAAACATAGTTGATTACACATATCAATCAGAATCTCGACATAAGATCATCAAGTCTCATTTTGTATGTTGTTAACATTCAAATTTGAGGTATAAACAGATGAACATTTGGAGTATGCTATATCTTTGATAAAAGAAAATATTTGGAATATGTTATATCTTGATAAAAGGATATATTCTATGGTTGATGTGATTAATATGTTTTAGCATCTGGTTATAGATTAACAAAGTTTATGTGACTTTCAAGAGTATGTAGATGGTAATCCAGTTGGATCAAGTAGAAAAGGATGGGGAGAAAATGTGTATCGACAATCAAATGGATGTATTTGAATGTCATAACTTAACATGTTAAAATATAATATTATTTTTTTGTTATTTGATCACATTTTGCATTATTAGTATCGTGATTTATTTTTAACATTTGATTTTTGTATTTGTGTTTTATCCATTGCAATTAACTTGAACTAGACTGGTGCCCGCACGTTGCAGCGGTTAAACGGTGATGACAATATAAAAAATGTGAGGTGAGGCGACGACGATAAATTACAAAAACCGGGAGAAATCAACCACAATAACATTTGAATATAGGCTTATAACACCACAAAATATCAAATAGTAATAGTTCTCGTAACAGAGAAACATAAAGTGGCAAAATTATTAAAAGCTATTTGGCCTCAAAACAAAAAACACGGGGCATCGTAAAAAAGAAACATAAAACAGTGCCTATTGCAACTTTGGTAGATTGTGAAAAAGGTAGAATTGATATTTTAGTGTTGTATTGTATTGAGGTAGTATAAATATAGAGGGTGTCTTTGGTATTTCAAAGGTAGAATAGTTGAAATGGGGAGGAGTCAGTTTGTTTTATTATGGAGTAAAGATAAAGATGTATGTTATATATATATAAAACTATATATATATATATATATATATATATATATCCACATCTTATATATTTATATTTCATTCGAAGATCTAATTATTTCAATATATATATATATATATATATATATATATATATATATATATATATATATATATATATATATATATATATATATATATATATATATATATATATATATATATATATATATATATATATATATATATATATATATATATATATATATATATATATATATATATATATATATATATATATATATATATATATATATATATATATATATATATATATATATATATATATATATATATATATATATATATATATATATATATATATATATATATATATATATATATATATATATATATATATATATATATATATATATATATATATATATATATATATATATATATATATATATATATATATATATATATATATATATATATATATATATATATATATATATATATATATATATATATATATATATATATATATATATATATATATATATATATATATATATATATATATATATATATATATATATATATATATATATATATATATATATATATATATATATATATATATATATATATATATATATATATATATATATATATATATATATATATATATATATATATATATATATATATATATATATATATATATATATATATATATATATATATATATATATATATATATATATATATATATATATATATATATATATATATATATATATATATATATATATATATATATATATATATATATATATATATATATATATATATATATATATATATATATATATATATATATATATATATATATATATATATATATATATATATATATATATATATATATATATATATATATATATATATATATATATATATATATATATATATATATATATATATATATATATATATATATATATATATATATATATATATATATATATATATATATATATATATATATATATATATATATATATATATATATATATATATATATATATATATATATATATATATATATATAAATTGCTTTAACTATAAACAATTTAATATAATAATACCCGGGTAACACCCGGGTTTTTAAGCTAGTATATATATATTACGGATATTCTATTTTTAATACAAAGTAATATTAAATTTTAATAATTTATAAATGCCTTAGTTTAAATACAATTAGATGTGATTAAATAAGGAATTTATTAAATAAGTATTTATATACACTTGTCGTTTTAATATAGCGCCATGTGTTGATTAAAGCATGCTACAATTCTGTTTTAGTTTATTGATAGATCGAAATCAAAAGTTTTATAACCATGAGTCTTACTTCTTTTTTTCTCATACAAAACATAAATTTCATTTGTGTATACTCTCTTTTTATAGTCAACCACTCTTTATTGTTGGTCACCTAATTTGTTAATTAATATTAATACTGTAATCAATTAGATCATGTGAACATTGTATATATTTAAGCCATATATATATTTAAATGGATATCTAATTTATCAGCCACTAATATGACGTTGAACATCCCACACCAATTGTTATCATGTTCAAATCTTTTCATGTATATATACTTGAAAATTACATTACAAATGTATCGCAAATGGACACATCTATGCTTCTACAATTTTCAATATGTGTGTTGCTAATTAAAAAAATCAGCTTTCACCATCCTTGGAGTTTTTAGCTATGTTGTATGTTTCTTATTTATGTTCCCTTGTTTTATTGTGTGTCATTTTTTATCATGTGATGCATACTAACGAAAGATGAAAGCCACTTAATCTTTTCTTCTTCTTTTTCCTTGTTGTTATCCTTTTATTATGGAATGCTACTAAATCTGCAATGTTCGGTAACTTATCAAAAACTTTTATTTTTTAAAACAATCTAATTACTAATCATTGAACCCGCTTAAAAAATTGTTTAGAATGTCAATCGTCATTTATAAAAAACTTGTTTATATGTTTGAATTCACTAAAGGCCATGAACCTATTTTATCCTGCTCCTTTCGGATACTTGAATTGTATCAGTCATGACTGCACTCAAACAGCGTGGTTTGGATCAGGGGTACACCCTGGCCTCTGAAAACAGAGGTCAGAGGTTCGATCCTCATCCCATGCAAAGGCCGGAGGTCCTTTTCTACTATTTAGGTAGAACCTGAAAATAACCTCTCTACATAGGTAGAGGTAAGACTGTCTACATCTTAACCTCTCCCATATACCGTCGAGGTATCGGGCCCAAACCCGCCGAAGGCGGCAGTAGGCAGTTCCTTTTTAGTCATGACTGCACTCATTTCACTCAATTCCCCTAAGTCTAACCTGTTTTACTGACTCATTATTGCTCTATTCAAATGATATGTTCGAGTAAAATTCATAATAGGTTTCAAGCTAGTTTCAACTAAAAATAATAACATGATGTTCGCATTTTAATTAGGGTCCAATTTTTTTCTTTTGCCTTGAGTCCGGAACATTTCTACCATTTTCGGAGATGGACTTACTTATCAGATATAAAATTCGTACACTTGATTTCTGAAAATTTGCTGTAAATACCTTGCAAAATAAATTGTTTAAGAATTATAAGATCATCAATATTTTGTTTCCTTTTCGTAAGTAGGGACAGATGGTACAGAAAAAAATCCCAAAGGGGACAAAATTAAAAAATCCATGAAAAAAAATATAAAAAGGTCAAAATGTTAAAAACTATAAGGAAATTTTTAAAAATCGATGAAAAATTTAAAAATACATGACAAAATCTAAATTTTAGGGGGGCATTGCCCCTTTGCCTACCCCACTGTAGGGACGAAAGATCCATCGGAACTACGTACTCGTAGAACTCGGACAAAGATTTATGTACAAATTAAGAATGGGAAATCCCTATATGTGGGTTGTATATGAAGACTTGGAAATTAACCTTTTTAACATGTATTTTGTTTGAAAAAGAATACTACATTTTCTTTCATGAATTTGTAAATTAAAATATCACGCAGACAAGAATGAATACTTCATAACTTTGCAGCATTGTACAAGTACTATACTAGTTTAATGCTTATTTCTTTATATGATAAACGACTTAAAAGTTAATCAAATGTACATATATATATATATATATATATATATATATATATATATATATATATATATATATATATATATATATATATATATATATATATATATATATATATATATATATATATATATATATATATATATATATATATATATATATATATATATATATATATATATATATATATATATATATATATATATATATATATATATATATATATATATATATATATATATATATATATATATATATATATATATATATATATATATATATATATATATATATATATATATATATATATATATATATATATATATATATATATATATATATATATATATATATATATATATATATATATATATATATATATATATATATATATATATATATATATATATATATATATATATATATATATATATATATATATATATATATATATATATATATATATATATATATATATATATATATATATATATATATATATATATATATATATATATATATATATATATATATATATATATATATATATATATATATATATATATATATATATATATATATATATATATATATATATATATATATATATATATATATATATATATATATATATATATATATATATATATATATATATATATATATATATATATATATATATATATATATATATATATATATATATATATATATATATATATATATATATATATATATATATATATATATATATATATATATATATATATATATATATATATATATATATATATATATATATATATATATATATATATATATATATATATATATATATATATATATATATATATATATATATATATATATATATATATATATATATATATATATATATATATATATATATATATATATATATATATATATATATATATATATATATATATATATATATATATATATATATATATATATATATATATATATATATATATATATATATATATATATATATATATATATATATATATATATATATATATATATATATATATATATATATATATATATATATATATATATATATATATATATATATATATATATATATATATATATATATATATATATATATATATATATATATATATATATATATATATATATATATATATATATATATATATATATATATATATATATATATATATATATATATATATATATATATATATATATATATATATATATATATATATATATATATATATATATATATATATATATATATATATATATATATATATATATATATATATATATATATATATATATATATATATATATATATATATATATATATATATATATATATATATATATATATATATATATATATATATATATATATATATATATATATATATATATATATATATATATATATATATATATATATATATATATATATATATATATATATATATATATATATATATATATATATATATATATATATATATATATATATATATATATATATATATATATATATATATATATATATATATATATATATATATATATATATATATATATATATATATATATATATATATATATATATATATATATATATATATATATATATATATATATATATATATATATATATATATATATATATATATATATATATATATATATATATATATATATATATATATATATATATATATATATATATATATATATATATATATATATATATATATATATATATATATATATATATATATATATATAAATATATATTAATATATATATATATATATATATTATATATATATTATATATATATATATATATATATCTTTTATACATACATATATACTTACAAGTACATATATATATATATATATATCTATATATATATATATATATATTAATGTATATTAAATTATTAATACCTACTTATCTATATTTTAAGAAAAGTTTAAATATAAATACTTCTTTTATATTAAAGCATGTGATCGTGTGATATAGCTAAGTTTAATGCTTATTTCTTTATATGATAAACGACTTAAAAGTTAATCAAATGTACGGAATCCACAAAAGAATTTTAGTGTACGTGGTTCACTAATGTAAACAAACAAGCAAGATCTGTATCTTTGTTCGTTAGTATGATTAATAATCTACATGACATTTTGTTAATCTTTTGACTAATCCACATGAAATTTGATTCTGTTTATACATTAGTTTATTGGATTAGCTTTATCAAGATGAGTTTTAGCTCAATTGACATAAGGAAATGAATAGATGGATTTAAGACGATACATTTTGAGTTCAAATCCGATTCAAGATGTTGAGTTTAACTGTAATAGACGTTCAGGTTGACCAAATTTTCCTAGAATTAATAGCTTTGATGGGCTTTGGCTACCTAGCGTTATCTGATATTCGTAAGCGTATGGAATGCCTTTTATAGCCGAAAATTAATACTTTTCCCCGAAGTAAAAAAGGAATGATTTTCATCAAACAACTCACTAGATGTTCCCAAAAGATTATGTTTGCTTGAGGTCCTACATACATATAGGGCTGTAAATGAACTGAATAGTTCATGAACGGTTCTGCGGGAAGTTCATTCATGTTCGTTAGTTTAGTTTAATGAACGAACATGAACACAAAAATTTGTTCGTTTAGTTAAATGAACGAACATGAACACAAAAATTTGTTCGTTTAGTTAAATGAACGAACATGAACACAAAAATTTGTTCGTTTAGTTAAATGAACGAACATGAACAAAGCTCTCTTTCGTTCATTTATGTTCATGAACGTTCGATAATCTGTTCGTGAACGTTCGTTCGTTTATGTTCGCTTACATATATTGATACCTAATCAACTATACTTAAAAATAGTTTAGAAATAAATATTTTTTCATATCATATATATATATATAATATTAATACCTATTATCTATATTTTAAGAAAATTTAAATATAAATACTTCTTTTATATTAAAGCATGTGATCGTGTGATATTGGCTCCAAGTTTAAAGCTTTTAACTCTTTTTTTTTGAAATGAGAGGATATAAACCTTTTTTTTATTAGATAAATGTTGTATATTTGTATCATAAGTAGAATATTTCCAAAATTTTAACCGACTGATATTTTATAAATTTGAATTTGAAGTCTAATATTTATAAATATATGTTTTTTCATTGGTGTTCGTTCATTAGTGTTCGTTCGTTTGTGTTCGTGAACATTCGTTCATGAACATAAACGAACGAACATGAACAAGCCATTATGTTCGTTTATCCGTTCGTGAACACAACATTATGTTCGTTTATCCGTTCGTGAACCGTTCGTTAAGTTAAATGAACGAACATGAACAAAGCTCTCGTTCGTTCATTTATGTTCATGAACGTTCGATAATCTGTTCGTGAACGTTCGTTCGTTTATGTTCGTGAACACATGTTTATTTTCATTTTATGTCAAAAAAACAAAAACTAATTTTCAAAAAATAAAAACCTCCCACCACCTTTGTTTTGGGACTTGTACACACCTCTCTCCGTCTCTCTCTCTCTCTGTTTTTTTCACCTTTCTCCCAATGAAGGTGACAGGGGCAGCAGCAGCAGAGCTTCCTTATGGAAAAAACAATCAACAAGTTTCCACCTTTAGAAACACCACATCCAAAACCTTAATTCTTGTAACTCTAACACTTATTATTTTGACAGTTATACCCCTATATTATCCGCTTCATAAATATCCAACAACCGGCGGCCATGCTTCAGCCACCACAGACACACCCATCGCCGCCCCAATCTACCACCATCAAGATGAACTCATAACCATAAATGACAACCATCATAAATGTGATGTGTTTTCTGGCGAATGGATCCCTAATCCGGATGCTCCATATTATGATAACATGACATGTTGGGCCATCCATGAACATCAAAACTGTCAAAAATATGGACGACCCGATTCGGATTTCATGAAGTGGAGATGGAAACCCGATGGGTGTGATCTACCCATTTTCAACCCGTATCAGTTTTTGGAGATTGTGAGGGATAAGTCTTTGGCATTTGTGGGTGATTCTGTGGGCAGAAATCAAATGCAATCCTTGATGTGCATGTTATCCAGAGTAAGTTTGCATACATCTCTATTCATATTTTTTAACGAATATTTTATTAATTACGAAATGGTTGATAAAAAAACAAGAACGAAAAAAACATATACATATATTTTTAAAAAAATTGTTATTATCTAATGTAAATGTTTTATATTCAAGATCTTTTAATTTCACTCGTAACATTATTTACATGTTTAACTTAATTAGGCTACATTTTTCTGTCAGATAAGAATTATTCAATTTAACATAATCTTTTATTGGAAAATGTTAAAGACAGTTACTAAAGTTGCACTTAACGTGCATAAAAAAGTTAGGCTTTTCATTTCAAAAGTTGTACCCTGAATTATATAATAAGTGTACAACTATTTAATATATCATTTAACAAAACCAATTTTTTATAGAATAAAAAAATACAGCATGAATGGGTCTGTTCATGTATGTTATCCGTCAATTTGTAATAATTAAATAGTGTTAATGAACAATTATTTAATCAGACTATTGTTAAGCTCTCATTTTCATGCTCTGCATGATTAAAAATAATTGTAACTTTCTTTATATAGAAGTTAAATTTAGAGTAGGGTGGGTGGTGTGCGTATTGACTTTTATATTTTCTGAAAATAAATTTCAAAAAGACGAATTAAGTATCTTTTGTTTTTGTTACATTCAATTTCTTTGTATTTACAACTCTATATATGTGATTTGATTTTGAATATAACACAAGTATAAAATAAATACTAAAAAAACATACTATATAAAATGACAACCAAATGGACAAAGAAAAATGAACTCATATATATTGTTATTATTATTATATTTATATATTATTATATTCTATAGTTTAATAATAATCCGAGAGTTTAGATGGCATCTTATGAGCAATTATGCACATGGGTGGGTCCCTTTTGCTTACGTGGGGAAAATGTGACTAACAATTGGCTCTCATTTCTTAAGATCTTATCATGAATTTTCTTACCAAGTTTTCTCCTAATCATTTGACATTCGAATATCTATTTATTCATTCATGTTCATATCAATCTTTTCCTTTTAAACCATTTTACAACCAGCACATATAAACTTATCAAAAGGATGTTGTTTCGAGTCTTGCACATGCCAGCTTCTTTTAATTAGCACATAGTTATAGTAAATTTATCAAGATACATGATACCTTTATCGATTCTCCCTCTAAACAACCATGAAAATGATATGTTCCCCTATAGAAGTACTTTGTAAAGAGTCAAAAAATGCTCGGTTGATTCATTATCGAAATTGCTAATGTATGTTATAAAATCAGTTAATTTATATATAAACATATATTTGTACCAAAATTTCACGAATATTACCCTAAAAAAAATTAGTTCAAATTAGTTGTCTCTACCCGATATAACCTAGCTCCGTCCTGTTTTTTAACGTACAATTTTTTAGCAGCCGTGACATACTATTTATGCTTTAAGATATGTATTTCTGATTCGTTTCTAAAGGTCCTAGCAGCCAACGAATGTGCAAACAAAGACCTAAATGGAAGGAGCCAATGCCAATGGGACAGGGCTCATAGTGACAATATAGTGGTTTTTATGTTTGCTGTTTTGGTGTGTAGGGGTTTTTTTTTTGGGAATGGCTATTATATTAAACACCAAGAAACATACAACCTGTAGGTACACACCAAAGACATTTACAGTAAAAGAATACAATAATTACATAATAGAAAAGTTTCTCCAAGTGTTGGATGAGGAAAGTCAGTAGCATAAAGGGTACAAATTTAGAAAAAAAGGGAAAGAGTCGTGAAATTTAATTATCTTCGTGGAACTTTGTCCTTTATTTTTGTTCTTTTCCAATAATTACTATGCCCCTTTTTATATCTTGTGACTATAATAATAGTAATATGTATATATATTTATATATTTATATATTTGGTTTGGCACTATAAAACGAGTATTAAAATAAAATAATATGATAACATTTTGGTAATTAAATCATGATAAAACTGATGCACGAAATTTCCTTAATTACAAGTATATACACTGATGCACAATTTCCATGATACATAACGATTTATAGTTACAAAAACATGATTGTTTTAATTATTTTATTTTAATATATGTTTATTTTATTAAAACCATAACCTATATATACACACACATATGTACTATTAGTATTAGTATCATAAGAAATCATTAAATAAAATTTTTTTTAACAAGACAAGATCTAATTGACCCATACGTGACTACTACTATATTTTATGTACAATAACAATATACATGTATATACATTGATGGTTTGGTTGAAACGTTTTAGATCCGGACTATATATTATATTTACTTGGTGACAATTTTCAGAGAATATAATCTTGCTGGCAACATGGACTCCTCAACCATTTTTTTAAATTTCTAACGTGTAGTGGTTTGTTTATTGAATAATAGTACATCGATTTATATTATATTTCACTTTTCAATGTTTCTTTGTTTTCTAAATATATTTTATAAACTTGAAATAGTCTAAAGTCGACAGGCGTAAAGGACAAAAAGTTAAAAAGGGTAAAAGGAAAATCTCATACTCAAATGAAAGGAATAAAGAGAAAATAAAATGTTATCATTATGTGTTGATAAATGTATAGAAGTTGGGCTCCAAGTTTGTACTTCATTGGTCCATTTACTCTTCAAAATCTTACTTTATGTGAGATGTCAGTTTTGGTGTAGACGTGTAGTTAGACATATGATAAGGGAATTCCAATTACTTCTATTAGAAAGATTACAATTTGGTGTTTTAGGCTTGAAACTTTCCTTATAATTTATGAAAACTTAAAATGTTGGAACTTTGTATAGTATACAAGAAAATCATTAAATTTACTATTGCCATTTTACATTTTCAGGTTGAATATCCTATTGATAGATCGGCAACAAAGGATGAGAACTTTAAACATTGGTATTATGTTTCTTACAACTTCACTCTAGCTACATTTTGGTCACCTTTTCTAGTAAAATCAGAAGAGGCTAATGTTGATGGCCCGACCCACACCGGTCTTTTCAACTTGTATCTAGATGAATTCAACGAAAAATGGACAACACAAATTGATGATTTTGATTATTTGATCCTCAATGCGGGACATTGGTTCTGGCGGCCTGCAGTGTACTATGTTAACCGTGAGGTGGTCGGTTGCAGATATTGTCAAATAGAGAACATAACGGATTACCCTATGACATTTGGATACAGAAAGGCAATAAGAACCGCTTTTAACGCAATAAATAGTAGAGAAAACTTCAAGGGCATAACAATTTTAAGAACATTTGCGCCGATGCATTTTGAGGGCGGAACGTGGAATGGTGGCGGCGATTGTGTGAGGAAAATGCCATTCAAGAGCAAGGAGATAACATTGGATGGTATAAATTTGGAGTTATATATGACACAATTGGAAGAATTTAGAAGGGGAGAAAAGATGGGGGAAAAAAAGGGTTTAAAGTATAGGCTTTTGGACACAACACAAGCCATGTTACTAAGACCAGATGGACATCCAAGTAGATATGGGCATTGGCCCAATGAGAATGTGACTTTGTATAACGATTGTGTCCATTGGTGTTTACCTGGTCCCATTGATACTTGGAGTGATTTCTTGCTTCATACTTTGAAGATGGAGGGTCTTCGATCAGCAGAAGAAAGATCATCACACCCAAGAGGGCTTCTAGATCAATTGAAGCAGGGGAAATTATAAGTGATTGGATTTAATTGTTACCCATTTTTATTTTTGTTTGTTTGCCCTCATAGATTTTGTGTATTATTTTAGGAATTTGTAATTCCATATAAGGTATGTTGTTTTGAAATGAAATTATATATTTAAGTTATTAATATAATAACATCGGTTCACTTCTTGATCATCCCGTGATTTATATATCGGAATCAAGATATATGTATGTACAGTATAGTATATAAAAGAAAATCATATATTTTAGTTAAAGGCTAAGTATCTGAGAGACTGTAAGTAACTTTTAAATTTTTCATATTGTGTGAATGTAACTTTATTTGGTTTATTGTATGTAAGTAAACCGCTAAATTGAACGATTAATGTAAAATTTTTACGTTGACCAATCAAAAACTTCTACGTGGCAACTCATATGGTTTGCCACATATACACTTTTACATTAATCGTTCAATTTAGCGGATTAGTTACATTCAATGAACCAAATGAAAGTTACATTCACACAATAGAAAAAGTATAAAAGTTACTTACACCCTCAGATACTAAACCCTTTAGTTAAAAGGTCAAATGTCCTATTGTCCTACACCTTATATTTAGGGTTAGGTATTTAGAGATGTATGTAACTTGTACAATTTTTCTATTATGTGGAAAAAAAACTTTCATTCGGTTCATTGTATGTAATTAACTTGCAAAATTGAACAAATCGTATAAGAAACCAGCGGGACGCTGACGTGGCACCTTCTGGCATCTGAAACGTGGCACAATGAGGGACCATCACCAGGGGAGGCCTAGAGGGTGTGCAAACCCGATTCCCGACCGGGGCATAAGTTTAAAGGGGGCATAAGTTTTCGAAATTTTATTTATATATGATGTATAATATGCTAAAAGATGTGGTATAAGTAAATAAGTAACTACTATGGTATGTAATTTTAGACTTATATAATTGTTATAATTTGTTATCATTTATAAAAAAAGTTGTTTATATATTTGAATTCGGTAGAAGTTAGGGGCATATTTTTCTTGGTTCGGCCGGGGTGTTTGAATACTCAGGGCCGCCACTGACCATCACATCAGCATTTAGCCCGTTACTTACACGATTCGTTCAATTTTGCAAGTTAGTTACATACGAATGAACTGGATGAACGTTTTTTCCACACAATATAAAAAAATGTACAAGTTACATATATTTTCAGATACTTTACCCTTATATTTATGATAATATAACATTGCATAAAGACAAATAAGATTCGATATAAACTTTTCTAAGTTGAAAAACCAGATTTTTAAACGGTTAGTTGTGTAGATAAATTTGATAATATTTTATCATACAAAAATGAAGCCTTACAAATTCCGCTCCTTTTTATAGAGTTCAAGAAATGAATAGGGATTATAGAAAATAACTCCATAGTATCATTTAGTTGGAGTTACATCATTTTCAGTTTGTAAAACTAGTTGGTAAAGAAAACAATAGTATGTGGTTTAATATATTGGTTAAAATTAAAATAAAAATAAAAATATTAACATATAAAAAAAAGTCAGACACATAATATTTGAGGTTTTGTTGAATTTCATGCGTCGATCCTTAGGTCAACAACAAATTAATTGTTGAATATATTATTCATACGTTGCTATTTTATGTAAAAACGAGATATGTCACCCGGGCGTTGCCCCCGGGAGACATTACATTTGTTAGCAGTCTAATAAAAAAAATATTCAAATCTATAAAAATAATTTTTTTTTAGATATAACTAAATGTCTAAAAATAAGTTTATTAATATCGATAACAACACTTTTATAAGAATAAGAAAATATGTGACGATTATTATATCAATATTAGAAAAAGATATGACAATGAAATATTTTTGATATTAGTTACGACATTTCGATAACGATGAGAAAATACGTTACAAATAGGTATGCGTTCATGGATCGAAGTTAAAAACTACAAACTTTTAGAAGATGTGAGTCCCAAATATAGATGATTAACTAAACCCGACTGGCAAGTACAACTAATCTTGATGGACAAGTTAAGTTTACGATCCAGATATGGATAACAAGAAACGAAAGACTTAAAGTAAATAACAAGAACTAAATGGCAGAAACTATATAAAGATATATATAAGTATAATCAAGTATGTAGCATTGAGACACGTTGTTTTCTTTCTAATGTATTTGATTTATTGATATATAAACAAATACAAGGATTGTTGCGGAACAAAGATAAACACCCAAGTGTAAGTATCTAAACAATCCCGAAAAACAAGTGATCTAAATAACTTGGAAATACTCGTAAGTTTTACTTAGAGTATATCTCACAAGTTGCAATGCTAAAGTTTCAAGCCCTTTGCAAGTTGTGAGAAGACTTCATATTTATAGACCAAGTTCATGATGACATGGACAAGATCGTATAAAAGTGGTTGTGAAATTAAACTTAATTCCTTACATGCTTGTACTAGAAAGAGTATATAAGTCAGTTGATGTGACTTATAGTACTACGTTCCAAACCTATACTTTTACCTTGTACCTTTTATTAATAGATAAATCTATTAACTGGGTAAAGGTATGTAAAGTAAAAAGTCTTCCTCGTAATCAGTGTAAAGTGTTGTAAATACTTTACACTGAGATGCTTCAGTCTTCGATCTGGTAGAATCACTCTTTGCTCGCTTCTGAGATGATTCTCTTCTTCATACTTCAGTCTTTGACTTCAGAATGAATGCTTCAGATTTATCTTGATCTGAACTGAAGTGAAGCTTCAGTGAAGTAATTCTGAGACGGCTCAGAATTCTGTACAAACGTTTTCACTGAACTTCAAGCTATTTCTGAACAAATTATACTTTGTCGATTTCCGACCTAACAGAAGAAAACATATATTATTCGAATGATTAAGAATAAAACAAAAAATGACATTTGTCAGTTAAGAAACGAACAGTAAAAATTTTGTGTTAAAGTGAAAGTAGTTCGCATAATAGTTTAGTGCAAAAAGTGTAAGAGCCTAAAATTTGTGGTGAAAATAAAAGAAAATCAAAAAGTATAAAAGTTTAGTGCTAAAAGTGTAAAGAGTTAAAGTATTGTGGTGAAATAAAAAGAGTAAAAAGTTTGAGTGAAAGTGAAAGTAGTTTGCATAAAAGTATAATGCAAAAATGTAAAGAAAATCAAAAAGTATAAAAGTTTAGTGCTAAAAGTATAAAGGCTTAAAGTAATGTGGTGAAAATAAAAAAAAATATAAAGTTTACTATTTTTTACACGTTTCCCGTACCAAAGTGTAAAGAGTTAAAGTATTGTGGTGAAAATTAAAAAAATAAAAAGTTTGTGTGAAAGTAAAAGTAGTTACGTGTAATAAGATGAGATAATCGTAACAAACTTAAAAAATAATAATATGCAATTAAAATAAGTGATCTTTGTAAACAAATTGGAAGCAATTTAAAAGATCAAAACATAATATGTCAAGCCCAAAATTAAAAAAAATAAAACGGGCCCAAAAGAAAATAAAGTTGGTCCGTTAAGAAAATGAAATCGGGCCCAAAGAAATTAGAATGGCCCGTTACTATTCTTTGCACGCATTACGAAGATTTGTTTTTAATATATACGAGATATGTCACCCGGGCGTTGCCCCGGGAAACATTACGTTTTTGAACGGTTTGTTTTTTTTAAGTTATATAATTTTATTTAAATAATTGTATTAGTAGAAATAACGTAATATGTCTAACAATTAGTATATTAATACCGATAACGACGCTCTTAAAAGAATGACAAAATATGTTGTGAACATAATATGGAACAATAATAGAAAAAATATGACAATGAAATTTTTTGATTTTATACGATGAGATCATGCGTTACAAATAGTTATGCATTCATGGATTGGGAGTTAAAAACACAAACTTTTTAGGGAAACATGTTGTATTCTTCTGGTTTGAAATATAACAAATGATAAAAAGAAATCCAGCTGACATGTACCAGTAAAAAAACAAATATTAAATTTTTTGTGTGAAAGTGCTAAGAGTTCGTTAGATGCCTACAGTTTAAAATGAAAATTTTTAGTGTAGATGATTTTTAAAAAAAATAAAATACAAAAAATCAAAAATAGATGAAATTAAATAATATGTGGGGAAAAAATTTAACAGTATGAAAAGAATAACAAAAAAATATCTAAGCAATGTTCTTTGCACGCATCCTTGTGCAAAATTTTAACAGATCGAATTATTTTGTGTAAATGATTTTTTAAAAAATAAAATAAATAAAAATAAAAATAAAAAACAAAAAATTTAAATTTAAAAAAATTAGCCATATAAAAAAACAAAAACTAAAGTTAGAGAAAAAGAATAATAGATATGTGGACCCCATAATTTTTATAAAAAATAGAAATAATTAGAAAACTATAATATGTGGGACCAAAAAATCAAGAAAAAAAAAAAAAAAATATTAAATTTTTTGTGTGAAAGTGCTAAGAGTTCGTTAGATGCCTACAGTTTAAAATGAACATAATAATATTGTCAAGCCCAAAATTAAAAAAAATAAAACGGGCCCAAAAGAAAATAAAGTTGGTCCGTTAAGAAAATGAAATCGGGCCCAAAGAAATTAGAATGGCCCGTTACTATTCTTTGCACGCATCCTCGTGCAAAATTTTAACAGATCGAATTATTTTGTGTAAATGATTTTTTAAAAAATAAAATAAATAAAAATAAAAATAAAAAACTTAAAAAATTTAAATGTGGTGAAAAAAAAAAAATAAAATACAAAAAATCAAAAATAGATGAAATTAAATAATATGTGGGGAAAAAATTTAACAGTATGAAAAGAATAACAAAAAAATATCTAAGCAATGTTCTTTGCACGCATCCTTGTGCAAAATTTTAACAGATCGAATTATTTTGTGTAAATGATTTTTTAAAAAATAAAATAAAAAAAATAAAAATAGATGAAATTAAATAATATGTGGGGAAAAAATTTAACAGTATGAAAAGAATAACAAAAAAATATCTAAGCAATGTTCTTTGCACGCATCCTTGTGCAAAATTTTAACAGATCGAATTATTTTGTGTAAATGATTTTTTAAAAAAATAAAATTTTTTGTGTGAAAGTGCTAAGAGTTCGTTAGATGCCTACAGTTTAAAATGAAAATTTTTAGTGTAGATGATTTTTAAAAAAAATAAAATACAAAAAATCAAAAATAGATGAAATTAAATAATATGTGGGGAAAAAATTTAACAGTATGAAAAGAATAACAAAAAAATATCTAAGCAATGTTCTTTGCACGCATCCTTGTGCAAAATTTTAACAGATCGAATTATTTTGTGTAAATGATTTTTTAAAAAATAAAATAAAAAAAATAAAAATAGATGAAATTAAATAATATGTGGGGAAAAAATTTAACAGTATGAAAAGAATAACAAAAAAATATCTAAGCAATGTTCTTTGCACGCATCCTTGTGCAAAATTTTAACAGATCGAATTATTTTGTGTAAATGATTTTTTAAAAAATAAAATAAATAAAAATAAAAATTACTTAAAAAATTTAAATTGAGTTTTCTTTTGTAAATTTTTTATATAGAATGCATATCCAATGAAAATGAATGAAAATGACGTTATAAGAAAACTCAATGTAAAATTTTTTTTTCATGCATTCTATATAAAAAATTTACAAAAGAAAACTCAATTTAAATTTTTTACACTAATTTGGATGGTCAAACGGTATGCAAATGTATACCCTGCCTAAGCTATACGTCCGCCACTGTATATAGTGGTGGTGGTAATAGGTAGATATGGTGGCGATGAAGGATGAGCATAACGATGACTGTTGTGCTCACGGTGGCCAGAATTTGGTGGTGGTAATGGTGGCCGGAGTTTGGTGGTGGTTGTAGTGTATGTTTGAGTTTTTGTATTTTTTTTTAATCTATAAATATATAAAACTAATAGATACATATTTATATAGTTGATGTTTGTTAGCATTTGTAGGATTATTGTAACACCCGTCGTTTAAAAACTTGGATTTTTCAAAACTTTGCCAAACGGCGTTTAAAATAAGCGGAAAGGATCACTTTCAAAATCTGCCCATCCGTAACGAATGGTACCTTTAAAATTTGGTGTTACTACTAGCATCATCAAAACAATAAAAGTAAATCCAAGCTTTGGCACCAACATAAATGCCACATTAATACAAGTCCTTAAACATAAATGAAATAGCCAAACATGTGGCTAAAAGGAAGTCTAAGCGTTTAATGTCTTAGCTAAGCTTCTTTATTCGTCTACCCAAGTCTCACCAAGCTAATCCTCGCCTAGCTCACTTGATTATCCTGAAGGCACAACATTTTCAAAGAACAAGTGTTAGCTAATAAAATTAGCTAAGTAAGATAACATAACTTGAAAACATTTGCCATTAAAATATATTAACAAAATCATCTTTTAATGTTAATATCACATACATATAGATCATTGCACACATATCTTATCATAACACAATAGGATCATCATATACCTAATGTGCCTAACTTTTCTTTCTTTATCTTTCTTTCTTTACTTTAGTTCTTTGCCTAGACGTAGGCTAAGTGACTTATGCCACTTACTTAGGGATGTGGGGTTGTGTGTAGGCGGTCATAGACCATACATGGAGTCCTCACACCCGACATGATGGGTAAACCATAAGGTGGTCCATCGGCGTCGTTAAGGAATGACACAGTCAATCCAACTGAATAAACCGTTTATGCCTTTACGCATTGGTGGTTAGTTACTTCACCCGGAATACTCAAACGTAACTATGCCACAAGGAGCAACTCAAGTGACCACGTACGCACCAGCCCCGAAGAGCTAGCACGGGTTAAGCTTAACACAAGACTTTACATAATGCTCGAGACTTTAATCGTTTAATTAGTTTAGGCTACTCTTTCACCTAAGCTAATCACATATCATCTTTTACTTTAGGGCCCTTAACGTGCACGTGAACATGGCAATCCTAATCAAAGGACTAGTGACTAGGTGATCAAGCCACACATGCAATCACACATATCATAACATTTCATCATTTCATGGTCACATAATTTAAACATCTCATCATTTCATGTGTACTTACTTACCTCATACTTTTGCAACCTGCATAAGAATGTTATACATCATAAATGGTAAGTAGTATATCCCTTTGCAACCTCCCATAATCACCCGTGAATATAAAATGTACATACATATTCAATTGGAAGGTTTAACTTATGAAAACGTGTTTTGTTGTACCAACAGGTGACAAAAGATGTTATCTTACCTCGATACAGCTTACCAACAAGTTAAATGTATCTTATAGTGCTTGCTAAGTGCTCCCGACAACCTAGAATGAGTATAAGATCGAAACATAAGCTAAACGAAATGTTTTATGAAAACTGGACAAGAGGTGCGTCGCACCTCCCATATGGTGCGTCGCACAAAATCATCAGGGGAATTCTAAACATAAGCAGGTGCGCCGCACCAACCCCTTTGGTGCGTCGCATAAAATGATCAGAAATTCTGAACATAAGAATGTGCGCCGCACCTACCCTTGGTGCGTCGCATATCGGGCTTTTGGCTGAACACCATTTTTCCAAAATGGCCTGTGGTGCGCCGCACCACCCTACTGGTGCGTCGCACCTGGAGTGTCGACCAGAAACCTAATCTTTGTTCTATGATCAAACGAATTCCATACGAACCCATACCCCAAATCCAACCTGGGACTTAAAATTAATCCTTTCAATTGCACTTTCATCAACTTAAACCATCCTATTAATCCCTTAATCCTTTACATCATAATTCAATCTTTAAAACACCCGAACGACATGAATTCAATAAACGTTTGATCCAATAACCCAACCCAAACCCTATGGCCTGGATCGAAATCACTACTAAGACATACATGATCAGATTTAAGAGTAAGATCAGCCATAATACCTGTAGATGACTTTGAGGATTCGAAATCTTAATCAAACTTGATCGAAACGACACGAAACGATTGATTCTTGGAGGAAACTTGTCTTGAGAGGGAGGGGATCTGTTCCTAGGGCTTAATCACGAAATTTGCAGCTATTGGGGTCTCACTAGACCTTAAACTCCTGACCATAAGTTTCCTTTAGTGCCCATAGGCCCCTCGACTTCCTAAACTTTACTTTCGTAGCTTAATTAACCTACCGAGAGACTTAACGATCTAACAAGCACTTAACTTTCATACTTTACTTTAAATTACTTTCATTTAATTCACTTTACTTCATTTCATATTAAACACATAAGCATTTAATCACATAATCCCTTATAAGGCACATAAACATAAAAGACCTAACGTTAACTAACGGAAAGTCAAATAGTCAAACATAAAACGTTTGGGATGTTACAATTATAGTTGTTGTAAATGAGTTTTATTAAGATCAGATGTAAATTTTGGGTTTTGGGATGAATGAGGATAATGAAGGAAGAAAAAGATGGGAGTTGTAAATTTTGGGTTTTTGGATGAATGATGATGATGAAGGAAGAAGAAGATGAGAGTTGGAAAGGACATGTGTAATATAAAAGTTCATTTTTCCAAATTTTAATTATTTTACGTTTTTGGTCCCTAAAGTTGTATATGTTTTCACTTTTGGTCCCTAAAGTTGCATATTTTTTCATTTTTGGTCTTAAAGGTGAAAATGACAGAAATGCCCTCACGTGTTTGGCACGTGTAAGGGTTAACGGCCAAAATCTAACTCCGTTAGGTCGCGGAGTGTAAAATGAAAAAAACGACCAACTTTAGGGGTTTTTTTGTAATTAATTCACTTTAGGGTCAAAACTGTGAAATTTGCCAAGTTAAGGGACGAAAAATGTAATTTTCTCAAAAAATAATAATAAAAGTTACTATTCATTGCACGCATTTCCGTAGATTTGTTTTTAATATATATATTAATATATTAATTGAATAATTGATTTTAAAAGGCGCCATGTAGTCCGACCGGACTTTCCCCGGCGACATCGCCGCTAATGAGGGGAGGCCCGCTAATATTTTAACAGATTAGCCGTTAATGACATGGGGGCCCGCACTTTCCCGGCGACATCGCCGGGGAAAGTGGCTGGTCAGCTTATCCGGTCGGGGCACGCGGGGCGTTAATTAATATATAATACCCAATAAATAAATAGACATCACTAAATATATAAAAAACTACCGACCACCTTAATTTTGGGACTTTGACCCCTCTCTTTCAATGGAGGTTATAGGGGCTTATAGCAAGATCAATAGCTACCAAAATACAGCACTAATTAAAACCACATATAAAACCCTGATACTCGTAACCATAACACTAATCATCCTCACAGTTTTACGTTTTTACTATCCTACTCATGATAAAATCATTAATATTAGCATTAATGACAACCTTCATAAATGTAATGTTTTTTCTGGCGAATGGATCCCTAATCCGGATGCTCCATACTATAATAACATGACATGTTGGGCCATCCATGAACATCAAAACTGTCAAAAATATGGACGACCCGATTCGGATTTCATGAAGTGGAGATGGAAACCCGATGGGTGTGATCTACCCATTTTCAACCCGTATCAGTTTTTGGAGATTGTGAGGGATAAGTCTTTGGCATTTGTGGGTGATTCTGTGGGCAGAAATCAAATGCAATCCTTGATGTGCATGTTATCCAGAGTAAGTTTGCATACATCTCTATTCATATTTTTTAACGAATATTTTATTAATTTATATGATACATTATGAATTTTATATATCTTGAAAAGTTAACATGATCGATCATGAAAATCCGTTTTATTTGATCGAGTTTATATTAACGAATACAGTCGTAACAGATAATTATTCTATACTGGTATGTAAAGTTACATTTTACTCTTACTTACATGCCTCTAAAATTCATATATATGCACAAATACGTCTAAAAAATGGGTTTACTGATACATGGATATTACTCTGTCTTTCTTTATCTTTAACTTCAATATTGACATGTGTGTCTTGATCTCTTTCTGATACATGTTAAACTATGATTTTAAGTGATATATATCTTTTGTATTAGATTAAAACTCTAATGATAATGTGTTAGTTGGTGATGAGAGGGGATGATCAACTCGGGGTTGGGTTGGCAGGGAAGGTCCCAGAGATGGGCAAACCCAGATCCTGTCCGGCGCTCATTTCTTTCGAGGCCACGAAGTTTTTTTTATTTTTTATGATATTAGTCGTCGATATTTTTTTTAAGTTTTTTCTATATATATATTTGAATTATTTATGGCATAGACGCATTTTTATTCTAAGTTCATTCTAGTCACTTACCTGTGTTCTTGAGTTTTACATGGGAAAGAAAAGAAAGGATTGAGAAGGATTTTTAAAGTCCTCGGGATAGATGGGTTGTGGGGCCTTGGTGGTGGTTGGTGATCGTTGGGTGACAAAAAGAGTGAGCCAAATTTTTTTTGTGTGTTTTTAAAAAAATTTGATTGGGTATACTCTAATTTGAAAGTAATGAGTAGGCATTAAGGGTTAGAATGTGGTGTTGATGTATTAATTCAGTACTTTTGATAGGTAATGGAGTGATGAGTTACAAATTTTGTTGGACTAAAGGGGATGGAGAAGTATATTATAAAAGTTACGGAATATAAAATGTGATAAAAAAATCAGTATTTGTGATGTTAGTATCACTTTCTGATGAGGTGATGGATTAAAGGGGGTGTTTGGGAAAAGTCTTATCTAAATTAATACTTCGTATTAAGTATTTAAGATGAGAAAATATATTTTAATTGTTTGTTGGGAAAGTTGTAGATCCGGGATATACTATAAAAATCAACTTAGACAATTTTCAGCGAATATCGCCTGCAACATGGAGTGATTGACTCAATGACTCCTTAACAAAGTTCTAATACTAAAAATGTTATTTTTTTGAACAATTACTCCTAAATAGTCCAAAACCGATTTGATACGGTATGAGTTTCGTCCTTACGAGTATTAATAAGGGTTAGCTAGTGGTATGATAGGTAATAGAGGGTGATAGGTAATGAGGGGTGATCAGTGATGAAATAATCAACCTAACGGGCTCCGTCCTTAGTCTTATGGGCTACGCTTTTTAAATTTTAAAAGAACCATAAAATAAATAGGAGAGAAGAAGAAATTGGAAGGAAGGAAAATGAGTGACTGAGATTTATTCCCTTGCCCTTTTTAGAAGGTGTTTCCTCAAATTATCTTTCTCTTATCAACTTATATGTAACTTTAGGATTGAGATTTAGAAGATCCTAATCCCTAACTTTACATATTATTTTAACAATTTTCTTTTTTATTCTCATACAAGTTTTTATGACTATCTTGACTTCTTTATAAAACAAACTATCCCACTCTTATTTTCAACTTTCTATTTTTAATAACCCTAAAATACCCTTAACTTTCAACACATTCTCAACCCACACTACATCTACCTAAAATATCCCTAAAATATTTTCAACTCTATCTATCCAAACTACTCTCTTTTTATTCACTAATTTAAATATTTCTACCTAATATACCTATAATACTTTAATGAAATTATTTACAACACACATCTTTTAAAACTTAAAAATCACACTTTTTTACATCAATTACTTTTACATTAATAACCACGCCACACCGTTACCGCCGCCGCCACCACCACCACCACCCGTCGCCACCACCGCCGCTGTGTTGTGCGGGTACCCACTCGTTCAAATATGAGTAAACTTAAGACACAGTATGATGTACTCGTAATACACAATTTAAAAATTCTTGTGACCAACCAAGAGTTTTTCATTAGCTTAGTTTCTTTGGTTGGTTTAGTTAGAAGAAACTGTAGTTGTCAGAAAATTCTCCTAATAGCGAGAGGATGTAACGTAATGTGGCGAATCCCCCTTAGTTGGCTAAATACAATATTGCAATTTCATTTTTTCAGGTTGAATACCCTATCGATAAATCAACAACAAAAGACTACAACTTCAAACACTGGTATTATGTTTCTTACAACTTCACACTTGCTACATATTGGTCACCATTTTTGGTACAATCTGAAGAGGCTGATTCTGTTGGTCCAACCCACAATGGACTTTTTAACCTATACTTAGATGAGTTTGACGAAAAATGGACAACCCAGATAGACGATTTCAACTACTTGATCATTAATACGGGTCACTGGTTCTGGCGGCCCATGGTGTATTATGTTAACCGTACGGTGGTTGGATGCACGACGTGTATGTCAAGGAATGTTACAGATTATCCTATGACATTTGGATACCGAAATGTCATAAGGACCGCTTTTAAGGCAATTAACGCTAGACAAAACTTTAAAGGGATGACACTTTTACGCACATTTGCCCCCAATCATTTTGAGGGTGGAGAGTGGAATACAGGGGGAAATTGCTTGAGGAAGAAACCATTTAAGAGAAATGAAATTATGTTAAAGGGTCTGAATTTGGAGTTGTATATGATACAAATGGAAGAATTTAGAAGGGCTGAAAAGATGAGAAAGAATAAAGATATAAAGTTTAGGCTTTTAGATACAACACAAGCTATGTTACTTAGGCCAGATGGGCATCCAAGTAGATATGGACATTTGCCTAATGCGAATGTTACTTTGTATAATGATTGTGTGCATTGGTGTTTACCTGGACCGATCGATACATGGAGTGATTTCTTGCTTCATACCTTGAAGATTGAGGGTCTGAAATCTGCCAGAAAGAAATCATATCCGAAAGGATGATCAAATGAACTCCATATATGTACAACGAATGAATAGAAACCGAAAGTTTTGATGACGTTAGAGTTACTTAAATTCAAATTTTCTTGTTTCCTTGCTGATTTTGGCTATTGTTATATGATTTTCTAATTACTTCCAATCTTTCACATGACAAGTTATTTTATCTCAAGACACTTGACAATTTTTTCAGTAACAATGGTCGCTGAAGCTTACCTTCAGTGGCAGATCCAAAATTTAAAACCTACTATGGCAAATTTTATTATCACAACCAGAGAGTTATATTAATTTGCCCAATTAGCGTAAATTAATTTATTATTCCCTCTAATATGAATTCCTAAATCCGTCACTGTTTACTATGCAAGTGTAAACATATATATAGAACACATTCTCACACAGTGGAAGTCCTTATAGCATGCCTTGGTCATCTCACAGAGTGGAAGTCCTTATACATGTTTTCCAAACGTATCCTCATCTCATTGCATAGTACACAAAGAATGTGCTCCAAAAATGCCTTTCAATTTTTGGTTGGCGCGTATGTATGCTTTTTCATTCTTCTTCGCCATTGCACTTGCAAGCTAGTGTGGGCAGAACATTTGCCCGTTTTTCTTAGAAGAATCACTATATTTGTTGTACCGATGTATAACTAACAATGATTCCCGTGGTACTTACCAAAAGGATTAGAAGCGTCAAATGTTTTCCGAGGCTAATAACTATATCTTCGATTTCATCCTAGATTTGTTGAGTTCTTTACTCGACATAAATTTTTCAAGGTGTCGATTATTATAACATGAAACTACATTGGATGCAGGATAAAGTTCACTAACATATGTTCATCACGGGCTTATCATTTCGCTAATTCCCTTTTCTGATACTTGATTCAATACTTTATGGGAAAAGCCTTCCATTAAAATAAAATAAAAAAGTAACTTTATGGGAAAAGAGTCACGGGCTTAAATCCACTGAATGTAGAATGATTTTCAAACTTCGATAACTTTTACCTCTTTATTGGTAAATAACTTCATAGGAAACAATAAAGAGACTTGAGTTGAAAAGGGAATAGAACTCTCATATTATGAAATTGGGCCTATTCCTTGAAAACCTGCATATACTAACGAGTTACGAGTTGGTCCAAAGGCATATTTAAAAGTCATTCATTAAAACTTCATCAATGAATTTTATGATAAGTGTAAAAATATCTTATATATAGCCCTTAAGTTTTTATTAACAAAACCCTTAACATAATACTAAATGACCAATAGCACCATCAAAGAATGATTTTTTGTTTTATCTTAGTTTTAAACTTGGCCAGAGAATTACCGGTGGTTCACCTTGATAATCACCTGAATGCATAAAACGATTGCTTGCGATAGTCATACATAACATAACATGTCCAAAGCGTCAATAACCATGCTCACATCAAATGTCACATGGGTCTATGAATGTATAACCCGAAAAAGGAAAACTTCATTCGTTTATACGTGGTCTTTGCGAGAACCATGTGACTCGCTACACTACTTTAGCTTTAGAAAAACTCTTTTGAACTCTAGAATTGACGTATTTTCAACAAAGTTGAAAAATAGAGAGAGTTACACTTGACATTTTACATATCGAAAAGATCTTGAAAATATCGAAGAAAACTTAATGACCCATATGTATTACAGTTGAATAGTTGATGACAGTTGAGCACAAACATAATAAGAAATTAAGAACTAGTTAAGATGATTGATGATGTAGCAACTGATGCATGCAATAAACAACATAACAATTTGGTTATTTGTTGGCTGGTCATCTTTCATGTCATATTCACAATTGATATTATTATCTATATAATCTCAGTGTTCCACTGTTTACATATGTCTATTCTGCCCTGATTAGATGTGCCTTCTATTATATGAACTGTGATAAGATTACTAAAATACTCATCAAAAACAGACTCCTGATAGACCAAACATTATCTATAAAATGTAAACACCGAATAACTTTGATGATGTTTTCCCGACGGCAAGATAATAAAAGTATGGTATATATGTCATCGAAAACATACTGTAATAACTTTGGGTAAAAAGCTTTTACACCTGGTAAATATCACACACTTTCATAATTTAACAATAATTAATCGTAAATGCATATGGCTCTAGGAAAAGACCACCATGCAAACAGCACATTATACATGTGACATGATCACTTGAACAGTAAGTGATTAGCCACTCTGTTTTTGATGTGAGTTATGTTACATTTCTTTTAAAAAGTTGGCTTGTCCTCTTCTTCATGTCAAATTATTTTGGATATCGACTGACATTTATATATTCCTTTTAGTTCATGTCTTGATGGTGACTCCCTACCCTCACTATAATGACCTAGAACATGGATCCAATATATATAATTGAAAGACAAATCAAGCAAGAATGGTATCTATCAATGCGGTGTATATGTTTGTATGCTTATGTGAGTAATAATATGCCTAGACAATGTGTGCAACTAATATGTAATTCATTGTAACCATTAGTAGTTAGAACCACAACAAATGATGCAAACTCTCAGTATCAAGACAATACTATATCAAAAGCACTGCGTCTTCAGTTATAACCCAGTGATGCAATACAATACCCGTAAAGAAAACTTTCCAGACTGGGGACTAGGGTATGAAAAAGAAACCAGCTCTACAAGACAAATCTTTAGTATTCCTGGTTAGTAGAACAATACGTCGCCAGATGCAAGGACTGAACATATATAAAATGGATTTTGTTGGCTATTAGTCATTCAGAATATCACGAATTTACTGAAACAAAATATTAATGTATGTGTAGAAGTGGAAGTTGGAGAACTTCTTTCTCAAGTAACCAGTCTCCAAACTTCGATTTCCTACATCAACAAACTTTCAGAATAAGCGAACGGCTATGTATTGTGGAATCTGGAAATCTGGAATGTTGGCTTGGTTCCTGTTATTATAGGAACCAAATTCCTTCATGTTTCGTGGACTGGTGACCAGAGAAATTGATGGAAGCAAATTGTTTAACCATGTAAATAGTGAGGCTCAACGTTCTTGCTTACTGCAAATTACTTTTGTGTGAAATACATTGCCCTAACTATAGCTGAATCACAAGGAAGAAAGTTACTAACTTTACCACTAGTTTATAAGTTTCACCACTAGTTACTAAATAATCATCCAGGCACAATAGAGAAACCTCATTCACAAAAATAACGATGAGTCCAATAATGATAAGAGTGTGAGGGAACATGATGTATCTAAGGAGATGATTAGAGTTGGAGATAGATGCCTAATAACAGGCCACAACACATAGTAAGACCCACATGATCCTCCGACATACCGTGTGAAGACACATACGGAGCTAGATGGTATTTGAGAAGATGTTTCACAACATAAGCAGGGACCACTGAGTATCCAAAATACAAATTCACAAATCTTAATACAGTCATTTCAGTATATATCTGTTAAGATGGAGACTCTAACTTAACCCGAACACTTTTAAGGTTTTTGGGTAAAAGGTTTTCACCAGGGATAAGTGGCTCCTAATAAAGGAAACCACACCCACGGAGTGAGACTTCAAGCAAACAACCAAACTACAAACAATATTCAAGGGCTGCAAAAACAAACATGCCCAACCAAAAGCTAAGGGAATCCTTCAACTCAAACAAAAATGTATATCGTGTTTTGTGAGCTTTTATGAAGCACAAAGCCGAAGTAATAAAAATAAAAAGAATGATTAAAATTTTGGGACTCGGTTCTTCAGGAATAGCATATTGATACAGGAGGTACACAACTAGGCATGTAAAAAATATTTACACAATTTTAAATAATTATCAATATATGAAATCTTTAAAATGATATCTTGATAAATACCAATACATGCAGAATGAGAATATAGAGCACAAAAGCCGACCTGAGTAGCATTTGCCTCTGCAGGGCCTCTGTACGCCCAGGTGTGGGCTTGTAACGAGGATCAACAATGTAATCAGATGACAAATATCCTTTATCAGAATTACTTCTTCCAAACCTATTTCGGGCAGCATTTGCCTCTGCATTGCTGGTTTCGACCTGCCTCCATAGTCCATTAAGCCTATCTAGTTCCATTTCCTGTGAATGAATTTCACCCACCAAACCTTCCGCTTGAGCCTAGTATCAGAGAGGATAACGATTCATCAACTAAACATAAGAATATACTAGTGCTTGTAAAAGAACATAAATGGCATAGTAAAAGAGGCACCTGCTTCGCAGCTAATTGCTCCAATAGGCTGTGAAGCTGTTTATCCAACATCTTCTCTCGTTGAGCTGTAAAATATTATGAACCATATTCAAACAATTTGGATATGCATAACAAATACAGCTGTCTGTTAAAGAATAAAGAAGATTGTTTCCTTTCTAAGGGTACTTCAATTCTAGACTTCAGTGCAAAATTTTTTAATCATATTTGAAGCTTTAGTTTCTGTGATTGCTAAGAAAGTGAGATAAATTTAGATGTTTAACTAATAGTCCAACACTCGGCCTAAACCATGCATGAGTCAAATGTTGCAATAGTGAAAGTGAAATTGTTAGAGCAAATGTTGGTTTCAATTAATGAGCCTCCTAGAGAAGCCTAGAATATAGATTGTGCATACTGCTGGAGTGCTGGTGTTGGAGTTGTATGCAAGGAACAACAAATTAGCTATACTATTATCAATGTAGGAACCAAATGGGATCAGACACAGAGTATTGACATGCCAACATATGAGACAAGATGATTTGATTATTATAACCCAACCATTTAGAAAAGGGAAGAGGACGTCAGTCCTCCTACAGAGTATGCCTGTCCTGGGTTCCAGATCAACAAAACTTATATCCCATGGAAAGGCTTTTCTGGGTTTAAGGATTTGATTGGCCTTTCTAGGTCAGTTCTTGAAGTATAAATATAAGTCCCAACTCATAATTGATCAGTAGAACACGAATTGGCTGACCTTGGTCGAATTTAAGGCGTAGCCTAACCTAGAAGTGCAAGTTACCTCAGACAAATGGTCGAATTTGATTGGCCTCTCTTATTATTTTTGAAATCGAGCTACAACAAGCTCCAAATGATCGATCTATTACTTTATGCTTTCTTTAATTGTGCATATGGATCTTTGTGGGGAATCAATAAAAATTTTTGATTGTTGAATACACATCCGATGTGCTTCATAAATCCTTTGAATTTGCAACGTATACAGGTATAGAATTGATTTAAACTCCTTCAGTCCTTTGGAACTCTCTTGTGTCATATTTAGGGAACTACTGCTCAGGAGCTAACTGAACTGACATTTCCATGTTAACCACATTATAATGCATCAGCTGAACTAGCATAACTCTCAGTGCAAATGTCACTTTCAATGTCTACCCAAATTAACATTTGAAACCACTGAGTTTAAAAAGTAAGACGTTTTTAGAAATTCCAGATTTACTGCTAGATTATTTTTTTGCCCATCAACCTTATTTACACATGGATCACGGTACGAAACGGTACGCGACACGAAAACGGGTACGGGGTTCGTTGGTCTCTAAAATCCGGTACGAGGGGGGGGTAGGCTCATTTCGGAACGCCAATAATTCGGTACGCGATACACTGTACCATATTTGGTACGTAAATTGGGTACAAAGATTAAAAAAACAAAATTTGTAATAAAAAGTTCTTATTCATACTGAAATATAAAAGTCTTTCATAATCAAAGCTCATAAAATAACATAAACTTTATAGACTCAAAGTCTCAAAGGCGCCAATAGGGCAATAGGTAAATATGGTATATATATGAAATTTGAAGACACCCGATCAATTTTAAAAGGCCCAAAATATTGGTCCAGTCTTTTCCATAATTAAAAGCTAAACCTAAAACACAAAGGTCGGCCTATTCCTTCCATCTAAAAGTTAAATATACAGAACATTATTTTTTGGTACGGCGGTTCTGTGCATCGGTACGACGTTCCAATTCATTCCGGTACATGTTTTTCAATCAATTAATCCGATAATCTCCTGAAACGGGAACGCCTTAATTTCACGTTTTGGATCGCGTTCCAGCTACGTTTGGTACGATTTTGTACCGCGTTTCGGTACGATCGTTTTGGTTTGAAAAACAGAGGTAAGTTTCCGTTTCCTGTTACTATGATTTAGAGAGCGAAATTTTAAGAACTTTTTTAGAAGCCAAGACCAACCGTGGTAGACAACAGGATTTCAAAACTGGTGACAAGAATAGTAAAAATGAGAAAAGGCAATCTGCCATCAATAATGCCACGATCAACCATGACAGACTGGATGTGCGACCATAGTTGTCGAAAAAATCTAGGATAAGGGCTATGAATGACTCTAAATCACGCCATAAATTTTCTTGCCCTTAGGCTCATTATATATCTGCATAGATTTGCTCTGTGTATCTACTATCTAGTGAAATGTAATATTGTACTTAAACTTCCGCAAGCAAAAAAGTGACGAGAATTGTAGACTAAAGAATTTTGAAAAGCTATACACCCACACTAGTTTTTCAGCAACAAAACCATTCTCAATCATGGTCTATTTATCTGTATCTTCATCTAATATGAACCTTAACCACAAAAGATTGTTCGAAACTTTGAGTACCTTGAACTGTATAATCTTATGAGCTATAATACTAGTCTAAGTTATGCAAAAGAAATAGAAGCTAAAGAAAAATAATCAATAGAGATATGACATATATGTACATATATCTTCTATTTAGAGGGCCGCGACTTGTTAGTGTAGACAT
Source organism: Erigeron breviscapus (assembly GCA_034093135.1). Taxonomy (NCBI): domain Eukaryota; kingdom Viridiplantae; phylum Streptophyta; class Magnoliopsida; order Asterales; family Asteraceae; genus Erigeron; species Erigeron breviscapus. Next base: position 66,625,558 of record CM067168.1, on the reverse strand, counting down.
ATGCATGTATCCTTCCAACAGTAACCATTGTAAACGTTAAAGTTGCATCTAATGTTTTGTTTACCGACTTGTCGAATGCGGAAATATGAATAAAAAAAGCTATCTAGATAATATTATAGCAAACTACAAGAACACAGTAATATGTATGATATATGAAAGATACCTGGTGAAGGCTGCTTCAGCGAATCTTCTTGAACCTTAGACCATTGCCTCTCTAAGTTCTGAACAATCTCTTCGATCGAAGCCTAAAAATATGCAAAAATAACGCCCAACATTGATATGAAATCAAGAATGCAACTGTAATAAGAGGTACAGAAGTTGACACTGAAAAAGTTCTAACCAACCAGTTCCTTTTTCTTGTTCTCTAAACTCTCCTGCAAAAAAGAAATTTGAGCTGGGGTATGTACTTCAACACCTGCTTCTGATTTTAACGAAAAATCAGCTGCATCTCCCAATTCATTTCCATCTGATGCAGATTGTTCAGTTTGCAATTGGGTCGTTGGTGTTGATTCCAATTCCTGCAAGTAATATGCAAATCACAAACAACAAATTGTAAATATCACAACTTTCCTTAATGCAGGCAACTAAGGACTCTTATGTAAAGGTAAACCAAACTAAACGCGAGAACGTTAGTTCTTTTTTTGAACGGCCCAAAGCGAAAACGTTAGTAATAAAGAAAATGATGCAACATCGTTCTATCGTTCATTTCAAGTTATTAATCTTTGGCAATGAACAATTTACGGCATGTCATATACATGCCAATTGTTATTTCAACAACAGTTGTTGAAATGCCAATTGTCATTTGAATAACTAAAACTGTGAAACAAATTTCAAACATTATGCAGCCATTATAAAATTGAAACACAGTAAAAAACAACATAAATGTAATCCAACTATTACCTCTAGCTTAGCACGAAGTTGATCAGCTTCTCTTAACTTCTCCTGTAGCTTACCCTCACATTCCGATATAGCCTTTTCAAATGCAGCATTTTCTTCATTCAATGTCACTTCTCTCAGTTGTGCCTGCCATTACATACCATCCTTACACATCAAACTTAATGTATTAAACCCTCAATTTATGTTCACTTCACTCTACTATGATAATCCCCAAAATATCAATCACAAAATTTAATATATGATCTACTAACATTAGAAGGCTTTAAAGTAAAAAAATATATATATAGGACTCAAATCGTAGGAGTAAAAACAACCCTAAAACTGTGGGATTAACACATGTCAAAATCAATAAAGCCATCGACTTTTTCTCCCTCTCTCCCTCTCAATAGTCGCTAATCGCTATCACTTTTGCCATACCATTTTAGTCTTAATAAAGGGCTGTAATAAACTACTCAAATCCATTTAACAAAACGGATTTAGAATATGATCTAGTAACATTATACAAGAATATGAGAAGGCTTTAAAGTAAAAAGAAAACATAGGACTCAGATCGTAGGACTAAAAACAACCCCAAAATTATGGGATTAACACATATGTCAAAAACTCAAAATCAATAAAGCCATCGACTTTTTATCCCTCTCTCCCTCTCAATAGTCGCTAATCGCTATCACTTTTGCCATGCCATTTTAGTCTTAATAAAGGGATGTAATAAACAGAACATTTCTGAACAATTCGTTTGTGTTCGTTTGTTAAGTAATCATACAATCATAAACATGATTTTTTGTTCGTTTCGGTAATGACCAAAGAAAGACAATGGACCCGTGCCATTTTAGTCTTAATAAAGGGATGTAATAAACAGAACATTTCTGAACAATTCGTTTGTGTTCGTTTGTTAAGTAATCATACAATCATAAACATGATTTTTTGTTCGTTTCGGTAATGACCGAAGAAGAACAATGGACCCGTTCTTTCATTTACATTCAATATGTTGTTCGTTAATGTTTATTTATATCCTAGTATCAAGTATATATTGTGCTCGTTCCGTTCGTTTACGGCCCCAAGTCTTGTGAATCATAACTAGGTTGTAAATCACAAATCCTAAATACATATCTAATTTCCGAAAACCGATGACATCATCCTAAATAGATTCCTACTAACATGTTTACTTAAACTATCACAAGTATTTGATAAATCACATATCTTCAATTAACCTCTAACAATAATAATATTATCTTAACTACAAGCTCAAACAATATACAATATATATATATGATACCTGTTGTTTAGTGGAAGAATGAGCATTTAACTGAAGAGCTAAAGCAGCATTAGAAGCAAGGGAATGAGCATGAAGATCAGGTAAGCGTTGCGAAATATCAGGCGGCGGGATACGCTGACGTAAGTCTTGTACGGAACGTTTTAAGGCGGATGCTTTAATGTTAAGCTCACGAATGTATTTTTGTTGTTCAGGATTGAATATTAATGGGATGGATTCATCGGATGGTTCTTCGTCGTCGTCGGTGGTTAAGCCACCTCCGGTTCGGACTACATCAGCTGCCCATGCTAGTAGCCCCGCCATCTTGTTTTTTAATTGGATCGGATCCGATCTGATTAGTGGTTAGTTATTACTGGTTGATTTTGGGGTTTTGTTTGGCGGTTGGAGCTGAAGGTGTCAAGGTGAACTAAATGGATCTGGAATCGGTTAAAACGGGTCAGGCTCCGTTTTGTAAAAGGAGTAAATGGATGAATTTTTTTTTTAAATGGTCATATTTAGACCACCTTTTGTCAAATAAGTTTTGAGCCAAAAAATTTTACGAAACAAGGTAATCCGGCAGTGTCACTGCCGGACTCGCGATTTCAAAGCGAGACCGGCAGTGGCAATGACGGCCTCGCAGGTGGCACAGACGCAGCAGGCACGCATGGCAGAGGCAGCAGGTTGAGTTGACAAGGCAATTTGAGTCCGGGGATGCCACTTCCGGTCTCGCACGTCAAGACAAATTTAAAAAAGTCGTATATATATGTTATATGTGTTAATATAAAAAAAAGCACACATCTAAATTTGTATACCCCAACTTCACTTATAAACTTCAAACAATTTGTATACAAGTCCAGTTAGAATTTTTTTAAAACAGATAATGGCTTCTTCGTCGTCATCATCTGACCCATCATCACCTCGTATGGTAACATTTCATGCATTGAAAGCGCAATGTAAAGAGGATATAGACGACGGGTATGAACTTTACCACAAAATTAATGATTGTAAGCTTCTTATGGAACAAAGAAAGCTCGAACATAAGAAGAAAATCAAAGAAATAAGAAAAAGGGGCAGCGAAATCATTATAAGTGAAGAGCAGCATAGGAATATCTTGAAACGACATTACCAAGTATCGACGAAATAACTTCTGAACTTGAGAAACTGCTAAAGTAGATTGACAGAAAAATCGACGTTGCGACATATTATAAATTGCTAGCTGAAGACGGTTTCCGTTAAAAACTTTATGTAGTTTTTTTAATATCGTATTATGTCAGCTTGATGATGTTTTTACTATTTTCATGTAAAATTATGATCAGTTAATGTGATGTTAATTTAATATGTACTATTTTCATGTTAATTTATGATCCATTAATATGTATTATCTAAAAAAAACATAATATTTACTTTATTGACAAACATATATTTATTAATCAAAACATACAATAAAATCTATCTATGGCCACCCGTTCCACATCCTGGTGGTCCAGGAGGAACTCTGCGACTTCTTCGCGGACCCACTTCTTCTTCTCGTTGTTCTTCTTCTTGTTGTTCTTCGTCATTTCCCAGATTTGTAACTGGGTATTGAGAAGAACTTGGAATGTCGAAAGGTTGCATTGGATAAGGAGAGTGCTATGCGTCTGCTATGCGTGCCTGCTGCGTCTGTGCCTGCGAGGCCGTCATTGCCAATGCCGGTCTCGCTTTGAAATCGCGAGTCCGGCAGTGGCACTGCCGGATTACTTTGTTTCGTAAAAAATTTTGGCTCAAAACTTATTTGACAAAAGGTGGTCTAAATATGACCATTTCAAAAAAAAATTCGTAAATGGATCCTCCGTTTTGTTAAATGGATTTGAGTAGTTTCCTGGTTGAAAAAACTAAATGGTTTGTTTACAAAAATGTTTATTTCAACTAAAGTTAACATATAAACAGTTTATAAAAGCATGATTGTTGTTACTTATCTATTTTTTTTATATATAAAAAAATAACCCAGGAATAAGTAAATAAGAAAAAAAAAAAATCCCAATAAAAGTCAGCCTAGTTGGTCAGATGCACTCTTAGTTTTACTCAAGGTCTTGATATCCATCTATGGGATGGCGAAACCTTGGGTTTTTTTCCCCTCTAAGTACTTGTAACAGCCCATGGTCAACATCTCGTTGTGTAAGGTACGTGCGAGCTTTAGCATTATACGGTGAGGTTTCCCCGATATCGTATACTGAATGTTCGAAAAAAAGATAAGCAGAAAAATAAACCATTCGAAACACTCCTAGTTAATTAGTAAGTGATATGATATTCGAGTTGTAAAGTAAAATATAAGTTAACCTGTTAATTTACGAGTGATCGGTATTCATTTTAGCTACTAAATTAAAATGTGTATTAACTACAAAGAGGCCGAATGGAAATGACAACAACACATATCCATTTATAAGTAATCTTGAAGATTAGGCTGAGTTTTGTTTGATTAAAGGCAAATATATGTATTTCTCAAATACTAACTTGACTGACAGGAATTCTTCTTTCATTTTGCTTGAAACACCATCAAAGTATAGACAAGACCTTACTTCAGATTATGCTTTTCTTGAAATATTCAACTTAGCTTAATTCCCTTTCCTTTCATTACTAACTAGAAGTACCTTCAAATCCTCCTCTTATTCAACAAACCAAATATCCAAATTTTCATTAGTTATGTCCCTATCCAGCACCTCTTTCTTACTTCTAATCTAATCTTATCTTCTCATATCAACTCAATTAAGTTACCAAAATCATTATTATCTTATCTTAATGTCAAATCAAAAACCCATTGATCAAATGGGTTCGACATGACAAAGAATTGAAGAAGATATCTATCTAGCTACTAACGGACTTGCTGACTAAAACACCCTTCTTGATCAGGCATTTGAACATTATCAAGTTAGCTAATTAAAACTTTTCATTTTCTATAATCAATATATATCTATTCATCCATCCTTTTCAAGATGGTGTTAAAGAAACTCAAAAGAAGAGTTGAAAGAATCATCACCAAACCCTTCAAAAAACCTCCAAGAAAAGCCTATATAAAACCACCATCACCTCCACAATCTCCGCCACCAGAACCAACACCCACCATAATGAATCGTCGTCCATCCCACCCTTTCATGTTCCCGGAAACCCAATCTGCCGTCCTTCCGAATCCCTCACCTTTCTTCTCCCCTAACCTCCTCTTATCCCCTCTCCCTACAAACTCATTCTTTCAAAACTTTGTCCTTAAAAATGGTGATCAACCTGAATACATCCACCCATATTTGATCAAATCCTCCCCCTCGTCGCTTTCTATATCCTATCCGTCTTTATACTCCAACACCGCCTTCACGTACCAAATCTTTAACGCGGATTTCACCATCTCCGCCTTGGATAACCCGGACCCAAATCAAACCCACGTCATATCTTCATTCAATGATCTAAGTGTCACGTTAGAGTTCCCAAATTTAAGATTTTATCTTGTCAGAGGAAGCCCATTTTTAACATGTCAAGTCATGCAAAAGGTGGCACTTTCTTTTTCAACTATTCATGCAATTCTTGATTTTACTCCAAATTCTTCAAAAACCAAGTATAAAATTAATCTAAATAACGGACAAACATGGGTGTTGTATTCTTCTTCACCAATTGATTTGAGCAATGACATTTCAAAGATCACATCTTTACCATTTTTGGGTATCATTCGGATTGCATTAGTACCAAATTCGGATGTTAAACTTGAACAAATTCTTGACCAATTTAGTTCTTGTTATCCGGTATCGGGTAGTGCTGACCTTAGTAAACCATTTTGTGTTGAGTATAAATGGGAAAAAAAAGGTTGGGGGGATTTGTTAATGTTGGCAAACCCTCTTCATCTTCAACTTCTTGATAAGTCTTCAAGTAGCGTTCTTTACGACTTTAAATACAAAAGCATAGATGGTGAACTAGTGGGAGTAGTTGGTGATTCATGGGTTTTGAAAACCGACCCGGTTTCAGTAACTTGGCATTCAATCAAAGGTGTTAAAGAAGAATCATATCAGGAAATCATTGATGCTCTTATAAAAGATGTTGATGGTTTGGATTCGACTTCAATATCGACAACATCTTCATACTTTTATGGAAAATTGGTGGCAAGAGCAGCTAGATTAGCTTTAATAGCTGAAGAAATTGGTTATCTTGATGTGATGGCCAAAACTCAAAAATACTTGAAGGATACAATTGGGCCATGGTTAGATGGAACCTTTAATGGAAATGGTTTTCTTTATGATAAAACATGGGGTGGGATTATAACAAAACAAGGTTCTCAAGATTCAGGTGCTGATTTCGGGTTTGGGATATATAACGATCATCATTACCATATCGGTTACTTTCTTTATGGGATCGCGGTTCTTGCAAAGCTAGACCCCATTTGGGGAAGAAAATATAGACCTCAAGCTTATTCATTGATGGCGGATTTCATGACTTTGGGTAAAAGTGAGAACACAAAGTATACTCGTTTAAGATGCTTCGATTTGTGGAAGTTACATTCATGGGCAGGAGGTCTGACAGAATTCGCGGATGGTAGGAATCAAGAAAGCACAAGTGAAGCAGTTAATGCATATTACTCAGCCTCGTTGATGGGGTTAGCATATGGCGATACACATCTTGTTTCAACTAGCTCATTGCTTTTAGCCATGGAAATTCATGCATCTCAAACATGGTGGCATGTTAAACAAGACGATTCTTATTATGCTCAAGATTTTACTAGTGAAAATCGAGTGGTGGGAGTTTTATGGGCGAATAAACGTGACAGTGGACTTTGGTTTGCTCCGCCTGAATGGAAGGAATGTAGGTTGGGGATTCAAGTTCTACCATTGTTGCCGATCACTGAGGTTTTGTTTTCAGATGTCGGGTTTGTCAAGCAACTTGTGGATTGGGCTTTGCCTGCACTAGGAAGGGAAGGTGTCGGTGAAGGATGGAAAGGATTTGTGTATGCATTGGAAGGGATTTATGAGAAGGAAGTTGCTCTTGAAAAGATTAGAAGTTTGAAAGGGCATGATGATGGGAATTCAATGAGTAATTTGTTATGGTGGATTTATAGTAGAGATGAAAGTGAACAAGGTTATGAAGGTGGGGGTAGGCAATGTTGGTTTGGTCATTATTGTCATTAGTTAAAATTTTAATGACGGCGACAATAAAGATTTAATAAGAGTTTGATCACCGAACTTGGAGAGTATATATATATATTAATATATATACGTGAACTATGAGTGCTTATTTGAATAAAGGGAATTTAAGTTAGTGTTTGTGTAAATATCAAGTTAAGTTTATTTGGATTCATTATGGTTTTTAAGGCATGTACGTGTGTTTTGTGTTGTAATTTGCATTTGAAATTTAAATATGATAAGTATATAAAATTAAAATGAAAACATTAATTTGTTTTGTTTTATGACCAATCTTCAGAAGCTACAAAGAAATATCGAGAAAGATTACTTTATTCCCTTTTATGTTTGAGGTATCTTTTGCATCGAGGTTTGGTATTAAGGGGGTCATGAACTCATGATGAGAACAATCAATCAATTTAGTAAACTCTTGTGCAACAGAAACAACTAAGCTCATTGTTGACAATGTTGTTGATGATTACTTTGCAATTTTGGTAGATGAATCCTTTGATATATCTCACAAAGAGCAAATGCCTTCGTGAGGTATGCTGATAAATAAAAGAGAAAATTGGCTAGATAACCAAAAGTCATCTTAAATACACCAAAATACCCAAGTTTTTTTTACTTTACAAAAAATACCCTTAAAATCGCAAGACCTCAAGGAGGAGACGAGGATCGCAAGCAGAGCAATGCTTGCAATCCGCAAACAATCCTTGCGATTTTGACTTTCTTTTAACAATAACGAAATTTAGAAATCCTTCCATCTGACACAGTGATTCAAAACCATTCTAAATAACTACTTTGTTATCATCCATACACACAAATATATACGAGTAATCCCTTCAATCTGACATAATGACACCAACACTTTAGTCTATCCAATTAGACCCCGACTTAATGTTTTTGGGTAAAGAGCTAAAGCTAATCCCAAAGTTCCAAAACGTTATTTAGTCTTCAAAGATTATAACTTACTACTTAACTAAACTGTTACAAAAAAAAAGAAGTTAAACCCACCATGAAATCATATCACCAAAATATACTGAAAAAAAATCAAATACAAACCTGTGTATTAACCGTCCAATTTTCTTAGTCGGTTCAAGATTAATTTCATTTCAGATTGGCATCATCTTCAACCAATCAATACTTTTGTCGTAAAGAATCATCATTGCGTGTCTTCTTGTTTAAATCCATTTGCTATTTGCCTTCAATTAAATAATTCATTTGTTGGCTCCATTAATTCAAGTCTTAGAGATACTCGGTCGGTTACTTATAATTCAAGAAGTGATTATCTTGAAGTTTTTCTGAAGAGAGAGTGGTGGTGGACGTGGGTGGGGATGGTGGCAGCAGTTTGGGGTGGGATAGAGACAGAGTGATTTGCTTGCGATTTGCGTTTTCTGGTTAAAATGCAACCGGGTCGGGTCAATCGCAAGGACAGCTTGCGATCCTCATCTCCTCCTTGAAGTCTTGCGATTTTATGGGTAGTTTTTGTAAACTCAAAAATATTTGGGTATTTTGTATGTAGGATGACTTTTGGTTATCTAGGCTATTTTCTCTAAATAAAAGGGGTCTCCTTGAGAGAAGTCTTAGTGTTGTGCACGTAAAAGATACCAATATGTAATAAGACTGCCACAAGCTTTATAAAATCGAAGAAAGCTCTTTAAATGTGGAAGATTGAGCAAAAGCAGATGTTTCTAGTTACGCATTCACTCTTTGGCCGGACTTTGTTTTTATGGCACACTTAGATGAAGAGGTAGCAAATGATTTAAATATTTCTTTACGAAGAAAAGATCAAGATATTAACAATGTTATTTTGCTCATAAAGTTGATGAATAAACCATTGCAAAAGATCACAAAGAGAGAATGGAAAACCATGTTGCACATGGTCACTGACTTTGAGGCCCCTAATGGAAGAAAAAAGTGTAGCCAACATCCGTACAGATTTGGAACATGTTAATCATCTGCAGTACCTGTTGCTTTTTTATGATGATTTTCCATTCCGACGTGACGCGGAGTCTCTTTTAAAATAGTCTCGGATAGGACCTGACAGACGCTTTGCCCAGGATTAAGGTGTTGCTCTCCTCATTGGCAGCGGCAACAAACGCATCAAGCTGGACCCTCCCAAATCCGTTCAACAGCTATATCCAAATCTCTTAAATGCTTTCCACAAACTTTGGCCTCAGCATCAGTAAGATCTGTAAGACTGGCAGCAAAGAAGCACACAAATTTAATTGAAAAAATGACACACACACACACATATGGTCGAGATTATATGTTTAAAAATCTGTTAAATATCAGTATAAAGGAGTGTATGTGTGTGGGGGTATCTATAGCATCTATAATAGCACTGGCATTGCCTATATCACAAAATTTTGTGATTTGGTTAATATATATGAGGATATCCACCTAGGTGCCACGCAGGAGCCAGCTAAGCAAAGGTGATGTCAGATATATATTCTTTTCGATTTTTGAAGGGCCATTAAATATTTTTGAAAGCCTTTTATTGGAAGCCATGTATGCTTTTGAATTTTTTTCAAACAACAGTCTAAATGTACGACATTTCAACCTATTGGATAAATGGATGGCCAAGTTTCCATCACACGCTTTCTTTCGCCTCTATTTGTTTTTATAGGTTACAATTATTGTAAATCAACGTGGTGTTCTGACCATAATGGCCGAAAAAGCGGCGAGTCTAAAACATTTAAGCATAGAATTACATACCTTCCAGCAAAAAAAAAGCATCCTCCTTTGCGTACCGGGAGATGAGTCCAAACAAGCAAACGGAGCATAGCATGTTGATTCTACAAATTCCAACCTAGACGTCTGAAACCGAGGACCTAAAAACACGCGCAGAGCCACAGACCCGTTTGTAAATAGAATTGTGCAGTACAACATATATATAAAATGAAAAAAATAAAAAAGAGAGAGTGTATCAGTAATTAATTAGAAAGAAAGCTACATACCTTCCAGGGATTTCATGATTTCTTCAACATCGCTAGTAGGAGTACGAAGCAAATAACCAATTATTGGACCACCCATCAAGTATAAGGCCACCTTAGTCTTTGAATTAGCCTGTAACAAATAATAATAATAACAATAATAATATTCTTAGTTGTAAAACAAATAAACACATAGACTCTGTAGGAAACAAAATTAGGTATTAAAATTACAGCGATTTTAGTTGTGCAATAGTATTCAATGGCTTCTAATTGAGTCTCATAGCTGTCTGAAAGGAACACCGCGTCGTATGAATTGTCGATGCAGATAACTATATCCTGATATATATATATATATATATGGCCAAAGTACTTTTTTCGTCCCTGTGGTTTTTCGAGACTAAAATCATCCTCGTAGTTTGCATTTCGTCCCTGCCGTTATAACTTTGCCGTTAACCCCCTCACATGCAAGTCACATGAGGGGCATTTTCGTCTTTTTATAGAGTTAAGTGCAAAAATCGTCCCTGTGGTTTGTCGTTTTTGCATTTTTCATCCTCGCCGTTAACAAATCCAGAAAAACTTTTCAAACAAAAGTTACAGATAACAATTTAATCCAAACAAAACAAAAACCTATATACCTACATTTGAGGATCTGGTCAATCACTTTCAAATGCAAACACGTACATACAATGTTTTAAATACCTGTAGTATTACTCGTAATACCGGTATCGGAGGGTACTCCGGTGCAACTATTTCCGGTATTTTCGGTATTTTTCGGTATTACCGTTCTGGTATTCTCATTTTTTATTTTTTGAATTTTTTTAAACATTATTTTTATAATGTATTACCGTTCTGGTATTCTCATTTTTTATTTTTTGAATTTTTTTAAACATTATTTTTATAATACTTTAATGTTATTTTTTTTGTAATTTGTGAACTTTCTTATATTTTGTTATAAAGTACCTATTTGGTATTATTTTTGAGTGAATTGTAATTATATTTTGACTATTTTCGTTAAATTGTAGTATGTTTTATAAAAAAAATTTAAAAAAATAAATTAAATTAAATTAGCCGTACCGGCCGGTATTAAATTAGATCCTCATATGTAGGTATATATAGGTTTTTGATTTGAGTTTGTTTTGGTTTTTGATTAAATTTTTGTTTGGAGGTTTGTTAAATACAAGGATGAAAAATGCAAAAACGACAAACCATAAGGACGAATTTTGCACTTAACCATAGGGACAAACCATGAAGATGGGTGAAAAGACATAAATGCCCCTCACGTGCACGTGAGGGGGTTAACGGATCCAAGGACGAAATGTAAACCACAGGGATGATTTTAGCCAAAAGTTAACGGCGAGGATGAAAAGTGCTTATTCGAAAAACCACAGGGACGAAAAAAGTACTTTGGCCTATATATATATATATATATATATTGAACAAAAAAATATATTAATTTAGTTCTACATCTAGTGAAATTATAAAGGAAGAAACGATGAACAGCCAAATAGATAGATAGATGGATAGGTTTACCTCGGCAACCGCCATGATTGATTCAAAGGAAGGTACGGTGAATTAAGGTCCCAATCTACAACTCAAAGAAATCAACGAATTGTAGATTAGAGTTTTTAATTCGCCGATCGAATGAATGAATGAATGAATTAATTAATATATTAAGAAAAAAATCACATACCGTAACCCTAGAAAGGGGAAATTATTATTTAAACTAGGATACTTACAAGTTAATAAATTTATTATTTAAACTAATATTGTATTTTATTAAGTTTTCTAAAGATTCCTAGGTTCCTAAGCATTCCTTAGCCTGTGTTCTTGAGTTTTTATTGGAAAGAAAGGAAAAGATTGTAAAGGATTTTAAAATTTGTTATGATCTTGAGTTTTATTTAAGAGAAGAAGAAAAAAGAAAGGGAAAGCTAATACATTTTGTTTAAAATTCTTTCCTTCCATTTATGGGATTATTTGGAAGGAAGGAAAATCTACTCTTCTCTTCCATTCATCTCTCTTCTCCTCTTTCCCTTTCTTTTAAGAAATTTCTCGAGAACACACTATTAAAGCTTTGTAGGATGAAAAATCTCATATCCATTGTTACTTACTTTTTGTAATAATTTGAGATCAAACACCAACAAACACCGTATCAACTCAGACTTTTATTTAATCGAAACCCTAAAGATCTAATACAGACACGAAGATGAATCGTCCACAATCGTGTGCGATTCTAAAGGACTGGGATCATCCACAAAACGTGTGTGATCCTAAATACAAACATTAATCACAATACAGACTCAATAACAAAAACCAATATCAACTCAATGTTGATAATAACAAGAACAAAATACAGAGAGAAAAACAATACGATCTAGAGAGTCTGACTTAACCAATGAGACAAATGAGATAAAGAGGTATTTATATAACCCTAATCTCCAATTTACATAACAGCCCCTGCACAAAGAACAAACTAACAAAAGAGGATAAAAGAAATAAAGTTACCTTTTACACCCTGCAGAATAAAAGAGTTATAACTTGAACCTTATATTTATAACATCCTCCCTCAAGATTATAACTCATTTTCTTACCCAGAATTTTTTGAAAACATGTCAACTAATTTAAGCTTATCACACAAAACATTGTGTTGTTTACTTGTAAGACCTTTAGTTAAGATATCTGCAGTTTGATCTTTAGAATCAATTTTAATAACTTTAATCATACCTGAAGCAGCTTTCTCTCTAACAAAATGAACATCTATTTCAAAGTGTTTTGACTTTTCATGAAACACTGGATTTCCAGCAATCTGGACAGCAGCACTATTATCACAATATATACTTACAGGAATAAGATCATTGATGCCAAGACTGAGAAGCATATTAGTTATCCAAACAGTTTCACAAGTTGCAGAAGCCATGCATCTATATTCAGCTTCAGTAGAAGATCTGGATATAGTTGCTTGCTTCTTGCTTTTCCAAGAAATCAAATTGTTGCCCAGAAAAATACAAAAACCAGAAACTGACTTCCTGGTTTTTGGACATTTTGCCCAGTCAGCATCTCCAAAAACTCTTAACTTAAGATCACTGTTCTTATCAAATTGAATACCAGTACTAGGAGACCTTTTAAGATACCTAAGTACCCTTAAAGCAGTTTTAAAATGAGACTGAAGAGGAGTATGCATGTGTTGACTAAGACAGTGTACAGCATAAGATATGTCAGGTCTAGTATGAGTAAGATAGATTAATTTTCCAACAAGTTGTTGATAGCTAGAAATGTTTTTAATGAATTTATCATTTTCACTTTCTTCATAGTTCATAATTTCATTTAAAACAAGAGGAGTATCAACAGGTTTAGCAGCTAAGAGACCATATTCATACAAAAGCTCCAAACAATATTTTCTTTGTGTCATGCAAACACCTTTGTTATTTTTCAACACCTCAATACCTAAAAAATACTTTAACTCACCCAAGTCTTTAATTAAAAACTTATTGCTTAAAAACTGTTTAAAACTATTAATTTCCTTTTCATTATTACCAGTAATTACTATATCATCAACATAGACTAATAAAGCAATGAAAACATCTTTAGACTGTTTAACATACAGAGAATAATCAAACTTACTCTGTTCAAAACCATGCTCAATCAAGGCATTGGTAAGCTTAGCATTCCACTGCCTAGGAGCTTGCTTCAAACCATACAAAGACTTAACAAGTTTGCAAACTTTAGTACTATCACCAACTTGACAACCAAGAGGAATAGTCATATACACATCTTCATCTAACTCACCATAAAGAAAAGCATTATTAACATCAAGTTGGTACATAGGCCAACCTTTACAAACAGCCATACACATAAGACATCTCACAGTGACCATCTTAACCACAGGACTAAAAGTCTCATCATAATCCAAACCCTCTCTTTGACTGTAACCTTTGGCTACAAGCCTAGCCTTATATCTCTCAACCTCACCACTAGCTTTATATTTAATTTTAAAGATCCACTTACAACCTATAGGCTCTCTATCAATAGGCAAATCAGTAATGACCCAAGTATTGTTTCTATGTAAAGCCTCAATCTCATTATTCATAGCTTCAACCCATTTAGGATCTTTAATGGCTTCTTCATAAGTAGAAGGTTCAAAACCTTTATTTAAGTTTGTTGAAAAACTGAAGTTCTCATTACTTAAACAAGCATAGCTAACAAACTTATCAAGACCATATCTAACATTAGAATCAAGAATATAATCATTTAATCTAACAGACTGTTTAGTTATTCTATTAGACCTTCTCAAATTAGGATTACCCTCATTATCAACAGTTGTCTCCTCATTGTTTATTAAACCAGGCTGATCAATAGGAATGTTTCCCTCAGGGATGTAATTTTCATTTATAGATGTTGCTCTGCCATCCTGCCTTTGAACATTAACATGCTCATAAGTGGTGGAGGCTGTGCCATCATCATAAAAAGTACCTCTCCCTTCATCATTGGGTGTTAAAGAAGTTATGACATCTGACTCTTTATTATCAAAAAAATGAACTTGTTCAGATTCTGTTGAGTTAACAAGATCTGCACAGATTTCAGAAGCAGATTGCATTTTAAAAGGAAATATGCTTTCATAAAACTTTACATCTCTTGAATATAAGACAGAATTACTATGAATACTAAAAAGTTTATAAGCCTTTTTAACAGAAGAAAAACCAATTAAGACACATTTTTCAGACCTAGGAGAAAACTTATCAAAATTATTTAAGACAGTTGAATAACAAAGACAACCATAACTTCTGATATGGGAGAGGACAGGTTTTCTTTTATAAATCATTTCAAAAGGAGAACAACCATTTAATACTGAAGAGGGTAACCTGTTAATAAGATAAACAGCAGTTAGAATACAATCAGACCAGAATTTGAGAGGCAATCCTCCCTGAAACATAATACTTCTAGCCACATTCAACAAATGTCTATGTTTTCTCTCAGCAATGCCATTTTGCTGAGGAGTATAACTAACAGAAGTTTGATGTAAAATCCCTTTGTTATTTAGAAAAGTATTCATGTTTCTATTCACAAATTCAGTTCCATTATCAGACCTTATAACCTTGATTTTAGTTTCAAACTGAGTTTCAAGAAGACTGGAAAAAGAAACAAACAAATCATATACTTCATCTTTGGTTTTAATTAAATAAACCCAAACAGCTCTTGAGAAATCATCAACAATTGTTAAAAAATATTTAAACCCTTCTCTGCTAACAACTTTATAAGGACCCCATAAATCAAGATGAATAAGATCCCCTAACTGAACAGACTTGTGATCACTTAGAGGAAAAGGTTCTCTGGTTTGTTTAGCTTTATGGCAAACATCACATGGTGAAATATAAGAATTATTTTCCAGATTTAAGTCATCTTTTAATATATTAAGAACAGGGTCAGCAGGGTGACCTAATCTACTATGCCACAAAGACTTTGAAGCATGAAAACAAACAGGGAAAGACATATTGCACTTACCAATCACAGATTTAAGTTCATCAAACAAGTACAGACCATTAGACTCACTACCAGTCCCCAAGACAGTCTTTCTTTTCAAATCCTGAATATAACAATTTGTTTCATCAAAACCAACAAACATCTTGCTATCTCTAACAAGTTTATGAACAGACATAAGACTTACACAGTAATTTGGAACAACAAGAACATCATACAAGACTACATTACTTGTTAATCTTAAATTACCAATATGTGTTATTTTAGCTAAAGTCCCATTTGGGTGTCCAACAGTCAAATTTAAATCAGAAACATCCACTACATCAAACATATTGTCAGCAGAAATAGTCATATGCTGATTAGCACCAGAATCAATTATCCAAGCTAATAACAGTCTTTTCATCTTTTTACTTATATTTGCACAAAAAAACTTTGAAAAGTTTGAATTAAACACACCACTGTTATTAAAAAATTGAGATTTACCTGACATATTAGCTTGTGCAGTAGAAGAATTACCCTTGTCACTGATTAGAGATATAATTTTCTACATTTGATCATTAGTGAAAGACATAGCAGGAAAAGAAGCAGGTTGAACAGAAGAAGAAGTAGAAGCATGACTAGAATGACCAGATAACAATTTAGCATCACAATTAGCATTAAATCCTTGTTTATAACCATGATTTTGTCTAATAGGGTTAGGGTGTTTCTTGAAACCAGGAGGATATCCAATAATCTCATAACACCTTTCTATGGTATGGCCAATCATATTACAATGTTTGCATACAAGATTAGGATTAGGACCCTTATTATTTGGTAATTTTCTTTTTGAATCAAAAGTTTTTGCAGCAAAAGAAGTTATCTGAGGTTTATTATCAGTATTTGCAGACATATTAACTCCTCTATGTGATTCCTCCCTAGACAAGATAGCAAAAGCAGCTTTAACATCAGGTAAAGGGTCTTTGGTCAATATAGTACTTCTAATGGGTTGATACACATCATCAAGACTCATCAAAAATTGCATCAGTTTTATCAATTTGTCATGTGTACCAAGTTCTTCTCTAGCATCACAAGTACAAGCAGGCAATTTAGTCACAGAATCAAATTCTCTCCATAAGGAGTTAAGCTTATGATAGTGTTCAGACAATGAGATACCATTTTGTTTAATAGTGTTAATTTTATACATCAAATTATACACAATTGAACCATCAAGTTTATCATAAGTTTCTTTTAATTCATTCCATACAGTAGTAGCATTTTCAGAGAAAATAAGACCCAGATAAACATCTTGAGATACAGAACTTAACAGCCAAGACAAGACAACAGCATTACACCTATCCCATTGCTGAGACAAAACTGGACTAGTAGCATAAGCAGTTTTAACCACAGAACCATCAATAAAACCAAGTTTATTTTTAGTTTGTAAAGCAAGTTTTATAGCACTAGCCCATATACGATAATTTTCAGTACCAGTTAATTTTATAGACACAATAGGCACACCAGTAGTATCATTTGCATGTAAGTACAAAGGACTACCAATATCAAGACTATTAATAGTAGCAACATCACCCATTGTAAACAAGAAAACAGATAATATTCAAATACACACAAAAGATAATAAAAATAGCACAAAAATAAACCAAGCAAATTATCTGGAGTTTTGTAGACCAACACAAGACTCAATATAGTTTGCAGATAGAACTACTACCAGGATTCCACACTTCTTAAGAAGTGGGTCAAGGCAGCTGTAATATCCTGTATATCGAACCAAGGCAATCCACCAGATAATGGAAGAGAAGACTTACAGTGCTATTTAAAAGAAGACGGAGATGATGTAGAAGAAAGTATCACAAAAGATACTTAGCGGAAGCAGCAACCACGATCTTCAAATAAAATAGGGTTTTAATGGAAAACCCTAATTATCAAACCCTAGATCTTAAAAATCCCCAAATATCAAAACCCTAAAATCAGAATAATAGATCTGATAAATCTGAAACCCTAAATTTTATAGAACCTGGCTCTGATACCATGTAATAATTTGAGATCAAACACCAACAAACACCGTATCAACTCAGACTTTTATTTAATCGAAACCCTAAAGATCTAATACAGACACGAAGATGAATCGTCCACAATCGTGTGCGATTCTAAAGGACTGGGATCATCCACAAAACGTGTGTGATCCTAAATACAAACATTAATCACAATACAGACTCAATAACAAAAACCAATATCAACTCAATGTTGATAATAACAAGAACAAAATACAGAGAGAAAAACAATACGATCTAGAGAGTCTGACTTAACCAATGAGACAAATGAGATAAAGAGGTATTTATATAACCCTAATCTCCAATTTACATAACAGCCCCTGCACAAAGAACAAACTAACAAAAGAGGATAAAAGAAATAAAGTTACCTTTTACACCCTGCAGAATAAAAGAGTTATAACTTGAACCTTATATTTATAACATCCTCCCTCAAGATTATAACTCATTTTCTTACCCAGAATTTTTTGAAAACATGTCAACTAATTTAAGCTTATCACACAAAACATTGTGTTGTTTACTTGTAAGACCTTTAGTTAAGATATCTGCAGTTTGATCTTTAGAATCAATTTTAATAACTTTAATCATACCTGAAGCAGCTTTCTCTCTAACAAAATGAACATCTATTTCAAAGTGTTTTGACTTTTCATGAAACACTGGATTTCCAGCAATCTGGACAGCAGCACTATTATCACAATATATACTTACAGGAATAAGATCATTGATGCCAAGACTGAGAAGCATATTAGTTATCCAAACAGTTTCACAAGTTGCAGAAGCCATGCATCTATATTCAGCTTCAGTAGAAGATCTGGATATAGTTGCTTGCTTCTTGCTTTTCCAAGAAATCAAATTGTTGCCCAGAAAAATACAAAAACCAGAAACTGACTTCCTGGTTTTTGGACATTTTGCCCAGTCAGCATCTCCAAAAACTCTTAACTTAAGATCACTGTTCTTATCAAATTGAATACCAGTACTAGGAGACCTTTTAAGATACCTAAGTACCCTTAAAGCAGTTTTAAAATGAGACTGAAGAGGAGCATGCATGTGTTGACTAAGACAGTGTACAGCATAAGATATGTCAGGTCTAGTATGAGTAAGATAGATTAATTTTCCAACAAGTTGTTGATAGCTAGAAATGTTTTTAATGAATTTATCATTTTCACTTTCTTCATAGTTCATAATTTCATTTAAAACAAGAGGAGTATCAACAGGTTTAGCAGCTAAGAGACCATATTCATACAAAAGCTCCAAACAATATTTTCTTTGTGTCATGCAAACACCTTTGTTATTTTTCAACACCTCAATACCTAAAAAATACTTTAACTCACCCAAGTCTTTAATTAAAAACTTATTGCTTAAAAACTGTTTAAAACTATTAATTTCCTTTTCATTATTACCAGTAATTACTATATCATCAACATAGACTAATAAAGCAATGAAAACATCTTTAGACTGTTTAACATACAGAGAATAATCAAACTTACTCTGTTCAAAACCATGCTCAATCAAGGCATTGGTAAGCTTAGCATTCCACTGCCTAGGAGCTTGCTTCAAACCATACAAAGACTTAACAAGTTTGCAAACTTTAGTACTATCACCAACTTGACAACCAAGAGGAATAGTCATATACACATCTTCATCTAACTCACCATAAAGAAAAGCATTATTAACATCAAGTTGGTACATAGGCCAACCTTTACAAACAGCCATACACATAAGACATCTCACAGTGACCATCTTAACCACAGGACTAAAAGTCTCATCATAATCCAAACCCTCTCTTTGACTGTAACCTTTGGCTACAAGCCTAGCCTTATATCTCTCAACCTCACCACTAGCTTTATATTTAATTTTAAAGATCCACTTACAACCTATAGGCTCTCTATCAATAGGCAAATCAGTAATGACCCAAGTATTGTTTCTATGTAAAGCCTCAATCTCATTATTCATAGCTTCAACCCATTTAGGATCTTTAATGGCTTCTTCATAAGTAGAAGGTTCAAAACCTTTATTTAAGTTTGTTGAAAAACTGAAGTTCTCATTACTTAAACAAGCATAGCTAACAAACTTATCAAGACCATATCTAACATTAGAATCAAGAATATAATCATTTAATCTAACAGACTGTTTAGTTATTCTATTAGACCTTCTCAAATTAGGATTACCCTCATTATCAACAGTTGTCTCCTCATTGTTTATTAAACCAGGCTGATCAATAGGAATGTTTCCCTCAGGGATGTAATTTTCATTTATAGATGTTGCTCTGCCATCCTGCCTTTGAACATTAACATGCTCATAAGTGGTGGAGGCTGTGCCATCATCATAAAAAGTACCTCTCCCTTCATCATTGGGTGTTAAAGAAGTTATGACATCTGACTCTTTATTATCAAAAAAATGAACTTGTTCAGATTCTGTTGAGTTAACAAGATCTGCACAGATTTCAGAAGCAGATTGCATTTTAAAAGGAAATATGCTTTCATAAAACTTTACATCTCTTGAATATAAGACAGAATTACTATGAATACTAAAAAGTTTATAAGCCTTTTTAACAGAAGAAAAACCAATTAAGACACATTTTTCAGACCTAGGAGAAAACTTATCAAAATTATTTAAGACAGTTGAATAACAAAGACAACCATAACTTCTGATATGGGAGAGGACAGGTTTTCTTTTATAAATCATTTCAAAAGGAGAACAACCATTTAATACTGAAGAGGGTAACCTGTTAATAAGATAAACAGCAGTTAGAATACAATCAGACCAGAATTTGAGAGGCAATCCTCCCTGAAACATAATACTTCTAGCCACATTCAACAAATGTCTATGTTTTCTCTCAGCAATGCCATTTTGCTGAGGAGTATAACTAACAGAAGTTTGATGTAAAATCCCTTTGTTATTTAGAAAAGTATTCATGTTTCTATTCACAAATTCAGTTCCATTATCAGACCTTATAACCTTGATTTTAGTTTCAAACTGAGTTTCAAGAAGACTGGAAAAAGAAACAAACAAATCATATACTTCATCTTTGGTTTTAATTAAATAAACCCAAACAGCTCTTGAGAAATCATCAACAATTGTTAAAAAATATTTAAACCCTTCTCTGCTAACAACTTTATAAGGACCCCATAAATCAAGATGAATAAGATCCCCTAACTGAACAGACTTGTGATCACTTAGAGGAAAAGGTTCTCTGGTTTGTTTAGCTTTATGGCAAACATCACATGGTGAAATATAAGAATTATTTTCCAGATTTAAGTCATCTTTTAATATATTAAGAACAGGGTCAGCAGGGTGACCTAATCTACTATGCCACAAAGACTTTGAAGCATGAAAACAAACAGGGAAAGACATATTGCACTTACCAATCACAGATTTAAGTTCATCAAACAAGTACAGACCATTAGACTCACTACCAGTCCCCAAGACAGTCTTTCTTTTCAAATCCTGAATATAACAATTTGTTTCATCAAAACCAACAAACATCTTGCTATCTCTAACAAGTTTATGAACAGACATAAGACTTACACAGTAATTTGGAACAACAAGAACATCATACAAGACTACATTACTTGTTAATCTTAAATTACCAATATGTGTTATTTTAGCTAAAGTCCCATTTGGGTGTCCAACAGTCAAATTTAAATCAGAAACATCCACTACATCAAACATATTGTCAGCAGAAATAGTCATATGCTGATTAGCACCAGAATCAATTATCCAAGCTAATAACAGTCTTTTCATCTTTTTACTTATATTTGCACAAAAAAACTTTGAAAAGTTTGAATTAAACACACCACTGTTATTAAAAAATTGAGATTTACCTGACATATTAGCTTGTGCAGTAGAAGAATTACCCTTGTCACTGATTAGAGATATAATTTTCTACATTTGATCATTAGTGAAAGACATAGCAGGAAAAGAAGCAGGTTGAACAGAAGAAGAAGTAGAAGCATGACTAGAATGACCAGATAACAATTTAGCATCACAATTAGCATTAAATCCTTGTTTATAACCATGATTTTGTCTAATAGGGTTAGGGTGTTTCTTGAAACCAGGAGGATATCCAATAATCTCATAACACCTTTCTATGGTATGGCCAATCATATTACAATGTTTGCATACAAGATTAGGATTAGGACCCTTATTATTTGGTAATTTTCTTTTTGAATCAAAAGTTTTTGCAGCAAAAGAAGTTATCTGAGGTTTATTATCAGTATTTGCAGACATATTAACTCCTCTATGTGATTCCTCCCTAGACAAGATAGCAAAAGCAGCTTTAACATCAGGTAAAGGGTCTTTGGTCAATATAGTACTTCTAATGGGTTGATACACATCATCAAGACTCATCAAAAATTGCATCAGTTTTATCAATTTGTCATGTGTACCAAGTTCTTCTCTAGCATCACAAGTACAAGCAGGCAATTTAGTCACAGAATCAAATTCTCTCCATAAGGAGTTAAGCTTATGATAGTGTTCAGACAATGAGATACCATTTTGTTTAATAGTGTTAATTTTATACATCAAATTATACACAATTGAACCATCAAGTTTATCATAAGTTTCTTTTAATTCATTCCATACAGTAGTAGCATTTTCAGAGAAAATAAGACCCAGATAAACATCTTGAGATACAGAACTTAACAGCCAAGACAAGACAACAGCATTACACCTATCCCATTGCTGAGACAAAACTGGACTAGTAGCATAAGCAGTTTTAACCACAGAACCATCAATAAAACCAAGTTTATTTTTAGTTTGTAAAGCAAGTTTTATAGCACTAGCCCATATACGATAATTTTCAGTACCAGTTAATTTTATAGACACAATAGGCACACCAGTAGTATCATTTGCATGTAAGTACAAAGGACTACCAATATCAAGACTATTAATAGTAGCAACATCACCCATTGTAAACAAGAAAACAGATAATATTCAAATACACACAAAAGATAATAAAAATAGCACAAAAATAAACCAAGCAAATTATCTGGAGTTTTGTAGACCAACACAAGACTCAATATAGTTTGCAGATAGAACTACTACCAGGATTCCACACTTCTTAAGAAGTGGGTCAAGGCAGCTGTAATATCCTGTATATCGAACCAAGGCAATCCACCAGATAATGGAAGAGAAGACTTACAGTGCTATTTAAAAGAAGACGGAGATGATGTAGAAGAAAGTATCACAAAAGATACTTAGCGGAAGCAGCAACCACGATCTTCAAATAAAATAGGGTTTTAATGGAAAACCCTAATTATCAAACCCTAGATCTTAAAAATCCCCAAATATCAAAACCCTAAAATCAGAATAATAGATCTGATAAATCTGAAACCCTAAATTTTATAGAACCTGGCTCTGATACCATGTAATAATTTGAGATCAAACACCAACAAACACCGTATCAACTCAGACTTTTATTTAATCGAAACCCTAAAGATCTAATACAGACACGAAGATGAATCGTCCACAATCGTGTGCGATTCTAAAGGACTGGGATCATCCACAAAACGTGTGTGATCCTAAATACAAACATTAATCACAATACAGACTCAATAACAAAAACCAATATCAACTCAATGTTGATAATAACAAGAACAAAATACAGAGAGAAAAACAATACGATCTAGAGAGTCTGACTTAACCAATGAGACAAATGAGATAAAGAGGTATTTATATAACCCTAATCTCCAATTTACATAACAGCCCCTGCACAAAGAACAAACTAACAAAAGAGGATAAAAGAAATAAAGTTACCTTTTACACCCTGCAGAATAAAAGAGTTATAACTTGAACCTTATATTTATAACACTTTTTCATACCTAAATCATTATATATATATATAACAATCCAAAAGTCGGTTTCTACAGTATCGGGTCGGGTTGACCGGTATTGTAGCAGCTCGCTACTGAAGCAACGCAAACTCGGACTGTGGCAACTCGCTTCTTTTGTAACTCAAACCCATACTGTGGCAACTCGCTACTGTTGTAACTCAAACCCGTACTGTAGCAACTCGGTATTGTTGTTACTCAAAACCAGCCCTCGACAAACAACACTGCAAAATATAACTATCACCGCCGGCCACTAACCTCTTTTGGATCTATAACATGGTCGACCAAACACCACCCACAATCATCATCAACCTTACAAACCACATTTAAACACAGATATAGGAAGACAGAGAAAAAAGAGCAGTGTGTGACCGACTGACCGACCTATTCCATCGCCGGATCTAAAACTTCCGGCGGTTCCCATCACATAAAGCGTCGCCGCCAACAACACAGAAAAAGCGGGTTCGGGTTCGGGTTCTACAGTATCGGGTCGGGTTCTAATAACAATTCAAAACATGACAGCTACTGAGGTACAACCAAGTAACCACCTTAAACTACAAAGATAAATAAAAAAAGAATGATAAACGATGTTGATTGTTGACTACTAGGATACACCACCACCAGCCACCTACCTCCATCACCACCGAGACCGCCGATAACATAACTTGACCCCATCTCTGGCCACCAACTTCATCTGAATCTATAACACCGACGACGAAACACCACCACCAACAACCTTTAAAAACACATCAATGCACAAATCTTAAAAGACACAGAAAGAGAGAAGTGTACAACCTATCTATAACACCACCAGATGTATTCCCGCTCCGGTGAAGCACCACCCATCACCACCAACAGCCACACACACAAGTACAGGACACTATACACAAATTTTAGAAGAGAGAGAAAAGTGGCGTTATTGTTAGCATCCGAACCGGCGTCAGCCATTTGAGTAAGGACTCCGGGGACGATAGTGACTGTGACGCTGCAGGAAGTGGTGACGTTGGCACTAGGAGTGGTGTCACAACTGCAATAGAGATAGAGTTTTGAGGAAAAGGAAAATGGTGATTATCAACTATCAAGGGTGAAGGTTGAAATGGGACTAAAATGTTTTAAGAAGGTAGGTAGATAAAGGGAGCTTTGAAAAAGAAAAAAGTTAGTACACAGATTTATGAATAGGTGGAGTGGTTTTCTATTTGTTTTTACTTAGTTTTTCTTTTTTAAATTTTTTTTTTTTTATGAAATACAACCACTTTTATATCTTCCCTTTTTTATGAGTTATGACACGTTTAACAATGAAAGTAAAGCTGGAAGGCATTGTAGCCTTGTAGGCATATCAAGCCACGTATATGGGATTAGACAACATACAAAATAGAACGAATTGCATTTTTGGTCCCTGTGTTATCACACCATTTGCAACTTTGATACAAACATGTGAAAAGTGGTGAAACGTATCCCTGTGATATCACACATGTTGCAATTTTGGTCCAAAAGTAACGTGCCGTTAGAATTCAGCCGTTAATGCCCCATGTGCGTCTCACGTGCGGGGTAATTGAGTCATTTACACCCTCCCACCCATATATATACCAGAAACCACCCCCAAATTCACTTCAATCGGGTTTTTCCATCGCAAATGTATATATATATATATATATATATATATAGTGAAGGGATCAAGTGAGAACCAATATATATGGTGAGAACCGTGAGAACCACTAAAAACCATCTCTAAGGGCTTTGCCCTTAGAGTTAAGGGCTACGCCCGTACCGTATACAACCGTCACCATCTCTTGGATCGCCGCCCATCAAATCCATACGATTCCCATATGCGTCCCTTGACGGTCAGTTTAGAACGGATAAGGGCCTCTGGCCCGTACCGTATACATACGTTTTCTTAACGCGTAACCCATATGATTTTTTACAAAAATTTTTTTTTTTTTTTTTTTTTTTGGAATGGGTTTTTGTTAAAAGAAAATAAAAAAACAAAAAAAAGTTTCAAAAAATGAAAAATAAAAATTAAAAAAATAAAAAACCACACAAAAAAGAAGAAAAAGGGAGGAAAACTAGTGGTTCTCACGGTTCTCTCCATATTTGTGGTTCTCACGTTAACCCTACCCTATATATATATATATATATATACATACATTATGTCTTTATCCATAACCAAACAGAACACATCGATGATTACAACCAATTACTTTCACAATCAAATCCAAAAACAACACATCCATTATTACAAGCAATTACTTTCACCCAAAAAGAATCTCCAAGTAAATAGGAAAAAAAAATTATCTAATCTTTTTGTGTGAAAATTACCAAATCTATATACCTTTTCTGATAGCCGTGATCGGTGATTATGCAAAAGACTTTTTCAAGTGAATTTCCACATTTTCCGGCCACTGTGATTATTTCCGATATCCGGCGATCTCTCACCACACAAATGGGTACCTACCATATTTGATGTAAACATCACTCCTCCGTCAGATATAGGGGCATCCGTCTCGTCTCCCTCTTTCTTTTTTGTGACTGTTACAACTCCGGGAAACCACCACCGATCGTTACCACCATCTGCCACATCCCTCGGGTACAACGAAAACCCAGATCTAAGGTGGGTTTAGATTGAAGTAGTGATTAAATAAATAAAAAAGATTTGGAATCACTATGACTGTGGATTTGATATCACTTTTGATTTGTATATGTATATAAATATATATGATCAACAGTGTCAATAAGAGAAGAAAGGATCATCACCGGAAAAGTGGTTCGATAGCAGCAACAAAGTGGCCTTCCCTCCGGTTAAAATGTTGCTAACACCCACAAGAAATCATATACTGAATAAATAAACGAAATTAAAATATTAAAACATAAATTCAACAAGAATTTCTCGATCTGAAACAACAAAAAAAAGTGTAAAAATATTGAATAGAGAGAGTGCGTGTTTTCATGATGATATGAAAAAAGTAGGTGATATCTGTTTTTTTGTTGTCTTTTAACTTAGCCCACCGTTTTATGGAGCAGGTGGTATTCAAAAAGTCAATACTACTCTAATTTGTAAATAGTTCTATTTTGTCTTTTAGTGTTGTTTACCTTATTTTTATTTATCAAAATTTAAAGAAAAATGGTTTATATGCTAGAATAATAGGCTTAAGAATGTATCTAAAAATTTAATGATGACAAATGACATGATCAAAGGTGGAAATTAAGATAAAAAAATAAGTGACATCCATTTGTCACCAATTGAATGTTTTAGACACACTTTTAGGTCTATATATTAAACATATATGTCATTACTCAAATTTAAACGCTGTCCTTTACATAGATTTGTTAGTTAAAAGACAAAATTTCATTCGCAACCTATATCTTCTTAATGTATTATAAAGAAAATGATTAATCCTCCTAACAAATCCTTTTAAAATTATGATCATAACACTTGGTGGAATCAAATGATGAAATTATGAGAGAGAATGAGTGAATTACACCTGTCTAGATTTCAAGTTTTTAGGAGGATTATTTTATGGTATGAATACTACTCATACCACCACCAAATCATTTTTAAACTCAAATGTTGCTTTCGTTCATTGTGATAATGCACATATAGTATTATGTATGTTACACGACTAAAACGGCCCCTTATAGTAAACTTTTAGTTTCCAAACTTTTAGTTAATGTTGTATGTATATATGTTTGCATGACGCAATGTCGATCCCGGGCAACACCCTCCCGGGGCAACGCCCCGAGTCAAAAAACTAGTTACTAATAAAACAATGTTAGAGTTTCCAGTTTTGTCAACATACACATGTTATTGCACGTCAATATTTGTATTAGGATTAGTGTAACACCCGACATTTAAAAACATGGGTTTTCAAAAACTTTCACCTAACGGTGTTAAAAGATGCGGAAGAAAATTTAAAAGTTCAAAACCGATAAAAACTGTTCGGTTTCTGCATTTATTGGTGTTACATGCCATACCATAAAATAAGTCTAAATGAAAACCCAACGGTTGCCCAACACAAAACAACCGTCAACATAGTACTACATAAATTCTGCATAATATCACAATGCAAATGATGTCTAATGAGGTGTAGCATCTAAGGGTAGCTAAAGCCATCAGCATGCTATCTACCCACTCCTCGCCCTTCATGCCTCATCTATCCTTCAAGCTATACCTGAGGGAATCACACATTTCAAGAAACAAGTGTTAGCTAACGAATTAGCTAAGTAAGATATCACTAAAGTTAGGATGAATCACTAATTGTGCCTATCCTTCTTTTATATCACATACAATCACACGTATCTTCGTTAACTGCATATAAGTGTGCCCTGCATCACACCCGACTAGATGATCAGCCAAAAGACTACTCATCGTACGTCGTTAAGGAATGGCAAGCCAGTCTCGGAGTAATCAGTATATGGAGGCGGGTCAGACCCCTCGTATTACTCGCCCTGCATTAAATGACCATGTTGCAAGGAGCCACCCAAGCAACCTACGTTCACGCACTCGCCGGGCTAGGGCAAGTACGGGTTAAGCTTAACACTTCCCTGCATTATAAATTTACGAGCTCGGTTTCACACATTATTAGTTTAGGCAACACATAACCTAAACACATACATACATTTCCTTCATTTTGTTTGGGCCCTTAAACGTGCAAGTGACAGGGCAGCCTAGTAAATCTAGTGAACTAGGTGAACGAGTCACATAAGCATGCACACATCAAGAATCTACATCATGTCTACATTTCAAGCATCGCAATATACTACATAATTTGCATAACAATCGCTACATTACTCCATACTTCATTTCACTACATTTGGGACTGCATATTAGGTCTCATGGTCAACTTCATATCCCACAATACCCCCCGTGTAACCCGAAATACCCACATTTATCATAAGTTACCGTTAGGGAAGTTATAACAAGAAACCATTGCTTGTGGAACTCTCAGCGTGTCAAAAGTAGTGTATCTTACCTCGGCGTAGTCCACAACAATCAACAACTAGTCACTGAGTAAAGCAACTATGCTCGTCTACCTATAATTAGTAAACGATTATTAGACAAGCTACATACTCCCGTCATTAAGGCCAATAACTAGACCCACGCACTTTAAAGACTCACTTAAGATTCAGGTCTAATCGGCGTGTCAAAATGATGTTACGGTTCAAAACTATAATTTTGCTAAAAACTGATGAGTTGCGCCGCAACATAGAGTTGCGCCGCAGCTCAAGCCTCCAGTTGCGCCGCAACACATTATGTTGCGCCGCAACTTATTCTTCTGGAATTGAGTTGCGCCGCAACCCGCTGCGATTCTGCACAACATCGAACGATTGAACCCCAAACCAACACCAAACGATTCCAAATCAAATATCAGACCTTTATACATCAAAATCCTTCATTTTATGACCAATCAAATGCAATAAACTTCCCCATTAAACAACATATGATTTTCTTCATAAAAACAAACGTTATTACGACATCGATTGATCCTCCAATGACCTAAACCACTTCTTAATAATCCACACAATTGAAAAGATAATAAATCTACACTACAATACCTTTTCTACCTATAGATCACAAATAGGATGCAAAACTCTTGACAAAACACTCTTAAATCACACGTTGGAAGACTTTTCTTCTTGCAATTTGATGGAGGAATGCTATGGGGTGGCTTAGGGCTTGTTTAGAGAATGTAATGGCTGCAAATTATGATCTAGTGACACCCTCTAATTCCCTAATCCCGTTTTTATCATATGTCAAAATCAACCCCCAAGCTTCCTAATCCTTCATTACTAGTCAAAAACTACCCTAGGGACCACATGCAACATATATACTTCTTTAGATGCCACTACATAGGCGTCTAACTACATTATATACACACAAATCCTGCATTATACATTTTAGGCTTTCAAACCTCACACACAATCACACTTTAACTACATATATGCATTAAATCTAATATAGACTTAACGGCACACTATGTTGACTTAACGACGTTAGTCAACTGTTAAATAAAAAGTTTGGGATGTTACAATTACCTCCCCCTTAAGAGGATTCCGTCCCCGGAATCTCATCAGTAAGGAACAACTCCGGATACTTCTCCTTCATTACTGCTTCAGTTTCTCACGTTAAGCTTTCTCCATGGTTATGCTTCCACTTTATCAACACAAGGTCAATCACTTTTCGGCGTAACTTCTTTTGCTTCCTTCCAAGTATCGCCACCGGTTCATCTACTATTCTCTTCATTGGGTCAATACTCACATCTTCAATAGGAATCACACTTGACTCCTCCGCTAAGCATTTCCTCAAGTAGGATACATGAAAGGGGTTGTGAATTCCATCCAATTCTGGAGGTAATTCCAACTGATATGCCACATCTTTAATGCGCTTCAGGACTTTAAAAGGTCCAATGACACGTGGACTCAACTTTCCCTTCTTTCCAAATCGAATGACTCCTTTCCATGGTGAGACTTTCAGCATCACTAAATCACCAACATTGAAACTCAATCGGTCTCCTTTTCTTATCTGCATAGGTTTTCTGTCTGTCTCTCGCCACACGTAAAGCTTCTTTAGCTACATTAACTTTTTCAGAGGTGATCTCAATGATTTCGGGACCGGTTAATTGCTTCTCACCGGGCTCCATCCAACAACTTGAAGTCCTACGTCTTCTTCCATATAGCATCTCAAATGGTGGCATTCCAATACTTGCATGGTGACTATTGTTGTAAGCAAACTCAATCAACTTCAAATGATCATCCCATGCTCCACCATACTCTAGTACACACGTCCTCAACATATCCTCCAATGTTTGAATAGTTCTCTCACTTTGCCCATCAGTTTGAGGATGATAGGCGGTACTCAAATTTATTCTACTACCCAACTCCCGTTGAAGACCCTTCCAAAAGTTTGACACAAATCTCGAGTCTCGGTCCGAAACAATAGATAAAGGAACTCCATGTTTCGCAACTATTTCATCAATGTATATCTTTGCCATCTTCGTTAAAGGCACATCTTGTCGGGTAGCTAGAAAATGGGCACTCTTCGTCTATCTATCTACAATTACCCATATCATATCATTTCCTTTCGGCGTTTTCGGTAGCTTCGTTACAAAATCCATGGTGATATGATCCCATTTCCACTCCGGGATTTCCAATTGATGTAACAATCCATACGGCTTTTTATGGTCGGTTTTCACACGTGCACAAGTCAAACATTTTGCTACAAAATGAGCTACTTCTCCTTTGATATCCGACCACCAATAAATCGGTTTTAAATCTGCATACATCTTGGTAACACCGGGATGTACTGAGTATCTACTTCTATGAGCTTCTTCAAGGATCAATTCTCGATTACCACCAAGCAATGGCACCCAAATTCGACCCTTGTATGTCTTAAACCCACGGCTATTTGTCTCCATCACAAGGCGTTTCTTCTTTCCAATACTCTCTTTATCAATATTATCCTTCATTAGCGCCTTGACTTGAGCTTCTTTAATACGATCCAATAGTCCCGACTTTGCTTGAACTTGCATACTCATCAATTTGCAAGAAGAATTCTGCACCTTCCTACTTAGTGCATCCGCCACTACATTGGCTTTACCCAGATGGTATTTGATCTCACAATCATAATCCTTAAGTAACTCCATCCACCTTCTTTGTCTCACATTCATCTCCTTCTGATTGAACACATATTGTAGACTCTTATGGTCGGTATACAAAGTGCACTTAGTGCCATAAAGATAATGTCTCCACAACTTCAAAGCAAATACTACCGCCGCTAATTCAAGATCATGGGTCGGGTAATTCTTCTCATGCGGCTTCAACTGGCGTGAAGCATAAGCAATCACCTTGTCCCTCTGCATAAGGACACAACCCAAACCCGTAATCGATGCATCACTATACACAACCAAATCATCAGTACCTTTAGGCAAGGCAAGTATAGGAGCTTCACACAACTTCGTTTTCAATGTCTGGAAAGCCTTCTCCTGCTTTTCGGTCCACTCATACTTTACTCCTTTCTTCGTTAATTCAGTCATTGGCTTAGCTATTTGGGAGAAATCCTGAATAAATCTTCGGTAATAACCAGCTAAACCAAGAAAACTTTTGATCTCGGTAGGAGTCTTTGGCTGCTCCCACTTTGAAACAGCTTCAATCTTTGTAGGATCTACTTTTATACCTTCCGAAGAAATGACATGACCAAGAAATTGAACTTCTCGAAGCCAAAACTCACACTTATAGAACTTAGCATACAACTTCTTCTCCCTTAACACTTCAAGGACGACCTTTAAGTGCTCACGGTGCTCGGATTCGGACTTAGAGTAAATCAAAATATCGTCAATAAAAACAATCACAAAGTGATCTAGAAAGGGACGGCATACCCGATTCATTAAATCCATAAACGCGGCTGGAGCATTAGTCAACCCAAAAGGCATGACAAGGAACTCATAATGTCCATATCGAGTCCGGAAAGCTGTCTTTGCTACATCTTCCTTCTTAACCTTCAATTGATGATAGCCGGACCGCAAGTCTATCTTAGAAAAATGGGAAGCACCATGAAGTTGATCGAAGAGATCATCAATACGCGGAAGAGGATATTTATTCTTAACCGTTCGCTTATTCAGCTCACGGTAGTCTATGCACATGCGCATAGATCCATCCTTCTTCTTAACAAAAAGAACCGGAGCTCCCCAAGGCGAGGAACTAGGTTGTATGAACCCTTTGTCAAGTAACTCCTGAAGTTGGGACATTAACTCTTTCATTTCTGTAGGAGCTAATCGGTATGGTGCTTTTGCAACGGGTATAGCACCGGGTATAAGATCAATCTGAAAAGTGACTTCGCGATCAGGAGGAATACCGGGTAGATCATCGGGAAACACGTCAGGAAAATCAGAAACTACATCCACACTAGCAATATAAGGCTTCTCCTTTCTTGCATCAATGACATAAGCAAGGAAATGGATTTTATTCTTTCGTATACACTTGAGAGCCTTCATCATATTGATAATCTTTATTCCCCCTCTCTTCTTATCTCCATAAACTGTAACAACTTTACCATCGGGTGTAGAAAACCGAATAATCTTTTGTGAACACAAAATGTTAGCTTCATTCTGAGACAACCAATCCATACCTATCACTACATCAAAACCGGCTAAAGTAGTAGGCAATAGTTGGACCGTAAACGAACGACCTTCAATCTCAATATCACAATCATCATAACCCACACGTATATCACTAACCGTACCATTAGCAATTTCTACTTCTATTGAGCAATCTAAAGGGGTAGTGACTCTTTCTAGCTTAGGAGCAAATAAAGTAGACACAAATGACCTATTTGCACCATAATCAAATAGAACAGAGGCAGGTTTTGAATTAACAAGAAATGTAACCACTTACTACCTCATCGTTGCTCTTTGCATCATCCACCGTCATCTGTAGGGCTCGAACCTTAGTTGCTGAAGTGGCTGCTTTCTTCCCGTCATTCTTCATTTGTGGGCAATCGGCAATAAGATGACCCGTTTCTTTACACTTGTAGCAACGAGCCTTGTCCTTACATTTAGTTGCAAGATGTCCCAACATACCACACTTGTGACACCTTCTTGTCTTATCCGTACATTGACCGTCATGAGAAGTCTTGCAAAAGGCACACCACGTACCACTCTTCTTCTTATCCTTGTCCCCACTTGAACTAGAACTTCCCCGGAACTTCTTATTATTATTATTGGAGTTAGAAGACCAATTAGATCTCCTCTTGAATCCCGACTTCTTGTCATCAACTTTCTCAACTACTTTTTCAGTTTTGAAGTCATCATCCAACCTCTTTGACTCCTTAATCGCCGCCGACAATGTCACATGTTGCCTACACAAACCTCGATAGTTAGCTGGGAGGCCATCACATAATGCCTCAACCTGATCTTCATCTCTCTGAACCAAATGTCCTACAAACTTCAACTTCTCCATAAAGGAATGTGCATAGTCCGTAATTGCACCGGGTTTTGCAACCAAAGATCTAAACTCCTTCTCAATAAGCCTCAACTCTCGAGTTCCCACATACTCTTCTAAAAACTTCTCCTTAAATGTACCCCAAGGCATCACAGCAAGTACCTCAGGGGCCATGGAAACTGTAGTAGCCCTCCACCAGTTACGGGCATTCTTCTTCAATATCCTACTAGCACACAAAACCTTCATATCATCCGGACAGTAACAAGATGCAAATACTACCTCAATATCTTCAATCCACTCCATAGCACCCACTGCATTTTGGGTACCATCAAACTCCTTGGCACCACATTTCTGAAAGCTCTCATATTTAAAGTTGCTAATGCGTGGTGCATTCACAACTCTAGGTCCACCACCATTCACCCCATTAACACCTACTGCTGCAACAACATTCTCTTGAGCATGTTGTGATCTCGCCATTGATGGTTCAGCACCTTGGGAGGGATTAGAGTAATTCCCATCCGACTGCTCACCCCTTTGTTCACTCCCATTCCTTTCAGCATCTCTTTCTGCCCTCAATAGTGCTAACTCCTCTTCATTTCTCATCAAAAGAGCTCGGATAGCTCTCAATTCTTCATGTAATTCTGCTTGATTGGGAACTTGTTCAATCACCGGGTTTGCCCTATCAATTTCCGACCTTGTGGGCTGTGCACCCGGGAGTGGCCTTCGCGGAGGCCTTTGGTTAACTCCATCTCCAGCCCCATTCCCATTAGGAGGAACACCACCACCATTTCCTCCTCCTCTCTGGCTACTAGCTCTAGTGTTTGCCATTATCTCTACAAGGCAACGACGACAGTTATCAAGAGTTAAAGTGAGACTACATTTATTAAGGCCATACTTCATTTAGCTACATTATCACACATAATATTCAAGCCTTAAATTCACACTCTCACTCACTCCCCAACCCGTCCTATAGTACTTCATCTCAAAGCTAGGCACACCTGCATAAGCCTAACTTATCCTACATCGGTTTAAGTCCAAAATCCTACGGTCAAAGTCGAATCTTGGTTCACTTAAACCATTTCTCTGATACCAACTTGTAACACCCGACATTTAAAAACATGGGTTTTCAAAAACTTTAACCTAACGGTGTTAAAAGATGCGGAAGAAAACTTTAAAAGTTCAAAACCGATAAAAACTGTTCGGTTTCTGCATTTATTGGTGTTACATGCCATACCATAAAATAAGTCTAAATGAAAACCCAACGGTTGCCCAACACAAAACAACCGTCAACATAGTACTACATAAATTATGCATAATATCACAATGCAAATGATGTCTAATGAGGTGTAGCATCTAAGGGTAGCTAAAGCCATCAGCATGCTATCTACCCACTCCTCGCCCTTCATGCCTCATCTATCCTTCAAGCTATACCTGAGGGAACCACACATTTCAAGAAACAAGTGTTAGCTAACGAATTAGCTAAGTAAGATATCACTAAGTTATAAAGCTTTGTCCAATTAAAACATTTCTACTTTGTTGACAAAACATTAAGGCACAACCCACATAACACACGCACATACAACCTGCATATCAATTTAGGATGAATCACCCTAATTGTGCCTATTCTTCTTTTATATCACACATAATCACACGTATCTTCGTTAACTGCATATAAGTGTGCCCTGCATCACACCCGACTAGATGATCAGCCAAAAGGCTACTCATCGTACGTCGTTAAGGAATGGCAAGCCAATCCCGGAGTAATCCGTATATGGAGGCGGGTCAGACCCCTCGTATTACTCGCCCTGCATTAAATGAACCATGTTGCAAGGAGCCACCCAAGCAACCTACGTTCACGCACTCGCCGGGCTAGGGCAAGTACGGGTTAAGCTTAACACTTCCCTGCATTATAAATTTACGAGCTCGGTTTCACACATTATTAGTTTAGGTAACACACAACCTAAACACATACATACATTTCCTTCATTTTGTTTGGGCCCTTAAACGTGCAAGTGACATGGCAGCCTAGTAAATCTAGTGAACTAGGTGAACGAGTCACATAAGCATGCACACATCAAGAATCTACATCATGTCTACATTTCAAGCATCGCAATATACTACATAATTTGCATAACAATCGCTACATTACTCCATACTTCATTTCACTACATTTGGGACTGCATATTAGGTCTCATGGTCAACTTCATATCCCACAATACCCCCCGTGTAACCCGAAATACCCACATTTATCATAAGTTACCGTTAGGGAAGTTATAACAAGAAACCATTGCTTGTGAACCCTCAGCGTGTCAAAAGTAGTGTATCTTACCTCGGCGTAGTCCACAACAATCAACAACTAGTCACTGAGTAAAGCAACTATGCTCGTCTACCTATAATTAGTAAACGATTATTAGACAAGCTACATACTCCCGTCATTAAGGCCAATAACTAGACCCACACACTTTAAAGACTCACTTAAGATTCAGGTCTAATCGGCGTGTCAAAACGATGTTACGGTTCAAAACTATAATTTTGCTGAAAACTGATGAGTTGCGCCGCAACATAGAGTTGCGCCGCAGCTCAAGCCTCCAGTTGCGCCGCAACACATTATGTTGCGCCGCAACTTATTCTTCTGGAATTGAGTTGCGCCGCAACCCGCTGCGATTCTGCACAACATCGAACGATTGAACCCCAAACCAACACCAAACGATTCCAAATCAAATATCAGACCTTTATACATCAAAATCCTTTATTTTATGATCAATCAAATGCAATAAACTTCCCCATTAAACAACATATGATTTTCTTCATAAAAACAAACGTTATTACGACATCGATTGATCCTCCAATGACCTAAACCACTTCTTAATAATCCACACAATTGAAAAGATAATAAATCTACACTACAATACCTTTTCTACCTGTAGATCACAAATAGGATGCAAAACTCTTGACAAAACACTCTCAAATCACACGTTGGAAGACTTTTCGGCTTGCAATTTGATGGAGGAATGCTATGGGGTGGCTTAGGGCTTGTTTAGAGAATGTAATGGCTGCAAATTATGATCTAGTGACACCCTCTAATTCCCTAATCCCGTTTTTAGTTTTCCTCATATGTCAAAATCAACCCCCAAGCTTCCTAATCCTTCATTACTAGTCAAAAACTACCCTAGGGACCACATGCAACATATATACTTCTTTAGATGCCACTACATAGGCGTCTAACTACATTATATACACACAAATCCTGCATTATACATTTTAGGCTTTCAAACCTCACACACAATCACACTTTAACTACATATATGCATTAAATCTAATATAGACTTAACGGCACACTATGTTGACTTAACGACGTTAGTCAACTGTTAAATAAAAAGTTTGGGATGTTACAGTTAGGATTCTACATAACGTATACTTTATGGGCAATATAACATTAAAACCGCGATAGAAGAAAAACAAGTAACATGTCACTAATTTTGATTTAAAGTTCAATCGAAGAAAAACAAGTTACATATCACTAATTGTGATCTAAAGTTCTTGGATCTTCAACAAATCTCATTCTACCGTCACTTATTTTTCTACATCTATTGTGAATCATATTACCGATATCTTAATATATATTATAAGTCAGTTGAACTAATGACTTATTAACCAATCAGATTGCTTAATTTCATCAAATTAACTTCCGCTTATGTCATCATTTATTTTAATTATAAATTAAAAATCCTAATAATCATTATCCAAATATATTATTATATTAATATTTATAGAAAAAGTCTCATTAATTTACACTTTTTTGTCAGTGAACTAATGACTTATTAACCAATCAAATCGCTTAATTTCATCAAATTAACTTCCGCTTATGTCATCATTTATTTTAATTATAAATTAAAAATCCTAATAATCATTATCCAAATATATTATTATATTAATATTTGTAGAAAAAGTCTCATTAATTTACACTTTTTTGTTTCCCATCAATAATTTACACTTTTTAGCCCTGAATACTTACTTTATATTTATTTTAGTATCAATTTGAGAAGATTTTTAAAATTTAATCATTTATTAATTAAAAAATTTCAACATATGAAATATTGTCTACAAAAAATTATTTCAAAAGATGAAATACAATATATGTGTTCAATGTTCTAAATATATATTCTTTTAAATTTGTTTTTACTTACATTTTTTACATTTAAATTTATATATATAATAATTTATATCTAATTATCATATGATAGGTGATTGAAAATAAATCTATTCGTGTTATGGACATGCATCATGATCAAAGACATATACTTGAATGTTAAGTACAGAATCACAAGTTTGTTTATAATTTAATTATTAATTATCTTTCATAATAATATCACATTATGAGTATTGAGTACAACTGGTTTCAAAAAATTCTATAATAGAGGAATTATTATAGCATGTGCCTTGTGAAATGACTACGACAAACAATTTCATCAATATGTCTCAGCTAATAATGACAGTGACGAACTGTGATTATTGTACTACAACTTGCAAAGTATAACACTTGGAACCGTATATCTTCAAAATTATAAGCTTTTATAACTTAAATGTATGAAGATCTAATATTGATAATATCGTAAGCCCCGTGTCCTGGACACGGGTCTAAAATCTAGTTTCTTCTAATCTTTTTTCTTGATTCTTTTTCTTGGTTATTATTATTATTATTATTATTATTATTATTATTATATTAACATCACTTTTATATTTTATTGAAACTTCAAAGAATTTACAAGAAATTAGTGGGGAGCCGCGATACTATCTGTGCCCCACACCTCTAACTATAAAATAATAATATTAATAATAATAATAATAATATTAGTAGTAGTAGTAGTATTCTACTATGTTGTGTGAATTTTAATATAAAAATAAAATAAAATAGTAGTAGTAGTATTCTATAGTAATTTATTTAGGGGTTTTAGAAATTACTCTTTCCCAACAATTTTTTACTTTATGAATTTTTAGGTGATATGTTTAATTTGGCTAAAAGCATATGTTTAGATTTATTAGATTTAGGTTGATGGATTTAGCTTTAGTGCTTTATTTTTCCTTGTTATATGTTACAATTTTTTTTTAGATTTATTAGATTTAGGTTGATGGATTTAGCTTTAGTGCTTTATTTTTCCTTGTTATATGTTACAATTTTTTTTTAGATTTATGGTTTATAAATGTTTAGACTTGCATTCCATGATTTATACATCAAATAGATATATAAACTTCAATATAATAAAATTAAATATAAATATTATGAATAATCCGTGCATCACGCACTGTATTGATACTAGTATATTATCTACTGATAAATAAAAGGGGTCTCCTTGAGAGAAGTCTTAGTGTTGTGCACGTAAAAGATACCAATATGTAATAAGACTGCCACAAGCTTTATAAAATCAAAAAAGCTCTTAAAATGTGGATGATTGAGCAAAAGCAGATGTTTCTAGTCAGTAGCGGAGCCAGCAGGGGGCTGGCCGGTGCTTAGCCTGCGCCAACCTGCCGTCTTTCCTTTTACAAGAGTCACAATTCCAAACATTTTGCCAATCTAGCCACCCCCAATCTCCAAATCTAGGGGTTTAATTTGATGTGATTTAAAGATTATATTAAAACTATAATAATCCTTATGGTGATTGATGTATGTTTTATGTTATATTTAAACTAATAATTGAAAAAGAAGAAAAAGATGCAGGTGAAGGTAGTTAGGTATCTTTAATGGAGGTTTCTTCATGTGTGAATACTGAATATAGCCCTGGGCCGGAGGTCCCTTCCACTTCGGTAGATCTGGAAGCAGCCTCTCTACCTTTGAGTAGGGGTAAGGTCTGTCTACATCATACCTCTCCCACAGTGGCGGATCTTAAAAGTTTTAGTGGTGGGGGCCTGAATTTTTTTAAAAAATAATCCATGGGGGCCGACTTAATACATATAAAATTTTTCAGACGAAATACGAGTATATTAGCACTACTAAGCGAAAAAATGGCGGTGGCCCGGGCCCCCACTGGCCCCTATAAAGAACCGCCCCTGATCATACGTTTATTGTCATGAGAAGTAAATCTTTATGTTACATTATATATATTGTTACCCATTTTGTGTAACCCACCCCCCCCCCCCCCCCCCCCCCCCCCCCCCCCACCATACATCCATTCAAATTTTACATTAGTCTTTATCTTTGTAGCTTTTTACATATTCGGTATACTTTAAGACAAATACATATCATATTTTATAATAACAACCAATTTAATGTTCAAAACCTTCTCCATGATCCACAATTATGTGAAAAACAAATTGAACTCTAATTTTTATTATTCTTGATTGGTAAAGATTAAATAATAATTATTCGTCTAATTCTAATTTAAAATTGAATAATTAAATGGTTTTTAAGAGGTAATATCAGTAGATAAAAAATATTAAATCTCGGAATAGCCTATTTTTCGTCCTCGAGCCCCCCTTAACATCAATTCCTGGCTCCATCTCTGTTTCTAGTTATGCATTCACTCTTTGGACTTTGTTTTTATGGCACACTTAAATGAAGAGGATGCTTAAGGTAGCAAATGATTTGAATATTTATTTACGAAGAAAAGATCAAGATATTAACAATGCTATTTCGCTCATAAAGTCTATGAATAAACAATTGCAAAAGATCACAAAGAGAGAATGGAAAACCATGTTGCACATGGTGTACTGTGAAGCAAATGATTTTGAAGTCCCTAATATGGATGGATTGGGATCCTCTAAAGTTGCTTTCAACTTTACTAGTGAAGTTGGAAGCATCTTGACCTTTGGATTGAAATCAAAGGTCAAGATTTAAAAATTATGTTTGAATCTTGACCCTTTGATTTTAATCCAATGGTTAGAATCACCAACTTTATTAGTAAAGTTATATATAACTTTAGAGGATCTCAATCCAATATGGATAGTCTATATGTTCCCGATGGAAGAAAAAAGTGTAGCCAACAACTATAGCCGGCAATCTTCACCCAAACTTACAAATATGGGTTATTTTGGGTGATTTTAATCCAATGGTTAGAATCACCAACTTTATTAGTAAAGTTATATATAACTTTAGAGGATCTCAATCCAATATGGATAGTCTATATGTTCCCGATGGAAGAAAAAAGTGTAGCCAACAACTATAGCCGGCAATCTTCACCCAAACTTACAAATATGGGTTATTTTGGGTGATTTTAATCCAATGGTTAGAATCACCAACTTTATTAGTAAAGTTATATATAACTTTAGAGGATCTCAATCCAATATGGATAGTCTATATGTTCCCGATGGAAGAAAAAAGTGTAGCCAACAACTATAGCCGGCAATCTTCACCCAAACTTACAAATATGGGTTATTTTGGGTGATTTTATTAATCATATGGTTGATTTTGGGTTATTCTTTATTTTGAAACGGGTGATAATGGACGGTGTTATATCACATTCAGATTAGAAACGGGTCAAAATGGGCGGAAAGGTTAGAACAGAACGGTTTATTGTTCGCCCATATGTCCATATTGATTCAATGGATTACTCGTCTACGACCACCACCTACCACCACCTTGCTGTCACAGCCACCCCGCACCACCGATATTTTTACCATGGATGGAGAAAATATTGGAGTGCGACGGAGAAGGTGATGATTACCGGGATACGGAGATGTCATGGCCGGCGACGGAGAATGCAATGTTGGAGTTCGACGGAGAAACCATTGATGTTTAACAATATTAAAGTCATCAAAAGCATAGATGAGGAGGACTGAACTGATGACTGATTTGACTAAGAAAAAAAAACGTGATATGGATAGAAAGAGTGATGCTTTCTTCCTGCAAGTTTTTTTTGGGTTTTGTAAATATGATTTTATAAATGAAAGAGACAATATAACTTTTACAGCTCTACCTAACACTAGTATAAAATATTACATATATTATATAATAATCACGGATTTTTTTATAAAAGATATATAATAATTATAGTTACAATTATGAATATGAATTATGATTATAATTATAATTATAAATTATATTATAAAAAGTAATTTATAATTAAACTCATTTTTAAAAATGACCCGTTTTGACTCGGGTCCGTTTTGACTCGGGTCCATTTTAACCCGACCCGTTTAGAACCGTTTTCAAAATAACCCGTATTGACCCGAACCCATTTTGACCCGGACCCG
The DNA here is from genome assembly GCA_034093135.1 of Erigeron breviscapus. Lineage (NCBI taxonomy): Eukaryota > Viridiplantae > Streptophyta > Magnoliopsida > Asterales > Asteraceae > Erigeron > Erigeron breviscapus. Next base: position 66,583,879 of record CM067168.1, on the reverse strand, counting down.
TTTTGACCCGTTACCCAGCCCGATCCGGCCCGTACATTTTGCCACCTCTACCAACAACATACTAAGTTGAACTATTCTAATGGAAGAAAAAAGCTTCATCATTATCGGGTTGAACTATTCTAAGTTTCTAACCGTTATTGATTTAAAACTTCAATAACTAATCAATCGATTTGATGAAGAAAGCATGATGCTATTTGATTGTATATATGGGAAGCTTGAGCCGGATTGATGGTTTTGTTCATTTTACAAGGAAAAGTTTCTTACACTTGCAAAGTTTTTCCCTAGAGAGTTTTCCAAGTCTTGAATTACATCGTTTTTTGTTATCAACTTGACATCTGCATTAATGACATGCAAACAAATAAGAGTTGTATGTGATTAAAGGATATTGGAGCTCTCTAGGAATTTAGTGGAACTGTGGAAGTAAATAAGCATGGGACTTTTGATCATGTTCACTTACTTTTAAAATTGGTACTGATCCATACGATGGCGACAGTTAGTGTGGAAATAGCAGTTTCGACAATGACATGTGTGAAGAAAATGTTACGTAATATAATAGCAATCAACTTTTAAATTATTGTTTAGTCAATTTTATGGAGGAAGATATAAAAAGTAAGTAGCATCAAAGTCGTTTTATATGAGGATTGGTTTTCAATATTGTCTTCAACGATATATAGGGATTGAGATAGCTTTAAATAATTTAGGAAATAATAATTTTCCTAATAAATTTAAAGTACGTGTAGCAAGTTTTCAATAAAGATAGCTTATGAATGTATACCATCATTTAAAAAAAATGAAGTGATCATCTTTTTATCATACATAAAAATATATGCATTATATAATTGTATTATACAATATTGTTTATGACTAAAATATAGTTATATTCATATAAAAGAGTTAATTGTAAGATTGGTCCCCGTGGTTTGTACATTTTAGCAATGAGGTCGCTTTTCAAGTATTGTTGCAATGGAGATCCTTATTTTCAGAATTTTTGCAAGACTGGCCCCTTTTTAACAGGACCGTTACCGGGTGTCGTTAAGTCGACACGTGGCAATAACGTGTAGGGATAATATCGTCTTTTCACACAACATGGAAGGGACCTTTATTGCTAATGAACTCGAAAAGGGACCCCCATTGCTAAAGTGTGTAAACCACATGGACCAATCTTGCAATTAACTCTTGATAATACATATCATCATTTATATTTTTTTTCTTTATACATACTAAAAGACTACTGATTTAACCATTTATTAACCAACTAAAACACTTAATTAACCGCTAAAATTGTAGAACATGGACAAATTAATAATACTAATAATAATTGTAAAAAAAGTCTTATTAATTTAGATTTTTTTTGTAATCCATCACTAAATTATACTTTTTAGTTTTTTTTATTAAAGAATAAATTTTACTAAATACTTAATTAGTTATTAACACTTTTTTGCTTTTCATAATTATTAATAATTAAATTACTAAAAATATATTTCCACGTACTATAAAATACAAAGTATATTACTCGATATATCTAAAATATATTAAAAAATCTGTTAGCATTTATATTAAAATAAACTTTTCACGTATATTTATTAATTAATATTTATAAATCAACCAACTGCATAAATGTTTAATAGTTACATAGAGAACTAAAATACCATATATGACATTTATATTATTCAGACAAGTTTGTTTTTTAATAAATATCTAATTCTTAACGTAGAATATCTTAGTTATTAACCTTAAATAATAATAAAAGTTTATATATCAATTAGTTTTTAAAAGAAAAATTAAAATTTTATATTGCAATCTTTTATTTATTTAAAAAAGTTCTCAATGTGTTAATTGCAAGATTGGTCCCTGTGGTTTTTTCATTTTAGCAATGAGGGTCCCTTTTTCGAGTTCACTAGCAATGGGGGTCCCTTATGTGTTGTATGAAAAGACAATATTGCCCCTGCACGTGATGGCCACGTGAAGACTTGACGGCATCCGTTAAAGGTTCCGTTAAAAAAATATTGTTAAATTACATTGAAAATATATCAATCCTCTAAGCTAATGATATTTTTTTAACCTAATTTTATATATAAAAAAAACACTTATCGCCTTAACATAAAAGAAATGACTTTATCGATACAAATCTTGATGTTGTTGAATATAATCTGTAAGTCCCAAACTCTCTAGATGGTTAACCCAGAAGTGTAAAATACAACAAGTCTAATAAGCACTAGATTGGACTAGTATTACTTGAATATAAATGCAAGTATATAATCAAAGTAATACAAGACTAAAAGCAATAAAGTAAAGGTGGAACACAATGTAATATTTTCAAGTGTATTTTATTTATGATGTTAAATAAAATACAAGGTTGTGCGGAATCAAGATAATACAAACAAGTAAGTATCCTAACAACCTATGAATTACAAATGATCTATATTTGCCAAATAAACTATTTGGATCGAGATACTTAAAGTTGTGAAGTATCCCTGTTTAAGATCGAGAGTATTTAGACAAATTCACCTTTTATGCTAAAAGTAATTTTAACGAAGAATATGACTTTGTATTTATAGGGTACAAATATGGTTGCATGCATTTAATGAACTGACAAGATCATTAAATGCATTGGTTAAGGTACAAGGATAAAGTCACATCAAATGACTTATTATCCTTTTAACCAACCACCTTTACACACGTATATACTTTAGTAAAGAACAAGTGGAATTTGGAAAGTGTGTAAAGGCAAAAAGTCAATTCCTCGATATCAGTGTTCAGACTTGTAAGGTCTAGAACACTGATAAACCTCCAGTCGTAGATCTGGTAAGACTTTCAGTGGACTCCGCCATTTGTCAGTCTTCTTTATTCTGACTTCAGTCTTTGACTTCAGTGAGAACGTCTTCAGTAGAATAGATCTGGACTGGGGTGAAGTCAAGTGAGCTAATCTGGAATATTCCAGATTTCCTATACAAGTATTTGCTCACTGGTCTTTCATTATTTCTGAACAAATCTTCAGAGGGAGTAGGTCCAGTAAATATCATTTCTGGACAGATCTTCAGTAAGGCTCCAGTAGTCGAGTCTGGAGCGAGTCCAGTAAATCTAGACCTAACAAATTCCCCCTATTTGTTTAGAAATAATGCAAGGTTTTTCAAGCTTATATCTATACAACTTTGTATGCTTGAAAAACACTTGTTTTGACTTAGTCTAAAAATTTATTGTTACTGGGAAACACTTTATAGATCATCAGCATTCCAGTTTCATCTTTTAATTCTAACTTAGACTAAATCTGATCATTTACTTTGTGAATCAAGATATGCAACTATATTTACAGCCATCAACAGAAAATAAGTTACAATTTTGTGAATTTAAATACAAATTACAAGCAAATGATACAAGAGTTAGGCCCTTCTTTTCGATGTCTGTCCAGGAGCATCTTCAGAAGCCTTTCTCTTTGGTGATGGAGAGGATGGTACAGAATTTGGTGTTTTCAAACCTATTACAACTTCCATCTGTTGCTTTCTCTTCCATATCTTCTCGATCCTCTTCAAAAACGCTTTAACATCAGTCGACAAATCTGTCTTCCCCTTGAATCTTAAGGCTATCTCCTTCAGTTCAGTCCATCCAAAAGCTTGGACTGAAGTACTCTTCCTTTCATCAGTAAAGTTACCTTCCCTGGTCAACTTTACTTCAAACTTGGACAAGCCTTCATGATTTTCAGCCAGCTTGATTTCTGCACCAATGATCCTTCTGGCATCAGCCCTGAAATTCAACATTTCTTCATATTTGGCTTTTTGCTTAGCCATCTGGATCATATATTCAGTTTCCTTGGATACTTTCTGCTGTTCCATGGCAGACTGGAGTTCTTCACGATTAATTTTGAGTGAAATATCCAAAGGAATGAATGTGCTCAGATCTGCATATTTGATTGCTTTGAGCTGTTTGGCAGTGAGTTTTGGCAAGCCTTTCATCTTCTTTCTGTACTCTATCTCCAGAGCACCAGCATTCTTTCTTATCTTTTTCTGGAGGTTCACCAGTTCCTCCGTCCTTTGTCTTATTAGTTCAGGTACGCTGACACCATAAGTTACAGCATCATACATTTGTTCTTCTTCAGAGTACCTGGAGCGAATGTGAACATCATCTAATGCATCCAGACATTGATGAACTCTGGGGTCATCCTTCATCTTTTTGTACACATCAATAAGTATGCCCAACCTGCCAGCATTGTACGAATCCAGAGTCCCCATATTTGCCATCTTCCTTTTGTGGGCCAGCAATTCATCTCTTTGATTTTTCTTGAATATTTCTATCATAATGCATTCTTGCTCCAGTCTCTTCGAGGTGTCATCATCAGCAGTAGGAAACTCTGATGAACTTCCAGCAATTTCAGTCTCTTCTCCAGATATCACATGTTGCTTTCTTTTTACTAACTTTTGAGTAGTTATGATATCTGGGAAAGCTTCAAACTGGGGCTCACTGGCATCAGTACCAGCAGCCTCTTCAACCTGCACAATGGCTTCAGTGCCAAGTGCCTTCTGTGCTTCTTGTGCACTGGCATCAGTACCAGTCACTTGTTCTTGTTGCACGATGCTTTTAGTAGCAAAGGCCTTTTCAATAGCACTGGCAACAACTTCTTTCTTTTTCCTAACCAAACCTTCTTGAACAGACGACTTTTCCCCCTTGGAATGTCCACCAGTTTGAGACTTGTGGGCATTCCATAATTGTTCAAGCATATATCTGTCTGTCTCACCAAAAGTTCTTCCAGCAGTTGGAGTTGTGATGTTCACAGTGTGCCTTAGCTTCGTTACTTCCTTCTTGATAAATTCAATTTATGAAGACAAGTGCTTTGGCATTTCATTTTCTATCATCTTCACAACTTGTGGCAACAACCCATCTTGAAGTGTTCTAAGAACAGACCCAGAAATATCTTCAGATAATTCTTTCAACATACCAAGTCTGAACTTCTTAGCACACTCATCACTGATAGTGCTAACAACAGCATTCTGATCAAGTGTTGGCCTACTCTCCAAACTACTTATCCTGGTGGTCAACTTCTGAACTTCATCTGTCAGACCTGCCAGTGGTTGAACAAGTTCACCTTTCACTGCAGTCTGAACAGATTTCACCAATTTTGTTTCTAAGCCCTGGACTGCCACTTTGATGTTTTCAGAATTGTTATTTGTGGCCAGTACCAGCTCATTCAACTTCTCAAACACCAGCTTCTCGTTACCAGCAAACAAATTCATTTCTGATGAAAGATTATTCGATAAAAGAGATTTGAAGTCAGAAATAACCTGTGATGAAGACTGGAGTGATCTCTCCAGGTCCGCCACCTTACTTAAAAGGCCTTGGACCTCGGCTGAAGAAGAAGAGAGGGTCCACTGGGAGGATCAAGATTTGAAGTCATTCTGGTCATTAAAGGTACTTGTGCCCAGACCTCTTCAGAGGAAGTTTCAGCAGTTACAACTGTTGAGTCCAGCACACGTAGTTCAGATAAGTCGATTGGTGTTTCAAGTGGTGGTGGTTGAGTTTGAGAGATTTGAATTGTGGGAGGATTGAAGTATGGAGTGTTTTGTGGAATTGAAGGTGGTGGTGGTGGTGGCATTTCGGAATCTGGTGGTGGAATATTTGATTCTGGTAGAGGTGGTGGCATTTCTGGTAAGCGTTCAACTTCTACTACATCATCTCCAAGAAAATTCATATTCACATCAAAATTATGACCTTCTGACATGGGTGAATCTGCCTCATCCCAGACAAATGTTTCACCAACTGTTTCATCACCAGCCTGATCACCAGCCTAATCACCAACTTCTACATTCAAGTCCAATTGACCAGCCTGCTCAACATTCTGAGCAACATTTTCTACCTGTTCATCAGTTACCTGTTCAATCTGCTCAGCATCTTGTACAATGTCTACCTGCTCAACATTCTCTTGCTCATCAATCTGAACAACATTTTCTTCCTCAAAAATAGGAGACCCATCTATGTTCATAATATCACCAGGATGGCTCGTTTCAGCTCTATTCGGATTGACCTGAACTCCACCTCTTCTTAGACATCTGGCAGTTCTAGGTCCAGTGACAGGAGCCACCTGGGTTACTGGTTGCACATTTTCAACATCAACGACTCCAGTGGGTCTTACAACAATCTGACCCCTACCTGGAGCCTCTTCTTGCTCATCAGGTGCATCATTTCCAAAATTATTCAACATATTTACAGATATTTCAACCTCACCGGCTGTTGATTTTAGGGAACTCAACTCCCTCAGATATTCACACACCGAAAAATGATTTGTTTCATAATCATACTCAGCACCCAGAGCCCTTAGAAAAATAAGTGACAGAAAACGAATATAAGGAATATGGGGTTTTCTACCTTTCACCTTCAGACGGTCAACAAGGTCATCAAAGAAGATCTGAGCGAAATCGACCCTGTACCCAAACCATAGACAGTAGGCAATCTGGAGTTGCATTTGATTAATCTGGTCCAACCCTCCAGAACTGCCACCTAAACACTCAACAAGATGAGTGAAAAAGTATCTCCATGAGTCTGTCAGTTTGCTCATGTAGATTGTGCCTTTCCTTAATAACTAGCCATGTTCATCCAATATTTCAGTGTGCCCCATCAATCTGCACACATCCCTGAAATTGATACCAGTAGGGAGAGGAATTGCCATCTCATTCTCAGCCAAATAATTTAAATGAAGAACATCTCTGAGAGAATCGACAGTGAGAGTGAAAGACCTGGCGCCTTGTTGCAATGTGTAGTTGATGGTTTTAGTGTTTTCAACATACACAGCAGAATACCAGAATTCACACAAATAATCATGATACATTTTACCAGGATTAAGAGTGAGAGCACCATATAGTGGACAACTGAGGAAAAAGGCATTCAGTCGTCCGATAAGAGAGGTGGGAGCATGAGTGGTGCTTGTGAGTCTAGCCATCCAATTGTTCATGTTTATTCTGATGGCCTTAGCCTCAAGAGTAATATGAGGTGCCTTAACAATATTGGCAACCGGAGCATATTCAGCGGCGAGCAGATTCTTAGGTGAATTGGATTGTCTTGGTGCTATTGAATATGATAGATATATGAAGATGAAATTGAAGAATTTAGGGTTTTTGATGAAGATTTGATGAATTAAATGTGAAAGAGATTTATGATTGTGAATTGAATGAAAAAATGGAGTTAATGAAGGAATTTGAGGAATTTGGGAGTAAATATGTTCGAAGTAAATGCTTATGAAAGTGAAAGTGGGTATTTACATAGGAGAGAGAATGTGGAACTCAAACGGTTAATTTGAAATTATCAAATATAATTTTGATCAGGTTCTGAGATCCGCATTAAATACATCACATCACACATAAATGTGTGACGGTTTACAGCCCACAAACAGTATCAAGTTGCACTTTTTGTCTTCCCAAGGTAAAAATACCATCATTTCTTTGAAAAATTTACATGCTACGTAGGATAATAAGATAAATATCAAGATAAATATCTTGATAAATATCAATATAAATATCAAGATAAATATCTTGCATACGTGGCACGCACAATGACCAAGTATTAAAAAAATATTATGATTGACATATCAATGCATCTGGAGGTTGACTGGACACTCCAGTATCACTGGTGGATTAATCCAGTGAAGCATGTACTGATGGTACACTGGAGGGACACTCCAGTAAAGTACCAGTGAAAACCATTTGAAAGAGACTGGTAACCTCAAACATGCACGTCAACTAATACAGACAAATGAGAGGGACACATTTATAAGGAGACAAAAGTCACCTCAAACATGCACTTCAACCTATCTAATTATCAGTGAGAGGGACACATTTACAAGGTACCAGTAATATTTTCTGGAAAATTTTGTCCAGTGAGAAAATAAATTAATAAATTCCCCTTGAACTTAAAACATTTTTAAGAACAAAAAATATCTTTCAAGTCTTCCCCCTGGAATGTTGATCCAGAAATATATTAATGCAAAGATAGTACACAATGGCGTTCGATATCTAAGCAGTCATAGATTTATAAATCTTTAAATCAAGGATCCTTAGTAGTACACAATGGCGTTCAATACCAAGGTTCCAGATTTAAGGGTTTAACATTCCCAACTCACCAACAAGATATTCAAAAGTTTTGACATCCAGAGGTTTAGTAAAAATGTCAGCGAGTTGTTTGTCAGTGGGAATAAAATGGAGTTCAATGTTGTTTTTCATAATATGATCACGGATAAAATGATACCTGAGATCAATGTGCTTCGTCTTGGAGTGCATGACTGGATTGTTCGAGATAGCAATGGCACTGGTATTATCACAAAAGATTGGGGTCTTTGAATACTTAATACCATAATCAAGCAACTAGTTCTTCATCCAGAGTATATGAGCACAACAACTGGCTGCAGACACGTATTCAGCTTCAGCAGTGGACAATGAAACTGAAGTTTGCTTCTTACTGGTCTAGCTGACCAGTTTGCCACCAAGGAAATGACATCCACCAGTAGTGGATTTCATGTCTATCTTACAACCTGCATGATCTGAATCTGAATAACCCATTAGATCCATGCCTGAGCCTTTGGGATACCAAAGACCCAAACTGGGGACACCTTAAGGTACTTCAGTATGCGCTTTACAGCAAGCATATGAGATTTCTTTGGATTAGACTGATATCTGATACATAAACATGTTGAAAACATAATATCTGGTCTACTGGCAGTTAAATACATCAGTGAACCAACCATGCCTCTATAGACAGTGGTGTTTACTGGTTTACCATCTGGATCTGAGTCCAGTGTCAGTGGTGCAGAAATTGGAGTGGGTTTAGATGGTGAAGAGTTCATATCATATTTCTTTAAAAGATCTCTAACATATTTTTCCTGATTAATAAAAATACCATCTTTGTTTTGTTTAATCTGGAGTCCAAGAAAATATGTTAATTCACCCATCAAACTCATTTCATATTCAGTTGACATTATTTTCGAAAATTTCTTGCACATGTTTTCATCAGAAGACCCAAAAATAATATCATCAACATAAATTTGTACCATCAGAAGATTACCTTTTTCATGAACAATAAATAAGGTATTGTCAATTGCACCTCTTTTGAAACCATTTTTCAATAAATGTTTAGTCAGAGTATCATACCAGGCACGTGGGGCTTGTCTGAGACCATAAAGTGCTTTGTCCAGACGATATACCCAATGTGGATGCTTTTCATCAACGAAACCTGGTGGTTGTCTGACATAAACTTCTTCTTCAAGTTTTCCATTCAAAAATGCACTTTTTACGTCCATCTGGTAGACCTTGAATTGATGATAAGCAGCAAATGCTAAGAATATTCTGATTGCTTCAAGTCTAGCCACTGGAGCAAATGATTCATCAAAATCGACATCTGACTGGCAGTAGCCTTGTGCTACCAGTCTGGCCTTGTTTCTGATTACGTGGCCATCTTCATCTACCTTGTTCCTGAAGACCCATCTTGTTCCACTTGGTTCTTTCTTTCCAACTGGGAAAGGGACCAGGTACCAAACCTTGTTCCTTTCAAACTGGTGAAGCTCTTCTTGCATAGCAGTCACCCATCTTGGATCTTCCATAGCCTCGTCAATCTTCTTTGGTTCATTCAGTGATAAGAAACTGACATATAAGCATTGATCACTCGAGGCTCTTCTGGTCTGAACTCCTCTACTGGAGTCACCTATGATCTGGTCGATAGGATGAGCTTTTGTCCATCTGGAGTACTGACCAGGATTGTTACTGACAACAATATCAGTGCAAGTGTTCAGTTGAGTTTCAGGATGAGGATCCTGCCAGACTACTTCAACATCTTCATCTGAGTCATTTAAATCACGATTTGTATCATGAAATTCTTCATTTGAAGGCATTTCTTGAAGTACTGGTTCAGTTTGGAATTCTTCATATGAAGACATTTCTGGTATATTTTCAACTGATACTGATACTGGGGGAGTAGTACGAACATCTGATCCAATATTAATTTTAGAGGGTAGTTTGAAAATAATTGAAGGATAGAATGGAGTACCACTGGAGAGTTTCTTTTTCTGAACAGGTTCCAGATCAGGATGACTGGAAACTGTGTCTTCTGAATCTTTATTGTAGTTGATAGGATCAGATTCACATAAGACAATTGGAGTTACTGGGGGAGTATCAAGGGTTGGCTGTTTATTGATTGCAGCATTTGATTCATCAAATGTGACATGAATTGACTCATGGACCTTCTCCAGTCTCTTGTTGTAGACTCTGAAGGCCTTGCGAATGGATGAATAGCCCAAGAAATACCCTTCATCAGCTGACTGGAGTCGTTCAGGATGTAAACTGGACATCCAAAAACGTGAAAATAACCAATATTTGGTTTTCTATTTCTTGAGACTTCATAGGCTGTCTTTTTGTGTCTTTTGATGTACACTGATCGGTTCTGGGTGTGACAAGCAGTAGCAATTGCTTCAGCCCAGAAACTGGTAGACAGACCAGATTCAGCAAGCATACTCCTGGCAGCTTCTATCAGCGTTCGATTCTTCCTTTCCACCACTCCATTTTGTTCTGGAGAGCGGGCTGATGAGAAATTCTGGGAGATGCTAGTGTCAGTGCAGAATGACTCCAGAGTTGCATTCTGGAATTCTGTTCCATTGTCACTTCTTAACTGACACATTTTTCGCGTGTACTTGAGCTCAATTTGCTTGATAAGACTGATGATTTCAGCAGCAGCTTCATTTTTAGACCTGAGAAAGATAACCCAACAATATCTGGAAAATTCATCTACGATCACCAGGGTGTATCTTTTACCAGCACGAGTCTGAACATTCACTGGACCAAAGAGGTCCATATGAAGCATATGAAGAGGTTCAGATATGCTGAAATTCTGTCTTGTCTTGAAACTGGTACGTTTCTGCTTTCCCATCTCACATCCTGGACATGGCCTTTCCTTTTTGAAGGAAACTGAAGGTATCCCATCTGCAAGTTGTTTTCTAGACAACTTATTAATATTTTTGAAATTTAAATGGGATAACCTTTTATGACATAACCAGTTTGTGTCTTCATCAGCTTGAGTATAGAAACACTGCTTTGAAGGAGAGCTTTCCATATCCATCACGTACACATTCCCTTTTCTGGGAGCAATCAACACTACCTTCCAGTCCTTGTTGAATACGATACCCTGAGCAATATTGAATAGAACTTGATAGCCATCATCACACAGTTGACTTACACTGATCAGGTTATATTTCAAACTATTCACAAATGCAACACGTCTGAATTTGACTTGTCCATTGTTCAGAACACCGTATCCCTCAGTTTTTCCACAACCATCATTTCCAAAGGTAATGGAGGGTCCATCAGAAATGGTGAACTCCTCCAGCAGGGTCTTACATCCGGTCATCGTCCTGCCAGCTGCACTGTCAAGATACCAGATATATTTCTTTCGATCGCCCTGCACATCCACCAGATATTATCAGTTAGATTTGGTAACCTATCGACTGATGGGTTCACTGGACCCTCCCTTATAGGTCCCTGGCAATCTGGTTTAGTTCACTTTCTTCAACAGTGGTCTTAGTTGAAAAGACCACTGGGGTTGATAGTTTAGAAACCTTTTTCTTTTTCTCAACTGGAGAAATATATTTATCTTTCTTGGAAAAAGGTTTGGTATTTTGTCTAGGGCCAGATGAAGTACCCTCAATAAAGTTTAATCTTGCATTAAAACTTTGAAATTGACGAGTCAGTAGTTTAATCTGGCTCTCTAACCTTGACAAAACATTTTCATCATATGACACTTGAGTCTTTCCAGTTGTCTGGACTCGAGGCTCAGTAAGGGAACTGGTCTTCTTCTTTTGAACCTGGGGTTCTTTAGAAGAGGACTGAGGCAAAGGTTTCTTCAGATTGACCTTTTTAACTGGAGCTGTCATCTGGAATGCTCCAGTCTTAACCTCAGGGGATTGAACTGGGAAAATATTGGCCTTAGAAGTTACAGGCTCATCATAAATGGTGCTGGGCCTGAACCCCTCTGGTAAACGATCGATTACTGGTATTAATGATGCAACATGAGTATTTCCATCTAAATATGCACGTTTTTGAGTGGGAAATTGATTTACTCCAGCATCATATGGCTTTCTGGTTTCAAGCCATGATTTAATCACCAGTTTTTCTTTCTCTAAAATGACTTCAAGATCTTGTTTTTCTTGAATCAGTTGTTCAGTTACCAGAACCTGGGCTTGGAATGCCAGTTCAATGTCTTGAAGTTCCTTTAATTTTGATTTTAAAACAGTTATTTCAGAAAAATCTGTTTCTAGACCATTTGCACAGTCAGATCTAACAGTTTCAACAAATATTAAATCAGAATTAAGAGCTTCAGCAATGTCCAATTTTAATTCTTGGTCAGTTTCAGAATCATAATCACTAACCTTTTTGATAACAATGTCCACCCATCGTCCAGATGTGACATCTTCCTTCACCAGGTGCTCTTCGTCTGCTAGAGCCATGTAACAGCAATCTCTTTTCTTCTTGCTTTGAAACGATTAAACGTTTTAGCAATCATAGCAACCAGGTCATCATCTTCAGCTTCATCACAGTCTGGAGAGATTTGACTGGATTCTCCAGATTCAATAAGTTCAGACACCATCTTCTTCATAGAAAATACATTCTCATAAGATATAAGTTCTGTACCTTGTGGTTCAGTATGACTAACCACATTTGAACTACTGGAGGCATGGTTATAGGCATCTTGTTCTGCCACAACTCTCTGAGCTTGATTTTCTTCAGTTGTTGCGATCATGCACTTATTATTATTTTCCATTTGTTGTGCCATGAGAGCAATCTGAGCCTTAAGCTTTTTATATTTCAATTTATAGCTATCATCTGGCTTTTTATTTGAATTAAATGGACCAGGCTGGGATACAAACTGACTGGACCTGCAATCTTTCATGAAATGACCTTTTCTGCCACACTTAAAGCATGTCAGATTGGTCTTATCAGTTGAAGAACTGGATGCAAATTGTCCAGATGGCCTATTTGCTCTTGCTTTGAAACGATTAAACGTTTTAGCAATCATAGCAACCAGGTCATCATCTTCAGCTTCATCACAGTCTGGAGAGATTTGACTGGATTCTCCAGATTCAATAAGTTCAGACACCATCTTCTTCATAGAAAATACATTCTCATAAGATATAAGTTCTGTACCTTGTGGTTCAGTATGACTAACCACATTTGAACTACTGGAGGCATGGTTATAGGCATCTTGTTCTGCCACAACTCTCTGAGCTTGATTTTCTTCAGTGTATCTGAAAGCTCCATATAAAGTTGAAAGAGTGTGTGTGTGCAGAGTTTTACCTTGTCGTAAGACCAGGATCATGTGAGACCATTTGGTGGGTAAAATATCACAAAATTTCTCCAGAAGTATATCCTTGTCCTTCTCAACCCCGAGACCTCTCAACTGGTTTATGATACTCATAAATCTGGTGTAAGTACCAGTGAGAAACTCATTGGACTGAGCAAAAAATGACTCATACCTCTTGTTTAAGGAGACTTTTCTGGTGACAATGGTGTCATCTCCTCCTTCATGCTGGTTTAATAGTTCATCCCACATGGTTTTAGCACTGGGAAAAAGAACTGGTGTGGGAATTATGGTTTCAGGAACAGCCCCGAGGATCATGTTTTTGAGAAGGGTATCTAGATTTACCAATCTCCTCTCCTCTTCAGACCAATGTTCCTCCCTCTTTTCCCGACCTCTTCTAGATCCAGTTGGATCAAGGAGAGCATTGAGAGGTGATGTGGGGACATAAGGTCCTTCATTTAAAGTTTTCATCATGTTTCTCTCAATACCAGTGATATGTAATATCATCCTAGCCTTCCACGTACCAAATTCATCGCTGTTCCCACTGAATTTAGGAACATGATTATTTGAGTAGTGCACATGCACATGTGGAGAAGCAGGAGTAGGAGGAGGAGGAGGTGGATTAGTGTTAACAGGTGGTTCATTATTTTGATCATTAATATTAGCATTAGGATCAGGACAGAAATTAAGATTTCCTTGAGTATTTTCTGAGTTGGCCATCAAAGAAACAGATCTAGGCAATGTTTAGCCTTCTGCTCTGATACCAAATGTAAAGTCCCAAACTCTCTAGATGGTTAACCCAGAAGTGTAAAATACAACAAGTCTAATAAGCACTAGATTGGACTAGTATTACTTGAATATAAATGCAAGTATATAATCAAAGTAATACAAGACTAAAAGCAATAAAGTAAAGGTGGAACACAATGTAATATTTTCAAGTGTATTTTATTTATGATGTTAAATAAAATACAAGGTTGTGCGGAATCAAGATAATACAAACAAGTAAGTATCCTAACAACCTATGAATTACAAATGATCTATATTTGCCAAATAAACTATTTGGATCGAGATACTTAAAGTTGTGAAGTATCCCTGTTTAAGATCGAGAGTATTTAGACAAATTCACCTTTTATGCTAAAAGTAATTTTAACGAAGAATATGACTTTGTATTTATAGGGTACAAATATGGTTTAGGAACAGCCCCGAGGATCATGTTTTTGAGAAGGGTATCTAGATTTACCAATCTCCTCTCCTCTTCAGACCAATGTTCCTCCCTCTTTTCCCGACCTCTTCTAGATCCAGTTGGATCAAGGAGAGCATTGAGAGGTGATGTGGGGACATAAGGTCTTTCATTTAAAGTTTTCATCATGTTTCTCTCAATACCAGTGATATGTAATATCATCCTAGCCTTCCACGTACCAAATTCATCGCTGTTCCCACTGAATTTAGGAACATGATTATTTGAGTAGTGCACATGCACATGTGGAGAAGCAGGAGTAGGAGGAGGAGGAGGTGGATTAGTGTTAACAGGTGGTTCATTATTTTGATCATTAATATTAGCATTAGGATCAGGACAGAAATTAAGATTTCCTTGAGTATTTTCTGAGTTGGCCATCAAAGAAACAGATCTAGGCAATGTTTAGCCTTCTGCTCTGATACCAAATGTAAAGTCCCAAACTCTCTAGATGGTTAACCCAGAAGTGTAAAATACAACAAGTCTAATAAGCACTAGATTGGACTAGTATTACTTGAATATAAATGCAAGTATATAATCAAAGTAATACAAGACTAAAAGCAATAAAGTAAAGGTGGAACACAATGTAATATTTTCAAGTGTATTTTATTTATGATGTTAAATAAAATACAAGGTTGTGCGGAATCAAGATAATACAAACAAGTAAGTATCCTAACAACCTATGAATTACAAATGATCTATATTTGCCAAATAAACTATTTGGATCGAGATACTTAAAGTTGTGAAGTATCCCTGTTTAAGATCGAGAGTATTTAGACAAATTCACCTTTTATGCTAAAAGTAATTTTAACGAAGAATATGACTTTGTATTTATAGGGTACAAATATGGTTGCATGCATTTAATGAACTGACAAGATCATTAAATGCATTGGTTAAGGTACAAGGATAAAGTCACATCAAATGACTTATTATCCTTTTAACCAACCACCTTTACACACGTATATACTTTAGTAAAGAACAAGTGGAATTTGGAAAGTGTGTAAAGGCAAAAAGTCAATTCCTCGATATCAGTGTTCAGACTTGTAAGATCTAGAACACTGATAAACCTCCAGTCGTAGATCTGGTAAGACTTTCAGTGGACTCCGCCATTTGTCAGTCTTCTTTATTCTGACTTCAGTCTTTGACTTCAGTGAGAACGTCTTCAGTAGAATAGATCTAGACTGGGGTGAAGTCAAGTGAGCTAATCTGGAATATTCCAGATTTCCTATACAAGTATTTGCTCACTGGTCTTTCATTATTTCTGAACAAATCTTCAGAGGGACTCCAGGTTCCAAGTCTGGAGTAGGTCCAGTAAATATCATTTCTGGACAGATCTTCCAATAGGCTCCAGTAGTCGAGTCTGGAGCGAGTCCAGTAAATCTGGACCTAACATAATCATATCAATGAATAAAATTAATAAAATTGTATTAAATCTCCAAATTTTCTTTAGTTGCCCAATATATACCCGGAAGTATTTAATTAATTAAATAAACTAATAACTATGAGTATCCATCATATTATATAATCCAAATAAATTACTCGTAATTATTTAATATTATAACTATGAATGCGTAAGCAGAAGGAAAAATACGAACACTAATGTTAAATGAAAAACCGCCCCCTTAATTATTATATTATTTGAAAAACCCAAACCCCTGAAGAAAAGTTGTACGGTTACGAAAACCAATCCTATTAAAACCATCAAAAGTTTCTGTTCATCTTCGACTGTTGCTGTGCTTGGTCATCATCATCTTCCACATAAGGTATACATGTTTTTACAGCTTGCTTTTCATTAATAACCTGTTTCTACTGCCTTCGTTAGTATGCGTTTGGTTTCGGTTTGCGAATTTTGTTATCTAAAACAACTATGTAAGCACATTGATGTGTTTGAGCTTCGGGCCAATAATGGGTTAACCTACCCGAATTCTAAATGGGACTGAAACCGACCCGGTCCTCGGTTCACTTTTATGGTAATATCCGGTTTTCGGCTGGTTGAGTCCATCACGGGGCTAGGCCGGGTTGAGGCTCATGTTGTTTTATCACCCCGATGTTATCATTCACTTTAAACGCAACTGCTATTAGCGTTACATTGTATATGTTCATTTATCTTTTTAATATATGTATTTAATTCTAGGTTAGTTTTTACTAGTAATTTTTACTGGAATTTTTATTGAATCTATGGTTAAAAAATAGTGGACTATAATGGGGATATGGTTAATTTTTCAGTTAGAAAGGGTAATAAAAGAGTTCTGGAGTTTGATGATGTATAACTAATCTATAAGTGTTGAAATTATAAAAAAAACTGTCTCGGGTGTCGTGTTTAGCTTAAGGACTAGTTGGTTCTAGGGAATTTGAAGTGTGTCTTGGGTTTGTTCCGTAGCAGGGAGCTATGGACGAACATGATTAGATTAGTTGGTTGGATCACCATTTGAGCAGACTGTTGGGTAGGTTTGCTTGATGTATATTTCACATGATGGGTCAGGGGCGGTCTGGCGTAGGCTGGTTGGGGTTGTCGGAATATTAACTTTTCGATGTTTAGGAATGCATTGAAAGAGTGTTGAGGTGAGTGTAAGTGATTAACTTTTTGTGATAGTCAAAGAGATGGCCACTTAAGACTGTTTCCTTTTATGAAGTTGAGGATGTAGGAAATTAGGGCTATACATAATTGAAAAGTTATGCATTTGATTTTAGTAGGTAATGAAGAATTTCAGGTGGGTTGTAATGCTCATGCTAGATTAGGTTGTTTGGTACTCCGTACTCATGACCATGTGTTCATTTATGTCTATGTAGTTACATGAGTATGTTTTTTTTTTATAATGTTGCTACATACTTGCAATAACATTTTCGATAATGATATGCCATATGTGTTTTCTTAGATAGGTAGTTGCATTATGTGATGGTGATAAATTTGGCATCATATAGGTTAAAAGGACTTTCTCTAATAAAGATTGGCTTTTTCTTAGTGTACAGGATTGTGATCTTGTTGTGGAACGATGACTACAAGTGCTACCTCGCAGCCTGCAAGACCGTCTCCATCATCATCATCATCCGCATCATCTGCAAATGAACGTAGGCCACCTCCCAGCTCAGGTAGAACAATTTGCTTCTTCAACCCTGTCATTCAGTTGTTTTTTTGGGGGTTATTCTTTTGTATTGATACACATGTTTTTTAATGTGGAAAAATAAATAAGTTGCAATCTTAATAACATAATGCGATGAAATAATCATCTTCTAATGCTCGTGTAATGGATGCAATATAACTTTTTAGGGTCCACTACAAGAGCTGCAGGGGCATCAACTCCGAGTTCAGCTCCTTTACGATGGGATCGTGAAACAATCCAGTTTTCTGTCAATGCTTGGGTATGATAATTTATTCTGTAGATATGTATGTTAATGTCTTATTTTCTCATTATTAGTTACTACTCCCTGGCATAAATAAAAGATAAAGATATCTAAACTAGTCTGTCATGGTTTCATGGTTTCCATAAGAAAGAAAACTGCAAGTTCAACACTAGGGAAATCATAGAGTTATCGAAGTAGATGCTATTATTATATTAGCAATTACTATGAGAACTTACAAAATCCTTTTCCTGCAGGTCTTAGTTGTGGCTGTGCTTGCCATGCTCCCACTCATACCTAAAAGCCTTTCGAACAGGGCATATCGTCTATCATTTATAGGCACTGCTTGTTCGTCAGTGTATTCTCTCTACTCTCTTTATGGGGTAAAGATTTGGAAGTTATATAATTTTCTTTCTATGGTTGTGATTTCTTGGTGTTTTTTTACCCTTGCTTAAATTGTATCTCACTGTTTGCAGAAACCAAGGGCATGGAATATGCAAGAAGTGAAATTGTGGCTACAACCAATAATTGCAACCAAAGATTTTATCTATACAATTTACTACCTCGCCTTTGTTACTTCAAACCTTCACCTTACATGTTAGTAACACTTAGTCTGTTGATTAGTTGTCACGGAGTATTAAATTTTTTTAGATTCGTATATCCAATATTAAAATCTTTTTCAGATGCTTTGCTGCCGGTTGTATGCCGATCCTTGGAACATTCCGCGAAATTTATTAGGCGTAATTTTAGTCGATCTTCCTTGTACAGGTAAAGGGCTCCCAACTCTCATTTTTTTGGTTACCTTTTGAACATATAGCAAGTCCTCGTTGTTTTCATCCCCATTGTATATATTTGTATCGTTGCGGTTTCGTTAAACTCTTTGTGATTGTTGCTCTACAGGAAATACTTGGAAGAGGCTTGTGTTTGGATGGAATCAAACTCAAGGACACTCCGCAAGCTGAGATCGGGATTGGGTTCCTATTGATCATCTCTACTATCGTCAGTTGTCTTACTCAGCTTCCTCATCGCACTGATCTTGTAACTTAATATATTTTTTTCTTCTTATAATCTATTCTTCTAAATTTGCACATGCAACCAATGTGGCAATAGCCCAGTGGTACCCGTCACCCATGATGCTTAGGGCCCACAGGGGAAGTCTTAAATGACGAGGGTTCGATTCTTGGGGATGCCCATATCCTGTGGGAATTAAGTAGAGGTGTTTCACCGGCACCCAAAGCCTGACGGGGTGGTATAGGTGGGTATCCAAGCTAAGGGATACCGGGGGCAGGGTCCCTTTCTTCAACCCTTTAAATTTGCACATGCAGGTCGCAGAGTAACATCATACAAACTTTGATGTCCTCCAACAGGCAGGTCAGCAATTCATCTCAGCTCAATCAGACCCACCCTTTCATGTTCCCAGAAACCCAATCCGCCGTCCTTCCTAATCCCTCACCTTTCTTCTCCCCTAACCTCCTCTTATCCCCTCTCCCTACAAACTCATTCTTTCAAAACTTTGTCCTTAAAAATGGTGATCAACCTGAATACATCCACCCATATTTGATCAAATCCTCCCCCTCGTCGCTTTCTATATCCTACCCATCTTTATACTCCAACACCGCCTTCACGTACCAAAGCTTTAACGCTGATTTCACCATCTCAGCCATAGATAACCCGGACCCAAATCAAACCCACGTCATATCTTCATTCAATGATCTAAGTGTCACGTTAGATTTCCCAAATTTAAGATTTTATCTTGTTAGAGGAAGCCCATTTTTAACATCTGAAGTCATGCAAAAGCAGGCACTTTCTATTTCAACTATTCATGCAATTCTTGATTGTACTCCAAATTCCTCAAAAACGAAGTATAAAATTAATCTAAATAATGGTCAAACATGGGTTTTGTATTCTTCTTCACCGATTGATTTGAGCTATGAAACTTCAAAGATCACTTCTTTACCTTTTTTGGGTATTATTCGGATAGCAATCATACCAAATTCGGATGTTAAACTTGAACCAGTACTTGATAAGTTTAGTTCTTGTTACCCAGTATCGGGAAGTGCTGACCTTAGTAAACCATTGTCTGTTGAGTATAAATGGGAAAAGAAAGGTTGGGGGGATTTGTTAATGTTGGCTAGCCCTCTACATCTTCAACTTCTTGATAAGTCTTCTAGTAAAGTTCTTGATGACTTCAAATACAAAAGCATAGATGGTGAACTAGTAGGAGTTGTTGGTGATTCATGGCTTTTAAAAACCGACCCGGTTTCAGTAACTTGGCATTCAATCAAAGGTGTTAAAGAAGAATCATACCCGGAAGTCATTGATGCTCTTATAAAAGATGTGGATGGTTTGGATTCGACTTCAATATCGACCACATCTTCATACTTTTATGGGAAATTGGTGGCAAGAGCAGCTAGGTTATATCTATTATTATTTTTTATTTGTTTGTTTATGTTTTTGTGTGTTAGAAAAACACTTTGCGGAATATTAGTTACCAAATGATATGTTGAGTTGATCAGTTGGTCTATCAATCGAAATTATGTACTCTAAAACACACAATTTCTTTTGTTCTTACTATTTATTTATTATCTTGTTTTTTGAAAGGCAGTTTATTAAAATTATTAAAAGCTATATTCTACGGCAGTTTATTTTGTTCTTATTAGTTACGTTTTATCGAGAAGCAATGTCATTGGTCTAGGCCTAAAAAATATGAGGGACTTCTTTTTTTTTTGAACGGCATTTAAAATTTTTATTAAATAATGCTAGTAAGAATCTAGCAAGTACAAGACACACACGAATCGATCCAACAGACAAACGAAAGTAAGGAACACAATAAGTTCTAACGATACAAGACAAACACGCATACAGACGACTACTAAAAACACAAGGGAGATCCCCACACGTCGCCAAAAATATGATCTCCCGTGTATGAAGCCGAACACCCGTTGCATCATACCACAAATGCAAAGAGATCTAACCGACATCCTTTTTTCGTCTCTTTAAGACACTGTGTAAGAGAACGGTATCTTTTACGTTGCCATAATATCTCCAAACCTCAAAATCGCTAGAAAAATAATTTTTTCACATGTTTAATTGCACGAGAGAGAACGGTCCTTGAACATTTCCATCGGGGTCTTTATAGCTCTAAATTTTTTCAGAATCTATTTTGTCATCAGTTTGAGGACCAACATAATCAAGCCACGTAGAAGAAGACTCTTTATCAAGGTTTAGATCAACAGCTTTAACTAGCCTGGCCCGACTCTTATCTTCATGTAATAACCTGTTAAGCAAAAAAACATCAAGATTATCCAAACCGTTATTATGATGTGCCAATCGTTCTGCCTTAGCACTACTTCTGTCAAGAGAGGACACATCTGCTGCAACTTCTGGGATGCTAGTAAACTGATTAACTTCCAAAGAGACCTTAGTCGAGGGGTTAACATCTGCATTATCTTCATTGACATCATTACCACGATTACCATCAAAATGATCCTCAAGAATCTCACCTTCCAAATTATTAGACATATTATTCTTTGTTAGAATATGTATCGGTCCAACAAGGGCCCAAGCCCAATAGTCATGTGTAACCTAATTAGGGTTTATTTCTAGTATAAATAGAGGCATAAGTTGTAATCAAATATAAATATCAATACAAAAATCATCTCTTCAATTTCTGTTAATTGACATGGTATCAGAGCCGTTAATTCGGTTCTCATCATCTACCTAAGCTTTCGTTATACTCACAAAACCCGAATCCTAGCCACCATGGCCAACACAGCCGGCGGCAGAGGTTCAGTTTTTTCCTTGCCATACAAATCTAACCAACAATCACAAATAAATAAAAACACTAATTCCGTTCCATGTCACTCAACATTCCCGACAACAAATCTCAGAGCCGGCATGGAAAATAATTCCGGCAGCCCTAAAGTGAATTCCAGATCTACCATGGAAAATAATTCCGGCAGATCTGAAAAACAAATATTAATCCTTAACAACATAAAAACCCAAGCCACCATGGAATATTATTCCGGCGACTGGGGTAAAAAACCACAACAGTCAAATCGATCAAACAAAACCACAGATGGAAAATCTCACCTAAAGTGGGATGAATATGGGATGGAAAGATACACGCAAAAACAGTGCTCCCGTCTCGATGTCGGTTCTGATTCGTGGACCGATGGCAAAAATAGAAGTACCAAATCGGTCAAACTAATGAAGAAAAAAAACCCTACCACCAATACTATCTCCATTAATAAAGAAAGCACCAGTGATTATGTCCAAAGATCTGGTTGTGGATTCATGGAGGTAACGGCGGCTGGTGGAGAAGAGAATAAGGAGGGGGAAAGTTGTTTTTCGGTGGTGAAAGAAAAAAAGGAAAGAGATCAATTATCACACACTTCTTATATATATAAAAATAGTGATAATATATTTGTTTCAAAATCAAACACCACAAAGCCCCCTGATCGATTTTCTAATGTAGCAAAAAAGGTTGTTGGACCAGAAAGTGATGGGCTTAATAATGAGAAAAAGAAAAGCCCAACTCTGTTAAATGGGTCGGCATATACGGCCCAAAGTGTAAGTGCAGATCCAAATGGGTCTTGGATATTTGACTGCGGAGCAACGGATACAATGACTTATGAGTTATCGGATTTTATAAAAACATCAAAACCTGGGAAAACTCATATTAAAGCCGCAAATAAAGGAAAAATGGATGTAAAAAATGGTGGAACAATTAAACTCTCCACAGACATTCAATTGTCTAATTGTCTTTATGTTCCTGACTTATCACACAAACTTTTGTCAATAAGTCATGTGACAAAAGAACTTAATTGCTCAGTTCTCATGCATCCAACCTTCTGTTTGTTGCAGGATATCAGGACGGGAAGGATTATTGGGCGTGGCACTGAGAAAGGAGGACTGTATTATGTTGATGAGGTTACTGAAAGTGGGAATGTCATGCTTGCTCATGGAACTAGTGAAAGAGAAGCATGGTTATGGCATAGAAGATTGGGACATCCATCAGTTAGTTATTTGCATCTTTTATTTCCAAAACTCTTTCCGTTGAATAAAAAGATTGATTGTGAAACTTGCATTCTCGCAAAAAGTCATAGGCAATCTTTTAAACCTCGGAATAGTAGAGTTGAATCTCCTTTTTCATTGGTCCATTCAGATGTGTGGGGTCCTGCACCGGTTGTTGGAGGTCAGAATTTCAAATATTTTGTGATTTTTGTTGATGATTGCACCCGAATGACATGGATTTATTTTTTGAAAAATAAGGATGAAGTTTATGATAGATTCACTGCTTTCTATAACATGGTCCAAACTCAATTTCAAAAATCTATCAAAATCATGAGAACAGATAATGGTGGAGAATATGTGAATTCACAAATGAACCTGTTTTTTCAATCCAAAGGAATAATCCATCAAACCACTTGTCCTCACACCCCAGAACAAAATGGTGTTGCTGAAAGAAAAAATAGGCTTCTTTTAGAGATGACTAGAGCACTTATTATTGAGTCATTAGTTCCAAAAAGTTTTTGGCCCGAAGCTTTAGCTACTGCTACCTACCTAATCAATCGTCTTCCTACAAAAATTCTCGATATGAAAACACCTTTGAAAGTTCTTTCTGAGTTTCATAAGCTTCCATCAGTTCTTACTTTGCAGCCTAAAGTGTTTGGATGTACAGTTTTTGTTCATATTCCAAAATCATATCGTAATAAACTCGAACCGTGTGCTGTAAAATGTGTCTTCGTGGGATATGGGGTTACTCAAAAGGGGTATAGATGTTACAATCCTAAAACTCATCGTATGTTTACTACGATGAATTGTGATTTTTTGGAAACCAAGTATTTCTACTCTCAGGAACTCAGTGGTCAGGGGGAGGAACAAAGTGACACACTGAGTTGGCTTCAATATTCATCAGAAGTTCAGAACACTACATCATCAGAGGTTCAGACTCCAGATAAAGATTTACAGTCCTCCTCTCAAAGTGACAACCTATATCCAGACCTGATATCCGAGGTAAATAGTTCTGAACCAAGCCATACTTTGAAAGATATGGATATTCCAGCTAATGAAATGCAGGAAAATGTTAATGGAGAGTCAGAAAATATAGAAGAAGTAACTCCTCCAGAAAATGTTCCAGAAAATGCTCCAGAGAGTGCTCCAGAAAGATATGTTCTCCCACCAAGGTCTACCAGAGGAATTCCTGCAAAGCGATATTCTCCAGAAAAGAGTTCTCGGTCTACTAAGTATCCGGTAGACAACTTAGCTAATATTGCAGAAGGTTTTTTCTCCAAAGAAGCAAAAGCATTTGCAGCAAAACTATATTCAGAAGAGCTCCCGTCAGATGTAGAGCATGCCTTGAAGTTAAAAAATTGGAAGGATGCTATGGATAGTGAAATGGAGGCTCTTATGAAGAATGATACATGGGAGAAGTGTATTCTTCCAAAAGGAAAGGATCCAGTAGGGTGCAGGTGGATATATACCATCAAATATAAACCAAATGGAGACATAGAAAGGTACAAAGCAAGACTTGTTGCCAAAGGGTATACTCAAACCTATGGCATTGACTATTCAGAAACCTTCTCTCCAGTTGCAAAGCTAGATACAATAAGAGTTCTTTTCTCAATAGCAGCAAATCTAGGTTGGCCCCTTCATCAATTTGATGTGAAGAATGCCTTCTTGCACGGAGAATTACAAGAAGAAGTGTATATGGAAGCTCCTCCAGGATTTTCTCACAGCTTTAAGAATGGGGAAGTTTGTAAATTGAAAAAGGCCTTGTATGGGCTTAAACAATCACCCAGAGCTTGGTTTGGAAGGTTTACTCTTGCTATGAAAAAATATGGATATCAACAAAGCAACTCAGATCACACATTGTTTCTTCGCCACAGAGGAAATCTTGTGACATGTCTAATAATTTATGTTGATGACATGATTATAACAGGGAATGATGAAAATGAGATTAATAAACTAAAATCAGCTCTGTTTGCAGAGTTTGAAATGAAAGATTTGGGAGATCTGAAGTATTTCCTTGGAATAGAAGTTTCAAAATCTGAACAAGGAATTTTTATTTGTCAGAAGAAATATATACTAGATCTTCTGGCAGAAACAGGAATGGTCGATTGTAAGCCAGCAGATACACCCATGGTCATCAATCAGAAGTTGTTTGTGAAGACAGATGCTAAAGCTACTGATAAAGGAAGATATCAAAGGTTGGTAGGAAAACTTATCTATTTGGCTCACACTCGTCCAGACATAGCATATGCTGTTGGAGTAGTCAGTCAATTTATGCATCAACCTCAGGAAGATCATATGGATGCAGTTCTGCGAATTATTAGGTATCTCAAAGGAACTTCAGGTCATGGGGTGTTATTTAAGACTAATGGTCACCTCAAAATTCAATTATATACAGATGCAGATTGGGCAGGAGATAAAGGTAATCGAAGATCTACTTCAGGATATTTTTCGTTGGTAGGTGGTAATTTGGTTACATGGAAAAGTAAAAAACAGAAAGTTGTCTCCTTGTCAAGTGCTGAAGCTGAGTTTAGAGGTATAGCTAAAGGACTAGCAGAAGCTTTGTGGTTAAAGAAGCTGGTGTCTGAAATAGGTTTTGCCCCCAAAGAAAGTATTCGAATCATGAGTGATAATGAAGCTGCTATCCAAATCTCAGAGAATCCAGTTCAACATGATAGAACCAAGCATGTGGAGGTTGATCGTCACTTCATAAAAGAAAAGTTGGAAAGTGGAATTATCAAGTTACCATTCGTAAAGTCTGAAGACCAACTGGCTGATATTCTAACTAAAGCAGTGGGAACATCTATGTTTCATAAGTGTCTAAGCAAGTTGAATTTCGGTAATCCCGATATTCAACTTGAGGGGGAGTGTTAGAATATGTATCGGTCCAACAAGGGCCCAAGCCCAATAGTCATGTGTAACCTAATTAGGGTTTATTTCTAGTATAAATAGAGGCATAAGTTGTAATCAAATATTATCAAAATATCAATACAAAAATCATCTCTTCAATTTCTGTTATTCTTTACCACTTCACCTTTCTCGGTAACATTGTTAGAATAATCTTCAATATCTTTTTCAACATCAGAGTCTAATTTCTTTTCCATACAATCCTTGACACACCCATCATCATTCAAGACCGATTCAACAATGATCTCACCTTCTTCAAAGGAGTCCACATGATCACTATCCACCCCACGAACATCCACCTCTCGCATAAACCGACTAGTTGCTGTCATTTCACTAGACGAATCAGAACCATTGTTATCATCTTTAAACGAATTCGAATCACAATTATCAACATCCAAAGGCTCCTCATGTTCCGATCCTCCATCCAAACTAAGACCCTTGTCATCTTTCCTTTCGAGTGAATCAATCATGGATTTGTCCTCCGTCGATTCAACATTAGGAGTCCAATAAGCAAACTCAGTAGCGGTAATACAATATGATCGATTACGATACGAAACTTTAAAAGACTCTAGCACACGATGTAAAGACTCTGTAAGAACACAAACCTTCCCATGAGACATTGGTCCGTCGTTGACCAAATCAGTAAACACACTACATCCCCACCGACCACCCAACTTCTTATAAACCTCTGGTGCCCATGAAGCCAATGGTAAACCCACCAAGTCTATCCAAACACATCTTTCATCCGGAATAAAATCGTGAGAAACATCTTTGAGCTCCAAGAATAGTTCATTTAACACCTTTGAATTCTTGATGTTTTCCACCTGATCCTTAGAATCAAATTCCAACCAAACCCAACGTCCCCCAACGTATCTAAGAGCAACATCAACGAGACCCTCAGAAGACATATATTTATGAAGATCCGTAATGACACTTAAATCTTTTACTTTAACGAGAATACTACGCTCCATACCAACATTTAAGTTTTTTATAACCAACATTTAGCCTTTTAAGTTTTTTTAGCATTAAATTTTTTAGACTATCAATTCTTTCAGCGTTTATCTTTTTTAGCCTTAAAATTCTTGTATCCTACCATCGTTTTTAGCCTTAAAAATTTTGTAGTCAAGCAATTATTTTAGCTTAACAATTTTGTAGCCTTACAATATTTTGTTGCCTACAAATTTTTCAACGCTGATAATTTTATATTATAATGATCTTTGTAGTCTAACAGCTATTAACTTTTGAAGTTTTTAATTTTTTTTAATCAAAGTAAAAAACAAATTAAGTGAGAAACATAGCGTAAGGGTATAAGTATGTATACAACTTTTAGAAAAAATACTAGTTGAAGAATGTCTAACTTGTTATGAAATCATTATTTTGTAGCTATCCACATTCCTAATTCCCAAGCTTCTCATATTCTATCATTATTATTGTACTTATTAGACTCTTATAACTCTATATATACCCATGTCATTGTAATGAAAAGTATTCAAGATCAATGGAAATCATGTTACTTTTCTCTCTGTTGCTATATTTTCTATCTATTGCTATTGTTATTGTATAATACATTTTGCTATTAGGCTGTTGTTTCACAACACGTTATCAGCACGATTTGCTTGCAACATCGGTATGTAGGAGGAGTGGTTGTGATGGTGACGGTGAACCAGATAGATCCGGGGAATAGTAATATCAAAGGTGCATAGTTGTTCATTGCCTACACATATACTCGTACTTTAATATTTTTACAAAGCGTATGATTTATAGTGAAGCATCACTGGAATACTAAACAATGAGGGGTTGGTTTGCCGCATGATCGGATCCTCACGACTTTTTACTTTATGGTAACTTTTCTATTATCCTTGCGGCAGTTACAATAATATTCTTATATAGAAAA
The DNA here is from genome assembly GCA_034093135.1 of Erigeron breviscapus. NCBI lineage: Eukaryota > Viridiplantae > Streptophyta > Magnoliopsida > Asterales > Asteraceae > Erigeron > Erigeron breviscapus. Next base: position 66,556,175 of record CM067168.1, on the reverse strand, counting down.
ACTGCAAAAAGATGTGTTTTTTTTTCACCAATACATTCTCCTAATTTATAAGAATTAAATTGATATAAAACCAATTTTTTTGTTTGATAATAAAACGTAATCATGATTATGGATGTTATGACATATTTTACCTTAGAAATTCTATCTTCAATTCATGTATATTTGGCAATTATAACATATTTTTAAAGGCTAGTTAATCGATTAATCATTAATTATATTGAGTTTTATGCCATGCATGTTACTAAAATAATGACCACCATTCACATATCTATGAAGCGTGAATTAATGGAGATTGGCTATATAATAGATTTCTAGTATTATAATTTGAAATGCTACATGGAGATGAATTGTTTTAAGCTACTACGAGGCCATGACAACGAAAGTATGATTATTCATGGGAGCGTTTTTGCATCATTGTTTAATTTAATTCTCATGTAGATTTATGTGGTTATATGTGTAATACTCTGTTTATATATCAATTTATTAGCTGGTTTAATTAGTGAATTTGATCTTGTATATTAATTGTGATACATGTTAATTTAGATGATTTAACTTGGCGAGAGTGGAGTTTTTGACCAGCACAATGTAGTTAAGATGATATAAGTCGGTTCATAGAACTGGACATTAATTAAGGTTTTTTTGTCATCTTTTTGTATTTCATATTATTGTCATCTATGATTATTATTTTGATCACTTAATCTATTATAGAAGATTTTTAAAGTTTTATAAGATAGTATTTTTGGATTGGTTAATTTGGAGTTATTAAAAAAGTATGTAACCAATATTATCGAAATTCTCTCTTTGCTACTTTTCTTGATAGCCACATATGCTATATGATATGTGAATTACAATAAGTATACGAACAATCTTCTTAGAAGGTTAAGTCAATGGTATCATTAACAAAATGAATAATATATATGTTTAATTTTTAATCTTTATATAAGTATTGTGAATGTGAATATTTCCAGTCATTTCACCCCGAAATTTTGAATCGTTTGGCCGGATATTCCCTTCTCTTTTATATGCGTTTTTTTTGTAGAGTGAATTTTTTTTTGAGTGAATTAAAGGGGAGTAAAGAAACCAGTTACAAAGTATATTACCTTCTTTACTAAAGTAACTCAATGTGAAGAGTAAAAAAAAAGTTCACAAGCATAATGTCCAACCAAAACAATGAACGGATATATATTTAATAAACAAATTCTGTAACAAGCATTTCTTTGGATGGATTGATTTGGCTTGTTTTAATGAAAATGAAATGGCCATTTGAATAGAAACGTACTCGTAATAAATTAATAGTGCAAGTGTGCAACTACGTACACCCACCCATATTCTGTCTTGTTAAACAAAAGGAGGAATTTTAAGTTGCAATGATAGCCACGTACTATTTTACTTTGTATAATACTACTTGTTTGCTTATTCGTGATCAGCTTATGAGTATTTGTTTGCTACTGTTAATGTAATTAGTGTATCATATTCTAATACTATTGTTTGCTTATTGGTAATAAAATTATTCACAATTCATGGTAAACATTATTGATGCCACTAATTTGAGTAGATGGTCTTGTTGCTAGATTTAAATGGCTATGTTGAAAACTCTTTGATGTATATTAGCTATTTTATGTCATAATAGTTGTATGGTCCAATCCATTAGCACCTAAATATGTAAAGGATTACTTCGAGTCCCCCCATCAATTTGTAAACTACATTCTACGGTGGTTTTTCTTTTTGATTGCTTTACAAAATATACGGTTTTATTTTATGATATATATGACACATATGGCTAAATGGTAATTGTACTTGATACATGTACTAAAACTTTATACATTATGGAAAATGTAAAGTTAGATGATGCCACATTCATTTGATCATTAGTTAATATTAATGATCGATGTAAAGCTTACAGAACAAACATGGTTCGAAAGAAAATTATCATGATACATAATTAATAATATAGTGAGGTGAATGAATATGTAGAAAACGGAATTGTGTCTCATGCATGTCTCTTATGTTTATGCATATATAAGAAAATTATCTTGTTCTGCATTTGTATCATTATACCTAATGATGAAAATATGTGAAACGTTGCAATATAATAATGATACAATGGGTGGATTTAATAAGATGACTTGTATGCATTTTGGTTGTAATATTGCAAAGATTACTTTACTCATGCAATTTACATGTCTTATAGCAAGACACTGCGTTAACTGATCAAATATGTGCAATTTCATGGTGTGTTATATGTTAATGTGGATACTATATTTGAACTTATCATTTTGTTTAAAGGCTCTTTGAAAAATGATATAAATATTATATTGAATTATGCGAAAGCTTAATAGAGTTATAAGAAATCTTAAGGAGAACTTGAGTTTCAAAGTACCAATGTATTAGATTCTCCAATATGATGTCAAGTACAATTGAAGCATATGTGTTCATAAACTAGAGGTTTGTGAACCAAGATTATTCGATTGATTGGCATGACCAGTTGGACCATCTCAGGTCAATAATGATGCGAAGAGACTTTTAAATTATTTTCGATATGAAGATGTTTGCTCTATATAAGAATGTATAGTATTTTCCAAACTAATAAGAGGGTGTTTGGTATGATGGAATGGAAAGGGGAGAAAGGGAATGGGAAAGACTTCCTTTGTTTGTTTGCAATGAAGAAAGGGAATGAGAATGGAGAAAGGAGAATCAATTTCATTCTCTCCATTCTCTACAAATTGTAGAGAATGGGCGAGAATGGAATATTTTTTATTTTTTTTTGTTTTCAAGATGTTATATGTATTAAATTTATTATTATTTAATTTTTTTTTATATATATCCATTCTCTGTGGGTACCAAACAACGGAATCCATTCTCTTTCTCACTATTTTCATTCTCTATTACATTTCCATTCTCTATGATTCCCTCCTACCAAACACCCCCTAAGGGAATGGATTCCTTGATTGATGGAATTATGTAAAGGGATGTATTTAGGCCTATACATCTGCTAGAAAGACCATTTAGTGTTTAAAATCGATGCATCGTCTAAATGGTTACCAAAGTGTAACATGAAGTTTGCGTTATTAACTGCTTATCTTATAAGATTGCGAGCATGTTCCGTATCGAATTGGCAATATGATTCATTTTATGATGATCGTTAGAGTTTTGCTTTGTTGGAATGCTTGAGCAAAACAAATTATCTGGGGCCAAGTTATTTAACATGCAATAATATGAATTCGCATCATGCCAATAGTTTATCGTATTTCCTCCCCATTGAAGTTGGTTTATGGTCAGAAACCAAGCATGTCTCATATAAGAGTTATTGGTTGTGCTGTAGTTGTAGTTGCTCCACCACAACGCACAAAGGTGAGACCTAAAAGAATGTTGGAAATAATGTTGGGAAATAAGCGTGCCTTGGAAGTGTGTAGGCTCATGCTTTGATTCAGTTCGAAACTGTCTGACTAACTAGACAGTAGTATAGCTGTTTTGGGTATGAGTTAAAACATGAATAGAGGCGAACGTAGTCAATAAAGCCATCATTGGGATATTTGTTTATGGTTTATGTTTCTCATTGACATTATTTAATTTTCCCAACATTAGGGGGAGATGTTCTCAACATTAGGGAGATATGAAAAGCAACTTAAAATTAAAATAAGCAAAAGATGAATTATCAAAGATCCTCACATCAAATAAATGAATATGATGTTCATGGGATAATTCATATATTACATTTAGTAATTGCCAGATATGTTGACTGACCAAAAAGAGAGTGATCAAATTATATACGTCAGCTGCTAATGCTCCGATCGGTAATAAGTATACATATGTTTGAAGCATAGTACATAAGTCGATTCCAAATAAAAATCCTCGAAAGAAAAGGAGCAAGAAAATAAGATGGTCAAATTCGAGGTATGAAAGACCCCATTAAAGATTATTGATGAAACTAGACATGAAGGTTTAGAGAAACCTCAGGTACCTGAAAAAGTGAATATTAAACATTGAGATCTCAATAAACAATATCATGTCTAGAGAGTTATGGAATCGATCGAATAAGTGAAATCGACGTCGATAATGATTTTGAATTTGATATAGCGCTAAGTACTATGAATAAATATGAGGATCATGAAATCATGCATGAAATAAAGTTCTAAGATATATATGATTGGCCAAAAGGAAAAGACGCAAAAGTGGACCTCGAGTTTGTACACCTGAAAGTGTAACATTTTCTGATATAATTGATGAGTGAGAAAAATAAATGACAAAATCACATGTATGATACATAAGGCATAATCTTCTAAGTAATCGACATCCAAGATGGAGTATCACTAATAATAATTATATAGTGGATGTCCATATATAATATAATTGGGCCATTATGAATTCAATTATGAAATAAAGACTTTTCGCAATTCTAATGTGGTGGATGCAACTATTGATATCTTTTAAGTCTGACAATATGAAATTAAATAGCGTCTTATGGATAATTTCGAGCTCATTTGATACTATTATTCCTCAGAGGATATATAATACATCGGGTATGACTTATTCGTTAAACTGCAATATTGCATGAAGTATATAAAATGCACGGAGCATGTCTAATGACCCAAAGATGCTACAAACATATTTGAAAGGTTCTTGAGAACAACATGTAGCAAATATAATCTGTAATTCTATAATAGATATTTGGTAAAGTTTTTATAAAAATTTAGCTTGAAGTTATAAAATTTATTTGCCCAAGGATATTATAGAAATATAGAACACGGTGCAAAAGATCTATGTGGCAATTTTATGTTTGAAAGTGTGAGATGAAAAATCTTGAAACACAATATCGAACATTTTGGTGATGAATATTTACTCAAAGTGAACTTATATGATGAGGAAAATATTTTTGTGGGTTATATCTATATATTGAGTACACTAAATAATTTGTATATATGATCACTTGATATTGACAAAGTATTGATAAAGTTCACTTTCATTCCTTAAAGGTGGAAATAAATTCTTGATTCAAAATAATATATTCGAGTAGCATCGGGTCACTATTAACGTATATGCCAATATATTGTTTTTCGTTCTTCTAGTAAAGATAGAGATCTTATCTCATACGAATGTATTAGAATGGATAATACATAAACTTTATAACCCACAAGGCGATAAAGGTATAAAAAATTATATTATACTAACCCATCAAAGAAGTTTTAATTTGTTTTGGTAATGCAGGATGGTCCATTACAAACACATATGTATTTATAAGTGTTGACATCAAGTTTATGATATAAAAGATGATAAACATGAAGATAATGCATCATGGATTTTTCAACTACTAGATTATATATCAAAGGAAGCTTGTTCATGATATTAACGACGCAAGGAGCTCAAGTGATGTAATTATCAGAGGGAGAAAAGATACGCGCTGCACTCTTTTTCCCTTGGTCATGGTTTTGTCCCATTGAGTTTTCCTGACAAGGTTTTTAATGAGGCAGCATCCCCAAGCGTATCGAAAGAACTATGTACTCTTTTCCCTTCACTAGGTTTTTGTCCCATCGGGTTTTCCCTAGTAAGGTTTTAACGAGGCATATTCTTTTGACCCGTGGATAGCCAAGGGGGAGTGTTATGAAATCATTATTTTGTAGCTATCCACATTCCTAATTTCCAAGCTTCTCATATTCTATCATTATTATTGTACTTATTAGACTCTTATAACTCTATATATACCCATGTCATTGTAATGAAAAGTATTCAAGATCAATGAAAATCATGTTACTTTTCTCTCTATTGCTATATTTTCTCTCTATTGCTATTGTTATTGTATAATACATTTTGCTATTAGGCTGTTGTTTCACAACATAACTTTATTTTCTTGTAATTGAATTACATATTAACTTTTTATTTAATAAAGTTTCCATAAACTAAGTCAAACAATATAAGTTTATCTTATATGAAGGAACAATTTTTTATTTTTCAAGCACTATCACTGCCATGACAAAGATAATCCTTCGTATAAAAAATTCGCTCCGACTAAAATCAAATATCTTAAAATTTTAAATATGAATGTTGGTTTATATATACTGTTTATAGTAGGTTTTTTTCAAAAAAAAAATTGAACTTTTAATCTTTACTAAAATAGAGAATAACTAAGAAGGTCTAGAATATTTATGTGATAAATTAAATTAAATTTAAAACTATGTACCATAATTTTGGGATAAATCAAAGTTAAAAATGAATTTTAGTTTTAAACTTCAAAAAAGAGAGTTTTCTAATGAGTTAATTGCTTAAATGGTACTTAACATTTACGCGATATTGCTGGTTTGATACCTTTCTTTCGAAATTACGCGGATCATACCTAACGTTTCCAAAACTCCACTCGGACCATACTGGAACCAAACGTCGTTTGATGGCCGTTAAAAACCCCCACGTGACTTGCACGTGAGGAGTAAAAATGTAATATCGCGTTTCTTAATTACTGATGTGACCAATTTATATAGATCGCCCACATCATTATTGGCCTTTTTCGTATGTGTTTTGAGTCAATTTTGTATGCATTTGGCGCGTTTATGGTGTTTGTTAGTGCTTTCAGGTTCTTAGCAGGCTGTGCGTCCATTTGGTGCATTTTCTGACGATTTTAGGCCAAGATGTTGATCCGAGTGTTCGAGAGCTGTTAATAAAGAAGAACCAAAGATTTCAGCAAGTTTTAACTGCGCCGCAGTGGGAAGAATGAAGCCCCACTGCGCCGCAGTCACTGGTGAGAAGGCCAAATGAATTCCAGAGGATTATCAATGCGCCGCAGTGGGAGGGATGTTGCCCCACTGCGCCGTAGTCACCAAAAGAACAAGATTCCGGGGATATTTTACTGCTCCGCAGTGGGAGTATTCACACCCCACTGCGCCGCAGTCGCAGTCCGATCAAAAACAAAATAATTTCAGAGAGTCTTCACTGCGCCGCAGTGAAGGGTGCACAAGGCTCACTGCGCCGCAGTGAGTGCACGGGAAATTCAGGGTTTCAGCCTCTTTGCATCAGATTTTGGGGAGGTATAAATAGAAAAATAAACCCTATTTCCCAAGTTATCAAGTTTTCTTTCTAGGAGCTGTTCTACCGCGAATTCTTTCAAGGATCATCTCAGATTTCATCATTGGATTCATTGAAGATTCAAGAACACCCATCTAGATCGTATCTAATTTTCTGTCTTGCAATTTAAATTCAACAATCATTGGTACAATATGTTCTCTTTAAATTTCTTTTATGAATTTCAATTTAGCATGAGTGGCTAGATTTCTAATCATCCACTTTGATGAAACTTGACGAATGATATGATTGCAATATTTTAATTCAAGAGTTGATTCAATTATCGTTGTGTCGTGATCTTTATCAATTAATTCCTTGTGATTTATTCTTTTGATGTTGATGGTTTATGTGTTCATCGTTAGTGGTACTAGGTGAATATGTTTATTGTTTCAATTCGATTGTCTATGGTCGATTGTCACCGGTTCATGGTATGACGGTGAATGTCAAATCTATAATAGGAATTAATCGGTAAACGTGTTTAGAAACGGTTGGTGGTACCACGTTTTCATTCACATAGGCATAGTTGGTAATTGGATAATCAAGCAAACTAATTGTTGGGGAGATTTTCTAGGCATTGGTGGTACCGGCTTGGGTAATTAAACTAGCAACTTAGGTGTTTGGGTGATTTGCGAGCGGTTGGTGGTACCACGTTTTCATTCACATAGGCATAGTTGGTAATTGGATAATCAAGCAAACTAATTGTTGGGGAGATTTTCTAGGCATTGGTGGTACCGGCTTGGGTAATTAAACTAGCAACTTAGGTGTTTGGGTGATTTGCGAGCGGTTGGTGGTACCACGCGAGCATTTTTACCCTTTCACGATTATCTTGTCAACTTTAAAGAATTTGATCTTTAACGTGTGCAATCATAGCTGAAGTCAAGTGGATTCGAAGTGGATGATCTTTATTTATATTGTCTGAACTTTCTTTACTTTCAATTGCCTTGTCATTTCAATTTATTTAATTTCAAATTGTCAAAGTTAGGTAGCAATTCGGCTACGGTTCCATCCTTTTTATAAAACCACTTTAGCAAACAATTATTTCAAAACCAATCCCTGTGAACGATCTCGGACTTACTATTTACTATACTGTATGCGATAGGTCCACTGCCTGAAAGTGTGTAGTAGTCGGTTTTTAGTGGGTACTTGTTTATAAATTTTACAAACTCGATTTCACACATCAAGTTTTTGGCGCCGCTGCCGGGGATTGTGTGCCGATTTAGTTGTTAATTTAGTGGTTTGATCCTTTCCCATGCGTGAGGAAGTTACTTGTTTTATTAGTTTACTTTTCTTTTCTTATCACAGGTGCATTTGACGTGTTTGTGTTAGTTGTGTGTTTACAGGTATTGTTTTAGTTGATGAACTTGCGTTCTTCGGGTCTCCCTTTGAATAGTCCTTTGTCTACTCCGAGAAGACCAAGAGGGTGTCGGTTTAACTTCACTGAACCCACAACACCAATACCAACACCATTTTCACCTATAGCCAAACCCACTCCTGATTCAGACGAGGAAGGGTTCTTTTTAGACGAATTCTTCAATTTAGAAGTTAAGCAAGAAGAGATGGGTGATGAACAACCAAGGGGTCCAAATGACACTCGCTATGGCGAGAGGGTTCAAACTATTCCAACCAGCCGTGGCTCCGCCATTAGACCTCCGACCATTGATCACACTTTCAATTTGAAAGGAAATCATCTCAAGAGCATAGAAGAGCAACAATTTGATGGAAAAAGGAAATGGGATCCTTACCAACACTTGGATAGGTTTGAAAAGTTGGCTCGGCTTTATCAATATGGTCAAAATCAAATGAATGCCGTGAAACTTGAGACATTTCCCATCTCAATCACCGGAGAAGTACTTGATTGGTTCAATGATCTTTCAGAGAATTCAATTACTACTTGGGACCAACTTAAGGAGGCTTTCATTGGTGAGTTTTATTCACTCAGAACTCAAAGAAGGTTGGAGAATATGATTAGGTCTTTTGAACAAGATGATGGAGAAGATGTTGTAGATGCTTGGGTTCATTTCAAGGAAATGTTGAGAAATTGTCCAGGTCACAATTTGACTAGGGAACAATATGTGGAGCTTTTCTTTGATGGGTTAGATAAGAAGTCTAAACGAGAATTGGGATATGCTTTTGGGAGTAGTTTCAATAACATTACACCCAATGAAGGTTATCAGATCTTGGAAGACATGGCAAAGGATAACTCAACTATGGATGATGAAAGGTTCTTGAATAATGAAAGAAAAATGAAGAAGGGCACAAACCAAGGGAGAGTTGCTAAGGCTGAAGCTAGTAATGATTCGGTGGTTATTGGAGAGATTAAGGCGCTATCTGAGCGCATGGATAGGAGCTTTACTGCTCAAGAGACTAGGTTTGGAGCACTTGAGAGGGATGTTAAGGTCTTAGCCGATGGGTGTGATCATTGTGGTGATATGCACCATTCTGATGAGTGTCCAAATCGGGCACCCGAAGATGTGAACTATGTTCAGAATCAACCCCAAGAGAATTTCCACCGCAACACCGGTTTCCAGAACCGGCCTTCAGGTAATCCTTCTTATAACTCTTCTTTTCAGGCTAATGCTCCTCGTTTTTCAGGTAACAGGTGGCAAAGAGATAATTATCAGAATCAGCCACAACAACAAACTCAACAAGGATAAGGATCAGGTTCTTCTTCTTCTAATGCCGATCCTAATGTCGAGTTGAGGGAGATGATGAAGCAGTTGGCTAGTAATCAAGTTGAAACAAACACTAGCATTCAAATGATCAGGGATGATACTAAGGCTTTGAGTGAGAGGTTGGATCAGATAAACGGGAAGGTGGAGATCAACATGAAAAATCAGGGTGCTAACTTCAAGGATCTCGAAAGTAGGATGGCAGCTCTTGCTAGGCCCACGGGGACTCTTCCTAGCAACACACAGCAGAATCCTAGGCCTCAGTTTAATCAGGGACAGAAATACACTCCACCTCCAGTCCGTAATGAGCAAGCCAAAGCCATCACCACTCGTACTGGTAGGTCTTATGACCCACCTCCTATGCCTAATGTTGTTGTTTCAGATGTGCAGGATAACGGGAGTGATGATGCTGATATTGATGAAGAGATAGAGATGGAGGAAGATCCGACCGTGAAGACTCCGGTCACTCCACCAAAACCGGCTGTGGTTCCAAAGGTTAAACCATACAAGCCAAAGATACCATTCCCACAGAGATTCAGGAAAGCAAAGCTGAAGGAGCAATATAACAAGTTTGTGGACATGATCAAAAATGTTCATATTAATGTTCCTTTAGTTAATCTTATTCAGGGGATGCCCAATTATGCCAAGTTCATTAAGGAGCTTGTGACAGACAAAGGGAAATTTGAAGAGGCAAGGGCTACTTTTCTTAATGCCGAGTGTTCTGCTATCTTGCAGAACCGCATTCCACCAAAGCTTGAAGACCCAGGGAGTTTTCTTATCACTTGCTCCATTAGAACTATTATTTGTAAAGCCTTAGCTGATTTAGGGGCTAGCATCAATTTGATGCCTTACTCGGTTTATGCCAAGTTGTCCTTGGGATTCCTTCGCCCTACTCGCATGAGTATAAGACTTTCTGACCATTCATTTCAGTATCCCATCGGGATTGCTGAAAACATTAGCGTCAGAGTTGGCCATATTGTTTTTCTAGTTGACTTCGTTATCCTCGAGATGGAGGAAGATACGAAGGTCCCTCTTATTCTTGGACGCCCATTCCTTAATACCGCGGATGCTATCATCCGTGTGAAAGACAAGGAAATCTCTTTGGGCGTAGGAACTGATAGGATTGTGTTTAATGTTGAAAAGTCTATCAAGCATTCATATTCTAATGATGAGACTTGTTTCAGGATTGATGTCATTGATGATGCATTAGATCAAGAATTTCAGGAATTCATGGATACAGATATTGGAGAGGAAGAGATCGCTAATTTAGGATCTGGAGAAATTACTGATGAAGCTTTGTTTGCAGAGGTCATGGCACTGAGCTTGGATGAATCACCTCCCGAGGATGAGACTTTTGAGGAGGTAGTTGCTGACGGGAGTTCAAGGGTACCTAACTCTGTTGATGTACTACCTACTGACTTGGAGCTCAAGCCGCTTCCAACCCATCTAGAGTATGCATATCTGTCAGGTGAGTCTTCTCTTCCAGTGGTTATCTCGTCCTCACTCTCGAGTGACGAGAAAGACCGTCTCATGTCTGTTCTTAAAGCCCATAAGCGGGCTTTTGCTTGGAAGACCACAGATATCCCAGGTATTAGTCCTAATTTTTGCCAGCATAAAATTGATTTTCTTGATGATGTTAAGCCCGTTGTCCAGAGACAAAGGCGGCTGAATCCTAATATGAAGGAGGTAGTTAAGAAAGAGGTAATTAAGCTTCTTGATGCAGAAATCATTTTTCCTATTACTGATAGTTCATGGGTAAGTCCTGTCCACTGTGTGCCCAAAAAGGGGGGCATGACAGTCATTGAAAATGATAATAAGGAGCTTTTGGCCACTAGGACTATTACGGGTTGGCGGGTTTGTATAGACTACCGTAAGCTTAATGATGCCACCCGTAAGGATCATTTTCCCCTTCCTTTTATTGACCAAATGTTGGAACGTCTTGCAGGGAATGAATATTTTTGTTTCTTGGATGGGTTTTCCGGGTACTTTCAAATACCCATTGATCCCAAGGACCAAGAGAAAACCACTTTTACTTGTCCATTTGGCACTTTTGCTTATCGGCGTATGCCGTTTGGTTTGTGTAATGCCCCTGGCACCTTTCAAAGGTGCATGATCGCTATTTTCCAGGACATGCTTGAAACTTCCATGGAAGTTTTCATGGATGATTTTTCAGTTTTTGGGGATTCTTTTCATTCTTGCTTGAGTAATTTGGATAGGATGTTGGAACAGTGTGAGAGGGCACACCTTGTTTTGAATTGGGAAAAGTGTCATTTTATGGCGACTGGGGGTATTGTGTTAGGTCATAAAGTGTCCAAGGCCGGGATTGAGGTTGATCGGGCTAAGATAGATGTAATTGCCAAATTACCCCCGCCTTCAATGTGAAAGGGGTAAGGAGTTTTCTTGGACATGCAGGTTTTTATCGTCGATTTATAAAGGATTTCTCTAAGATTACTCGTCCTATGACCCACTTGTTGGAGAAGGACGTTCCTTTTGTTTTTGATGATGCTTGTTTGAGTGCTTTTCAGGTATTGAAGGAGAAGTTGACTGATTCTCCTATCATGGTAGCTCCAGATTGGGAATTGACCTTTCGAGTTGATGTGTGATGCAAGCGACTATGCTGTTGGAGCTGTGCTAGGGCAAAGGGTTGAGAAACATTTCAAACCCATTTACTTTGCTAGTAAAACTTTGAACCCCGCCCAGCAAAATTACACCACTACAGAAAAGGAGTTGCTTGCAGTGGTCTTTGCATTTGATAAGTTTAGATCATATCTTGTTTTGAGTAAGACCATAGTTTTCACTGACCATTCAACCCTTAAGTACCTGTTCTCGAAACAGGATGCTAAACCCAGGTTATCCGTTGGATTCTTTTGTTGCAAGAATTTGACATTGAGATAAAGGATAAGAAAGGGGCTGAAAATTTGGCTGCCGACCATTTGAGTCGTTTGGAAGATCCTCACCGGGGGAACTTCGTGATTGGGGAGATCAATGATCACTTCCCCGATGAGTCTTTAATGTTTATCTCTAACTATGATGAAACTCCTTGGTTCGCAGATATAGCTAATTATTTGGTTGCAGGTGAGATACCTAATGATTTCACGTCCCAGCAGAAGAAGAAGCTCATATCGGATGCTAAGCATTATTTTTGGGACAATCCATACTTGTTTCGTGTTTGTGCAGATGGTATGGTGAGGAGATGTGTTGCTGGAGGTGAGACTAGAGAAATTTTGGATGCATGTCACTACGGGCCAACTGGGGTCATTATGGTCCTTCAGTGACGGGTAAGAAAGTTTTTGATGCAGGTTTCTATTGGCCAACAATTTTCAAGGAGGCCCAGACTTTGGTTGAGACTTGTGACATCTGTCAGCGATAGGGGAACATCACTAAACGGGATGAGATGCCTCAACAGAGCATTCAGGTATGTGAAGTGTTTGATATCTAGGGTATAGACTTTATAGGACCTTTCCCACCGTCTAATAAGTTTCAGTACATTCTTGTCGCCGTTGACTACGTGTCTAAATGGGCCGAAGCCAAGGCTTTGCCCAAGAACGATGCGCGTGTAGTCATTGATTTCTTGAAACAGTTGTTCTGTCGTTTTGGTTGCCCTAGAGCTTTGATTAGTGACCGTGGAACCCATTTTGCAAACCATCAATTAGCCAAAGTGATGAAGAGGTACGGTGTTGTCCACTATTTTTCTACTTCGTACCATCCACAGATCAGTGGTCAAGTGGAAAACACAAATAGGGTCTTGAAGAGGATTTTGGAGAAAACTGTTGGAGATAACCCCAAGGTGTGGTCAAAGAAGTTAGATGACGCCTTGTGGGCGTTTAGGACGGCTTTTAAGACGCCGATTGGCACCACGCCATACCGGTTGCTCTATGGCAAAACTTGCCATCTTCCTATTGAGATAGAGCATAAGGCGTATTGGGCTTTAAGGAATTTGAATTTGGATTTGATGGAAGCGCGTGAACTTAGAATGTTGCAACTTCACGAGCTTGATGAGCTTAGGCTAGGTGCCTATGAGAATTCGAGGCTATATAAGGAGAGGACCAAGATTTGGCATGATAAGAGGATTCGTAGGAAGGAGTTTAAGGTTGGGGCTAAAGTGTTGTTGTTTTGTCAAAATTTAAGATTAAGCAACATAAACTAACTTCTAGGTGGATTGGACCGTTTGAGATTAAGCACGTATACCCATCGGGTTATGTAGAGTTGTTTAAGCGAAATGGTGAAGGTTCGTTCATTGTCAATGGTCATCGACTTAAGCTATATTTAGAAGAGGAGCAGGTTGAGGGGGTATTTGAGGAGATCCCCGTGTTTGAATTTGAAACTTGAAGGTTGATCGAGTCAAGCTAAAGACTCGTTAATAACTTAAGCGCTTCTCGGGAGGCAACCCGTGTTTATTTTATCAGTTTTACTTTTCTTTGTATTAGTTAGTTTTAATCTAGTTTTATTAGTAAGTGCAGGAGTGGTCTCGATGTGAAGCGGTTCCGGGTAAGTGTGATTTGAGTTTTGTCATAAAATGTGAAGAAAATTTCCAGAGATATCTCACTGAGCCGCAGTGAGGGGTGGGAAGTCTCACTGAGCCGCAGTAAGAATCCTCGGCCACTTGTGGAAAACCTTCCACTGCGCCGCAGTGGGAGTGAAGCATCTCCACTGCGCCGCAGTGGGAGGCCGGGTAAGTCAAGATGAGGCCAGGTAAGTGTAGGTTTTTCTTTTACTTTTTCACTTTCACTCTTTCTTCTTTCTTTCTCTCATATTAGAAAAGAAAAACCTACTACCACCCATTATTTCCCATCAAGATCTTCTATTTTCTTCCATCTTTAACCACTCTTCCAGATTTTTATCATCATACATTGCATCATGGGGAGAAGTGTAAGTCTTTTTCTTTAGTTTCTTTGTATTTTTCTTTTATTTTGAGTTTTAAATTTCTAGGGTTTATGCTAGCTTAATCTTTCGAATTAATTTAGGGGTTTTGATGTTTGTGGGCAATAGAAGCTAATTGGGTGTTAAATCTTTCATCTTGTTCATCCAATATTGATTTTAATTTTGAAATTAGGGTTTTGAAAAAATTGGGGATTTGTTATGAACAAGTGTGGGGGATGTATATGTTGATTATTGTAGTTTTGAATAACGGTTGAAGATTATTGTTTCATTATTCCCTGAATTTGCTTGTTTGATTTCTGTTAGGTCCAGATTTACTGGACTCGCTCCAAACTCGACTA
>CM067168.1:66476415-66540240 GCA_034093135.1 Erigeron breviscapus | reverse complement strand
AAAGCCATTTATATTCAACAAACAATAGATCCATACCAGCAACAACTAGATCTAAACAACCAACAAACAGATCTGACTAAATTGAAATGAGATCTAGACAAACAATACCCCAACGGACAAAAGATTAAGAAACCTTTTTAAACCTGGCTCTAATACCAAATTTGATGCGTAAATCACGCGACAGACAACAACGGAAGACTATTTTTGGTAGTTTCTGGATTTTATATGAAACAAACAATAAAACAAGACAAAAAAATTAAAATGATAGATAAAAGAATCCACCACCAAGATTCGTAAAGGCCAAGCCACCGGAATCAAGGATAAAGGAAACACTCCGCCCCACCACTACAATCGATAAAGGTCTAGCCACCACGATTATAGATAAAGGAAACCGAAGATTTAAAAGACCTCACCACAATATTTGATAAAGAACAAGTCACCACAAATACTGATAAAGGGGTCACTCCTAACCACCAAGATCAAAGATCTATAAAGGTAAAAGAAGATTTTTGTAAGAAATAGAGGCTGCTCTATTAATTTTCATTCAACATCAACTGCCTTTCAACAATGAAAATAAGTCTCTATTTATAGCCACAAGCTATCTCCTAGGAATCATCAAAATAATAAAATATTACAATAAAAGCTGTCATGTGCAAGCCACTAATTAATTTGGACCAATAAGAAATGGACACGTAAGCTTCTAGAAATATTCCCCTGCAAGTGGTCCCACAATACCGTTAGAAACGTCTTGTCACACGCGCCTTCCTTAACAGCTGTCAATCTTCTTTATTGGGTCCACAGACAAAGGACTTCAGTGGGGACTTTATTATCTGGGCAATGGAACATACATCTGGACTGCATCTGGAGACAACATCTGGACCTTCACTGGAGACAACATCTGGAGCGCTTCACTGGTGGCCTTCAGTAGTGGTCACTGGAATATCTATCTGGAGCAGTCATCTGGAGCGTCACTGGTGGCTTACCAGTATTTGTTACTGGAGAGACTTGCCACTGGAGGAGTGTTACTACTGGTGACTGGACTGGTTCAGAAAAGACTTGTCTGAAATGGGCCACTGCTGGCAGAATCAACATGGCTTGTTCAGATGGCATGATCAGCTCAGTTTCCTTCAGCTCAGTTGACTTCTTCAGTTCACTGGGTTTCTCCAGTTCAGTGAATCTGGACATTTCCGCATCACCAACCTTCACAAACTCCACCTCCACCAACTGAAACTCCAGTCGAGATATCTGAACAAGGTGCGCTGGACTCAACAGTTGTAACATTTGAAGCTGCAACTGAAGAGGTCTGGGCACAAGTACCTCTCATGACCAGATTGACTTCCAATCTTGAACCTCCCAGTGGTCTCTCCACTTCATCTTCTGCCGAGGTCCAAGGCCTTCTTAGTAAGGTGGCGGACCTGGAGAGATCACTCCAGACTTCATCGCAGGTTATTTCAGACTTTAAATCTATATTATCAAATAACCTTGCATCTGAGATGAATGTGTTTGCTGGGAATAAGAAGCTTGTTTATGAAAAGCTTGATGAACTGGTACTGGCCACAAACAACAATACTGAAAATTTCAAAGTGGCAGTCCAGGGATTGGAGATAAGGCTGGTGAACTCTGTTCAGACTGCAGTGACTGGTGAACTTATTGAACCACTGGCAGGTCTGAAAGAAGAGGTTCAGAAGTTGGTTACTAGGGTTAGTTCTCTGGAGAGCAGGTCCACACTTGATCAGGATGCTGTTGTTAGCACAATTAGTGATGAATGTACAAAGAAGTTCAGAATCAGTATGCTGAAAGAATTATCTGAAGAAATTTCTGAGACTGTTCTTCGAACTCTTCAAGATGGGCTGTTACCCCAAGTAGAGAGGTTGATGGAAGAAAAATTGCCAAAGCACTTGCCTAAAGAAGTTGAAACTGTTAAAAAGGAAGTGCAGGCACTTAAGAAAGTTATGACTGATACAACTCCTGTGGCTGGAAGAACCTTTGGTGTACTGGACAGACACATGCTAGAACAATTATGGAATGATCTCAAGTCCAGAACTGGTGATCATTCCAAGGGGGAAAAGTTGTCTGGTGACCAAGAAGGTTTGATAAGGAAGAAGAAGGATGTTGTTGCCAGTGCTGTTGAAAGGGTCTTTGCTACTGAAAGCATTGTGCAAGAAAAACAAGTGACTAGTACTGATGCCAGTGCACGATTAGCAAGAAGAGCATTTCGCACTGAAGCCACTATACTGACTGAAGAGGTTGCTGGTACTGAAGCCAGTGAGCCCCAGTTTGAGTCTTTCCCAGATATCCCAACTACTCTGAAGGCTGTTAAACGAAAAGAACAAAGGGTATCTGGAGAAGAAGAGCAAACTGCTGAAGAATCATCGGAGTATCCTACTGCTGATGATGAAACTTCTAAAAAGCTTGAACAAGAATGCATCATGATTGAAATCTTTAAGAGAAATCAAAAAGATGAACTGTTGGCCCATCAAAGGGAGCATACTGCTGATGATGAAACTTCTAAAAAGCTTGAACAAGAATGCATCATGATTGAAATCTTTAAGAGAAATCAAAAAGATGAACTGTTGGCCCATCAAAGGGAGATGGCAAGTATGGGGACTCTGGACTCTTACAATGCTGGCAGATTAGGCATAAATATCGATGTTTACAAAAAGATGAAGGAAGACCCCAGAGTTCATCAATGTCTGAATGCATTGAATGATGTTCATGTACGCTCCTTTTACGCCGAAGAAGAACAGATCTATGATTCTATAATTTATGGCGTTAGTGTACCAGAACTCATCAGGCAGAGGAAGGAGGAACTGGTGATGCTCCAGAGGAAGATAAGGAAAAATGCTGCTGCACTAGAGTTAGAGTACAGAAGGAAACTGACTGGCTTACCAAAACTGACTGCCAAACAGATCAAAGCTATTAAAGATGCTGATGTAAGCAGATTCATTCCCCTGGACACTTCTCTGAAAATCAATCGTCAACAACTCCAGTCTGCTGTAGAACAAAAGAGAGTGTCAAAGGAAACTGAAGCATTGATCCAGACAACCAAATTGAAAGACAAGTATAATGAAATGTTAAATTTCAGGGCTGATGCTAGAAGGATCACTGGTGCAGAGATTAAGCTTGCTGGCAATCATGAAGGTATGTCAAAGTTTGAAGTAAAGTTGACAAGGGAAGGTAACTTTACTGATGAAAGAAAGAGTACTTCAGTCCAAGCTTTTGGATGGAGTGAACTGAAGGAAATTGCCTTAACATTCAGGGGAAGACAAATGTGTCGACTGATGTTAAAGCATTTCTGAAGAGGGTTGAGAAGGTATGGAGAAGAAAGCAACAGATGGAAGTTGCAATGGGCATGAAATCGCCAGAATCAATACCATCTTATCCATCACCAAAGAAAAAGGCTTCTGAAGATGCTCCAGGACAGACATCGAAGAGAAGGGCCTGACTCTTATCATTTACTTGTTGTAATTTATTGTTTGATGAAAATTGTAAACTATTTATCAGTTGATGTATGTAATATTAGTTGCAATTTTTGATTCATAAAAGTAAATGATCAGATTTAGTCTAAGTTAGAACTTAAAAGAAGAAACTGAAAACACTCATGATCTATAAAGTGTTTTCCAGTAACTTAGATTTTTTAGACTAAAATCAAAACTTGTGTTTTTCAAGCATACAAATTGTATAGATTTAAGCTTGAAAACACTTGCATTATTTCTAAACAAATAGGGGGAATTTGTTAGGTCCAGATTTACTGGACTCGCTCCAGACTCGACTACTGGAGCCTTACTGAAGATCTGTCCAGAAATGTGTTCTACTGGACCTAATCCAGACTTGGAATCTGGAGTCCCTCTGAAGATTTGTCCAGAAATAATGGAAGACCAGTGAGCAAATACTTGTATAGGAAATCTGGAGTATTCTCCAGATTAGCTCACTGGACTTCACCCCAGTCCAGATCTACTCTACTGAAGACATTCTCACTGAAGTCAAAGACTGAAGTCAGAATAAAGAAGACTGACAAATGGCGGAGTCCACTGGAAGTCTTACCAGATCTGTACACTGGAGGATTGTCAGTGTTCTAGACCTTACAAGTCTGAACACTGATATCGAGTAATTGACTTTTGCCTTTACATACTTTCCAAAGGACATTCCACTTGTTCTTTACCAAAGTTTATACGTGTGTAAAGGTGGTTGGTTAAAAGAATAAAGTCATATTGATGTGACTTTATCCTTGTACCTTATCCAATGCATTTAATGTTCTTGTCGGATCATTAAATGCATGCAACCATATTTGTACGGCACAAATTCACTGGTGAATTTTGTTGCCTATAAATACAAAGTCATTTCCTTGAGAAAATTACTTTTAAGCATACATTTTGCATTAGAGTGAATTTGTCTAAATACTCTCGATCTTAAACAGGGATACTTCACAACTTTAAGTATCTCGATCCAAAAGAGTTATTTGACAAATATAGATCATTTGTAATTCATATGTTGTTAGGATACATACTTATTTGTATTATCTTGATTCCGCACAACCTTGTATTTTATTTAACATCATAAATAAAATACACCTTGAAAAATACATTATGTTCCACTTTACTTGTTTATTGCTTTAAGTCATGTATTACTTTATTTATATACTTGCATTTATATTTAAGTAATACTAGTCCATTCTAGTGATTATTAGACTTGTTGTATTTTACACTTTCAGGGTTAACCATCGTAATTTAAGGGACTCACAATTTCCCCCTTTTTTGTGCCAAGTCGTGATGAACCCTAATCATGTGCCCAGATTTTGTGCCTCACTGCGTCGCAGTGAGAAGGTTAGTTGCTCACGGTGCCGCAGTGAGATTCATCTGTTTTATGTTCTTTTTACCCCACTGCGCCGCAGTGAGGGTTAAGTATGCCCACTGCGCCGCAGTGGGGGCCTTTCCCTGCCAACATTTTCAACTTGTTTCATATGGTTCCCAACTTTGCATTCTTATTACTCACGATTGGTCGCTTTCATGTTTGTGAATGCAGGGAGCAACTGATAAGGCCACGGGCAAATGGAAAATGGTTGAGGGGCAATCTAGTGAGGCCGTTGATGTCCCGAGTCAAACTTCCAAGAAACAGGTGGAGGTGCCGCTTACATTTATTGAAGGTGAACTGAACGAGAGGCATGCTTGGCTCTCATTCGGAAGTGTTAAGCAGCCACACAAGAACGTATACAGGAACAAGTTGTATAAGCTTGCTAAGCATGCCGTATGTCCAGCGAGATATTTACATCCTATTCAAGCTCAGGTATATGGAGTACAGGAGGACATCCGAAGGTGGTTTTCTATGAGTTTGAGAGTTGGAGGTGAGTCAAGAGGGCATGACGTGAATTGTGATATTTGGCGGCGGGTTTTTGCTAACTGTGAGCCCGCCTACTGTGAGTTGTGTTTGGAATTTTATTCGACTTTGAAGTTGAAGAAGGAGTTGGGAAAAGTTAAAGATATTTTTGAGGAAAGGATTGTGTGGTTTTATTGTGAGGGACAGCAGAGAAAGCTGTCAATTGCTGAGTTTGGTTATTATTGTGGGATGTATTCGAGAGAGGAGTTACAGAGTGCGGAACTTAAGGCTATTTTAAAGAAGGGCTATAGGACATGAGCCGATTTGGGTGATAGAGAGTCTATTTTGGAATATTTCACAAGGATTACGGGAGGAGAAACTTGGACATACACTAGTGGTGTGTCGAAGATAAAGAACGTACGTTTGAGGTTACTCCACCGCATGATTGTGACATTCTTGGTGCAGCGATCTACTCATTGGGAAAAGGCTTACCAGAATGATTTATGGTTACTTAAGCTCTTTTCTGAAGGTGCTCCAACAAGGTTTGCTTTGCCTCCTCTTGTACTTCTTGACCGAATGTGTAACCATTCTGATTCGAATTTGGTTTTGGGATATTTCATCACGGTTATCTATAAGAGGATGGGAGTCTTTCCTTCAGATGATTTCCAGACTTATCTTTCATTACCAGTGCATCAGGAGGGTTTTACGTATAATGAGCTTTGGAGGGGAAAGATTTTGAAGAAGAAGAAAGCAAATGAGCAAGAGCAGTTGTTGGATGATGAAGGTGAAGTTGAAGGACCACCTCCCGTACAGGAGGTTGATGTTGATGTTGATGTTGAGATGGCGGAGGGTCAACCGGAACCAACGAGGAGGGGTGGTCGTAACATTCCCATCCCTCGCTCGTTTGACTTAACACTTTTAGGGAACACTGTTCAGAGTATTTATGAGTCTCAGCAGAAGAGTCGGCAAGAGTTTGATGCCTATCAGAAAAGGATGGACCAGGATTTCAGCTGGGTTGGATCATAGCAGGCCCACACTAACTATTGCCTAGATTATTATCAGCCGATGTGGGATGCTCAGTATCACGGTCGGGAGTTTGTTCGACCTGACCCGATTCCTCAGTTCTCTCCACCGCCTATTTATGTCCCCGATTATCGTCAGGGGGGTCAGTCCTTTTTCTCTCATACGACTGCCTCGGGGAACATGTCACCACGATCCCACGATTTAGGAGGTTCTCCTCGAGGTCCAGTGCAGTTTGGGGTCGTTCAGGGTGGCCATGTTGGCGGTGCTTCGTCATCTTTTGCAGGTTTTGATGCAGGTGCTCATTCAGGATTTGATGCTGGTCAGTCGGGAGGAGATGCAGGGGGTTCGGGTGCAGCTCAGGAAGAGGAGTCCGATTGGGTGACGAGTATTTTTGGAACACCCGGATTTCCCTATGGTTACCATGGTCAGCAGCAGTAGTGGAGATGATTCCCATCCAGTACCGTGGGATGGAATCATGTGATGATTGGTTATGTTGGTATTTTCATGTCATTACTTTAGTATTCATTGTCTGGTATCCACCCTACGGGGTGATGAAACATTTGTACTTTCCTTTGTTTCTTTTATTTTCTGCATGATACTCTTTTTAGTTTGTACTTTGTATGGATATTTTGGATGTGTTCTTGTGATGTGTAATTGAGCAGGTTTGATCCAAATGGATGGCCATACCTATTGTACAACCCAAGTGTGGGGGAGGACTCATTGGACTCATTCTCACCTACATTCATTGGCATTGATTTGTTTGATTGTATGATCGTGTTAGTAGCTCACTATGATGTCACGTGCATATGCTGGCAGTAAGTTCAGCGCAACATCTTTAATTGGCATCTTTACTTACATTGTTTCGCACACAGCTATCGCACAATCCGTTTTGGACTAGTATGTTTCTCCCATCAAGCAAATTGGACTTTGTTGAAGCACATTAAGTGCACAAATTGTTGTCCGATGCAATAATTCTAAAAGGCTGAGAAATTCGTACATATATGCAGAACGAACTTTAAGTTCGTACATATATGCCTTACGAACTTCAAGTTCGTTAGAACCCTAAGTTCGTAAGGCCCAACCCATTATGAACGAATTTGACAGCCCAGCCCATTTGTTCCTATAAATATAGGATTTAGGTTTCAGATTTCAGTGATGAAAGAATAGCTATGTAATTCGTCCATGGCTGGCTGAAGGATTGCGCAAACCTTCAGTCATAAGTCCACCATATTCATGATTGTTAGTCGTCTTGTTGATTGTGATTCGTAGTCTTCAAGATGTAATCATACGAATTCGTTTTGTATTGTAATCATATGACTAATGATAATGAAAATTATTTCTCCAATTGTAATTGTTTCTTATCCTTGTATTGTTCAAGAACCCTAATAACTAATCTAGATGGATTCCGCCTTCTAGTTTAGGATAGATCATGATTTACGATCAACACACGTTCCATAAACGTGTTTTCACAATTGGTATCAGAGAAGGGGAGGCTATTTTGCCTTCGATCGTGATCTGGATTAGGGTTTATGTTCGAAAGTATGAAGAAGATGAAGTTTCTGTCGTTAAGTTCGTTTGCCTTACATCAAACGAAGATAGCAAACGAAGATAGCAAACGAACTTAACTTAATTTCGTTCTAAAGTTCTTCAAACGAAGATAGCAAACGAACTTAACTCAAATTCGTTCAAAATTCATCAAACGAATTTAGCCTACGAAATTAAGCTATCTTCGTTCCGAACCTTATCCAACGAACTTAAGCTATCTTCGTTCAGACTTTATTCTTACGAAGATAAGAGTGTTTTTGAGCATATCTTCGCAATATGTAACAAGTTCGTGAGAAGATGTACTTACGAAGATAAGAACGAAGATAACACCAATTTCGTTCAAGTTGATCTTACGAAGATTATGTTCGTTCTAGTGAATATGTTCGCAGAAAGCTTGTACTTACGAAGATAACACCAATTTGGGTTTATATTCGCAAGAACAAACATGGTTCTTCTTACGAAGATGTTCATAGAAGATAGAGTTCAAGAAAGTGGTTCATATATGTTTCAGTCTGAAGAGAACGATTCCACATCTGATCAGAAGAAACACAGGGTGTCTTTCTCCAACTAGAAGATTCTAAAAAAAAAAAAAAAAAAAAAAAAAAATAAAAAAAAAAAGTCTTTTGGCGGGAAAAACAATTTTTGCCTATGATCTTATAATCTCGTTTTTACGCGGGAAAATTAATTTGGTAAAGGTCCGAAAAATTTTGGGTCATTTTCGTGCGTTTTTGGCGCAATTTCGGCAAAATTTTTTGACGATTATCAAAAAATTTTCTACCATTATTCGATCAAAAGTTAACGTGAATTTCAAAATTTCACGAGAACATTTTTCCCGAAAATTTTTGGAGGGAAACACAATATACCCGGTTTTGAACCACATCAAAGGGAGATTTTTGAAACTGAAGACAAGCAGATGGGCTGATTTTCAAAGTTTTGCAGAAAAATGAGGGGGAATAATATATTCAGTATGATTTTTGAGCAAAACTTTTCTACATACTCGAGTTACATAACGATCAGAAGTTATTCTGTTGGTGATTATTGTATTCTAATGCTCGAGGCGTTTTGAAGATCATCGAACTATATGTTCAAATTGATTTATATCAACGGATGATTTTCATATATAGCGGTCGTGGAAACTTTGTTGAAGTATTGGATCATTGAAGCTGGTTATTTGTTGTTCAGTATTTGAAGATCGAATCTTATCCATATTCCAAGAGATAGAGATGAATTATCAGGTGATTCTTGCGGAGGAGTTGCATAGATAAAGATCTTTATATTATGGCAGCATATACAACTGAAGAGGAGATCTGATAAGAACGACTTCGAGTGATTGGTGGATTTGTGAAGATACAAGACAGAGTCCGACACTGCTAGTTGAGACAGGACTTATGAGACTACATTTTGTGATTCAGTTTACAGAGTTTCTTATTTTTGTGAGAGCTGATTGATTTGATGCTGATTGTTGGAAATTCAACTCCGCCATTACATGCCAATTAAGCAAGATGAGCAGGGTCTCCGGCAATAAATCCTAGGTGGAAGATTGCTGATGTTTAATTTGGAGGTGCTACTACTGAGGGGGAGAACTACAGCAAGAGGTGTTGGGTTGGTTGGTTTTCATGAAGATATAGAGATTTTGCAGGTTGAAGATCAGGTTGCAGTTTCAGAAGATTGAGTCTCGACATAGAAGAACCGATGTCTCAAGTTAAGGGGGAGGTTATTCACTTAGACTTTCTATAACTAATATCGGTTTTTGAAGAATTGATTGCACCGGCCAAGGGGGAGTTTGTTGAAGCACATTAAGTGCACAAATTGTTGTCCGATGCAATAATTCTAAAAGGCTGAGAAATTCGTACATATATGCAGAACGAACTTTAAGTTCGTACATATATGCCTTACGAACTTCAAGTTCGTTAGAACCCTAAGTTCGTAAGGCCCAACCCATTATGAACGAATTTGACAGCCCAGCCCATTTGTTCCTATAAATATAGGATTTAGGTTTCAGATTTCAGTGATGAAAGAATAGCTATGTAATTCGTCCATGGCTGGCTGAAGGATTGCGCAAACCTTCAGTCATAAGTCCACCATATTCATGATTGTTAGTCGTCTTGTTGATTGTGATTCGTAGTCTTCAAGATGTAATCATACGAATTCGTTTTGTATTGTAATCATATGACTAATGATAATGAATATTATTTCTCCAATTGTAATTGTTTCTTATCCTTGTATTGTTCAAGAACCCTAATAACTAATCTAGATGGATTCCGCCTTCTAGTTTAGGATAGATCATGATTTACGATCAACACACGTTCCATAAACGCGTTTTCACAGACTTCCTTTTTAGGAAGAGCAATTTGTGGTGCGGGGTCGACTTACTTGTTTTGAAACGGAATGTGTCCATGATCCGGTATGTGTTCTCATTCTCTCTGTCTATTTTGCTTACCCCTATTTACCTTAGTTTTGACCGAATATTGGACATTGAGGGCATTGTCCATCTTAAGTGTGTGGGGGGTGGCAAATAGGTTTAAGCAGCCGGGTATATCTCTTTTGTTGTTTTGCCATTGAGAATTCTACCGGTCTTGTAGATGTGTCCCTCTCGTAGGCTTTTGGATTTTATCCAAGAGTAAGGGCTCTATCTTGAACTCTGAACTATGATGTGCATGTTTGAAATTGGTGGTTTCGATTTGGTAGGATGACGGAAGATGATATGATTTGAAACTTGTGTTGAGCTTGTCCTTGTGGTAAATTGCTTTTGTCACTTAATTCATAATAACTTAATGAGCAATTTTACTACAAATTTTTTTCCTTGGTACAAATTTAATCGGCGAAATGTGTTCTGAACGGTTATTGGGCTAATCTCTGTGGATTGATAACATTACTTGCATACTCAAATATCCCAAACACCCAAAAGTTGTGAGATTCATCATTCATTTATAGATGTGCTAGGTGTTGACGGTTTTGGTGTGATTGCCTTATAAATATGTCCCTTTCTTAGGCTCTTGGATTTATTCGGGAGTAAGGTTCCATGTCGAACTCTGCACTAAGATGTGCAAATTTGAGGTTAATTCATTCCATTTCCGGGTTACTTTCTTTGATATGAGTGTGCCGGTGATGTGTTGAGCTAGAACTTGGCCTGGTGATCGTTACGAGACCGCAGCGAGATCACTTTTGTGATATAAGTACATTGGATGACGAATTGGCATACTAGGTTTGACCCGTATTTTCTTTCTATTCACCCCTTGCTTATTTATATTTTTACCTTTAGTATACATACTTTTATACATGTACATACATGTTTTGTGTAGCTGGCTACTCTGGTCAGTGATTTTCCTTTCTTTGTAAACCTTTGTTGCACTCATCTTTAGTGCAAGATACATTTAGACACCCTTTTGAACTTAGCCTTTTCCTTTGTATAAATCCACTTAAATATGTAAACTTTACCTCGCCATACCGATAGTCTAATTTTGGGGGGCCATTGATTGTCATTGGTTTGTTTGGGCGGTTTGGGAGAGCTTCAGTGGTTGTCAGTTGGAATATTCTTGGTCTATGGGAATACGTCGATTGGTCAAGTTATTGGGGAATGTCTTGGATTGTTCAAAAAAGTATATTATTATAGACATTGTTCATCATTGTAAGAGGGTGCCTACTAGTAGAGTAAAAATGGTTCAAAATATAGAAAAAAGTGAAAAACAGAAAAATTAAAATGAAAAAAAAATGAAAGAAAAGAAAGAAAAGAACTTGGGCTACTAGTAGGTACTTCTCATTTTTATATGTCAAAAGAATTGTTGTATCATTTGGTTCATGAATAGAATGGAAGATGTGGTTGTTCCTAAGTTGTTTGAAGTTGATACACCACAATGGTGTCGGGTTTTGCTTGTTACTTTTGAGGTGTGTTCGTGGGATGGCATCTTATGGGTTGGTGGCAATCAATAGTAAGGGTTTGATTAGACTATTTTGTACATAACTTAAACTTTTGTTATCTCCTATTAACACTAACCTAAATTTCCCAAATCCCATTGTAAATACCCTTAGCCTAACATTACAACCGATTTATATGCCATATTTTGATGATGTACTTGGTGCTCACGCCATGTCGGTGAAGCTATGATCCTAGTTCAAGCCTATGGTAAGATATGCATCACGACCGAGCAATGAGTGATTATTCATATATATTCAACCCCAATAGTAAGTTCGTTGGAGTAGGATGATTTTGATAGGCTCATTTGTTTCACTTTTGCTTAGTCGTGTTATTAAGGCTTGTGGATTGTTCAGATATTGTCAAACATTTCGGGTTTTCATTTAAGATTAAAACTGCTTCACCAAAGTCCTTGTCATCGACATGCTTGGTTTGGCTTCTTTTTGATAATCGTAATGTGTTTATATAGCTTCGTGCCAAGGAATGCTTTTGCTTAATTTCCAGATTTGCTTGAGGACAAGCAACGCTCAAGTGTGGGGGGATTTGATGTGACCAATTTATATAGATCGCCCACATCATTATTGGCCTTTTTCGTATGTGTTTTGAGTCAATTTTGTATGCATTTGGCGTGTCTATGGTGTTTGTTAGTGCTTTCAGGTTCTTAGCAGGTTGTGCGTCCATTTGGTGCATTTTCTGATGATTTTAGGCCAAGATGTTGATCCGAGTGTTCGAGAGCTGTTAATAAAGAAGAACCAAAGATTTCAGCAAGTTTTAACTGCGCCGCAGTGGGAAGAATGAAGCCCCACTGCGCCGCAGTCACTGGTGAGAAGGCCAAATGAATTCCAGAGGATTATCAATGCGCCGCAGTGGGAGGGATGTTGCCCCACTGCGCCGCAGTCACCAAAAGAACAAGATTCCAAGGATATTTTACTGCGCCGCAGTGGGAGTATTCACACCCCACTGCGCCGCAGTCGCAGTCCGATCAAAAACAAAATAATTTCAGAGAGTCTTCACTGCGCCGCAGTGAAGGGTGCACAAGGCTCACTGCGCCGCAGTGAGTGCACAAGGCTCACTGCGCCGCAGTGAATGCAAAGGCTCACTGCGCCGCAGTGGGAAAATGAAGCCCCACTGCGCCGCAGTGGGAAGAATGAAGCCCACTGCGCCGCAGTGAAGGGTGCACAAGGCTCACTGCGCCGCAGTGAAGGGTGCACAAGGCTCACTGCGCCGCAGTGAAGTGCACAAGGCTCACTGCGCCGCAGTGAAGTGCACAAGGCCACTGCGCCGCAGTGAAGTGCAAGGCTCACTGCGCCGCAGTGGGAAGAATGAAGCCCCACTGCGCCGCAGTCATTGGGTGCAAAGGCCACTGCGCCGCAGTGAAGTCCAAGGCTCACTGCGCCGCAGTGAAGGGTGCACAAGGCACTGCGCCGCAGTGAAGTGCACAAGGTTTTAACTGCGCCGCAGTGGGAAGAATGAAGCCCCACTGCGCCGCAGTCACTGGTGAGAAGGCCAAATGAATTCCAGAGGATTATCAATGCGCCGCAGTGGGAGGGATGTTGCCCCACTGCGCCGTAGTCACCAAGAATGAGCCCACTGCGCCGCAGTGAAGGGTGCACAAGGCTCACTGCGCCGCAGTGGGAAGAATGAAGCCCCACTGCGCCGCAGTGAAGGGTGCACAAGGCTCACTGCGCCGCAGTGAAGTGCACAAGGCTCACTGCGCCGCAGTGAAGGGTGCACAAGGCTCACTGCGCCGCAGTGAAGGGTGCACAAGGCTCACTGCGCCGCAGTGAAGTGCAAAGGTCACTGCGCCGCAGTGGGAAGAATGAAGCCCCACTGCGCCGCAGTCAGGGTGCAAAGGCTCACTGCGCCGCAGTGGGAAGAATGAAGCCCCACTGCGCCGCAGTAAGGGTGAAAGGCTCACTGCGCCGCAGTGGGAAGAATGAACCCACTGCGCCGCAGTGAAGGGTGCACAAGGCCACTGCGCCGCAGTAAGTGCACAACTCACTTAGGTGTTTGGGTGATTTGCGAGCGGTTGGTGGTACCACGCGAGCATTTTTACCCTTTCACGATTATCTTGTCAACTTTAAAGAATTTGATCTTTAACGTGTGCAATCATAGCTGAAGTCAAGTGGATTCGAAGTGGATTATCTTTATTTATATTGTCTGAACTTTCTTTACTTTCAATTGCCTTGTCATTTCAATTTCTTTAATTTCAAATTGTCAAAGTTAGGTAGCAATTCGGCTACGGTTCCATCCTTTTTATAAAACCACTTTAGCAAACAATTATTTCAAAACCAATCCCTGTGAACGATCTCGGACTTACTATTTACTATACTATATGCGATCAGGTCCACTGCCTGAAAGTGTGTAGTAGTCGGTTTTTAGTGGGTACTTGTTTATAAATTTTACAAACTCGATTTCACACATCAATTACTTAAATGGTACATAATGTTTGCACGATATTGCTGCTTTCATACCTAATGTTTAGTTATTAATTTTTTTATTATTTTTTTGTATTTTTTTTATTTTAAAAGGTGAATTTCGCTTTAAGCCAATGTTTTAAAAAAGGTATTTTAGTCATACCGGTGTGGAAAAATTTCCGGTATTATCGGTATTACTCGAAATACCGGCCGGTACGACTATTTTTAATTTATTTTTTTTTTTATAAAAATTCTCCAAAACGTGTTACAATTTAACGAAAATAGTCAAAATGCACTTATAATCCACTCAAAAATAATACCAAATAGGTATTTCATAACAAAATATAAGTTTTAAAGTTCACAAATAACCAAAAAAAGCAATAAAGTATC
The DNA here is from genome assembly GCA_034093135.1 of Erigeron breviscapus. Lineage (NCBI taxonomy): Eukaryota > Viridiplantae > Streptophyta > Magnoliopsida > Asterales > Asteraceae > Erigeron > Erigeron breviscapus. The sequence goes on along the minus strand of CM067168.1, from coordinate 66,525,639 downwards.
ATAAAATAATTTTAAAAAAATTTCAAATTTTCTTTTTTGAAAATATCGGAAATACTGCAACGATAATACCGAAAAATACTGGGAATACCAGAAATACCAGCCGGTATTTAAAACATTGTTTTAAGCTTCGTGTCGCAATTCGACAGCAGGATGTCTAGTATACGTTGTCGTTAGTAAAAAAAGACAACATATGTTAGACCTATCGTGACACGAAGTTTCAAGCGAAATTCACCTTTTAAAAAAAAAATACAAAAAAATAATAAAAAAATTAATAACTAAACATTAGGTATGAAACCAGCAATATCGTGCAAACGTTAGGTACCATTTAAGTAATTAAGAAACACGATATTACATTTTTACCCCTCACGTGCAAGTCACGTGGGGGGTTTTTAACGGCCATCAAACGGCGTTTGGTTCCAGTATGGTCCGAGTGGAGTTTTGAAAACGTTAGGTATGATCCGCGTAATTTTGAAAGGAAAGGTATCAAACCAGCAATATCGCGCAAACGTTAGGTACCATTTAAGTAATTAAGAAACACGATATTACATTTTTACCCCTCACGTGCAAGTCACGTGGGGGGTTTTTAACGGCCATCAAACGGCGTTTGGTTCCAGTATGGTCCGAGTGGAGTTTTGAAAACGTTAGGTACCATTTAAGTAATTAAGAAACACGATATTACATTTTTACCCCTCACGTGCAAGTCACGTGGGGGGTTTTTAACGGCCATCAAACGGCGTTTGGTTCCAGTATGGTCCGAGTGGAGTTTTGAAAACGTTAGGTACCATTTAAGTAATTAAGAAACACGATATTACATTTTTACCCCTCACGTGCAAGTCACGTGGGGGGTTTTTAACGGCCATCAAACGGCGTTTGGTTCCAGTATGGTCCGAGTGGAGTTTTGAAAACGTTAGGTACCATTTAAGTAATTAAGAAACACGATATTACATTTTTACCCCTCACGTGCAAGTCACGTGGGGGGTTTTTAACGGCCATCAAACGGCGTTTGGTTCCAGTATGGTCCGAGTGGAGTTTTGAAAACGTTAGGTACCATTTAAGTAATTAAGAAACACGATATTACATTTTTACCCCTCACGTGCAAGTCACGTGGGGGGTTTTTAACGGTCCATCAAACGGCGTTTGGTTCCAGTATGGTCCGAGTGGAGTTTTGAAAACGTTAGGTACCATTTAAGTAATTAAGAAACACGATATTACATTTTTACCCCTCACGTGCAAGTCACGTGGGGGGTTTTTAACGGCCATCAAACGGCGTTTGGTTCCAGTATGGTCCGAGTGGAGTTTTGCAAACGTTAGGTACCATTTAAGTAATTAAGAAACACGATATTACATTTTTACCCCTCACGTGCAAGTCACGTGGGGGGATTTTTAAAATATCAAACGGCGTTTGGTTCGTATATAAATACACGATCATTTTATTTCAATCTTCATAACTTCTCTACTACATTTTCTACACTCTTTTAATATTAATATTTAATAGTAATAATAATCTCATCATGGATTCAAGAAAACCAAATAAAACAGTTTAAAACGCAAGTCCATCCAAAGGTCGTGGGCGTTTTTCTCGATGTCAACCCATTTGGCCCAAATTCAACCACAATTTCAATCACAACAAGTTTACATCCTCAAATGAGTACTCCACCCTAATAATATATTCTTCTAATGAGTCACTTTTATCAAAACCAAATGAATTATCGACAACCTCAAAACTATTCGGTTATAGTTACAAATGAATTCAACCCATTCTCAGGTAACTATCTTTTGCGGCGCCAAAATGAAGATGGCGACGATAATGATGAGCATGACGTTGTTCTTGAAACACAACAAGATTCAGTCGGTATACTTTTATTACCTTGTACAATTTGTTATATTACTTCTTGTATTTTGCATATCTGAAAGTTAATTTATTTTAATACTTTGCATACTTGATTTATTTTTTGAACTTTTACATTTAACTAGTAAAATTCGGACCCCGCGTTGCGGGGTTCAGTTGTCTTGTTGAAACGGTTACGTTATTTTAGTGTATTTCCATTGAACCTTCAACTGTTTAACTAAAAATCATTTTGTCATGAATATGTTTACTTAAAGGTGTGCAAAAAACCAAAAAGTAACTAGTAGTAGAAACCCGAACGGGATGTGATATGCCAAAAACATCGATATATTAGTTTCAAGCAGATGCAATTAGGAAAATGCAAGTAGTGGTACCGGGTGTGCCACAAAAAGGTTTGAGTAGAAACCCGAACGAGATGTGATATGTCAAAAACATAGCTATATTAGTTGATAATTCAAGCGGATGCAATTAGCAAAATGCAAGTAGTGGTACTGGGTGTGCCACAAAAAGGTTGGATGACTCAAAAGAAAAGAAAAAGTGTGAAAAAAACCAAAAAGTAACCCGTAATGAAAAATATGAAAGGGATGCGATGTAGTGAAATCCGAATAGTCGTATGGGGTGTGACATGAACAAATACCAACTCGCCACTCAAGCGAGTTACTATTCACAAAAATTCTACGCAATAACCATGAAAAACAGAAAGAGAAAAAATTCAAACGGAATTCGATATAGCAAAATCCGAATAGTAAAGTAGTGGTAGCGGGTGTGCCACAAAAAGGTTGGAGTAGAAACCCGAACGGGATGTGATAGAAAAACAGAAAGAGAAAAAATCCAAATGGAATTCGATATAGCAAAATCCGAATAGTAAAGTAGTGGTAGCGGGTGTGCCACAAAAAGGTTGGAGTAGAAACCCGAACAGGATGTGATATGGCAAAAACATAGATATATTAGTTGATAATTCAAGCGGGTGCGATTAGCAAAATGTAAGTAGTGGTACCGGGTAGGGGTGTTCATCGAACCGTCAAACCGGCTAAACCGGACCAAACCGGGGTATTTGGGTTGGTTTGGACAGATTAAGTTGTTAAAGTCTGGTTCCGTGGTTTAGGTTTTTAGAAAACCGCGTTATTTGGTCCAGTTACGGTTTAAGCAAAGAAAAAACCATGAAAACCGGATCGGACCATGTGTTACTAATGACTAGATATTTTTGTATAACTTAAAGAAGAGTTATTGCCTTGTAGGATAGCAAGCAAGGATAAAATAATCAGTAACAAGTATATACATGTTTGTATGATTATCTACTTAAGAAATGGATTGTTGCTTAATATGGAGATTTGTGCGGCTTTAATGAATTCATATCCTTGTTTTAATGTAGCAGCAATATCATAGGTAAATCTCATAGGTAATCTCATACCCTGGAGAACTTGTACATGAGACTTGCATCCCATAATTGGATTTCAAAAGTCTATTTTGAAACAACACCCATATGTAATCAGAAATACGTGATTTTGCATTTTGGCAAGTAAAATGAATATTTGTGTCTACCAATGACTAGATATTCTTGTATAACCTACAATAAACCGTCAAACCGGCCAAACCGGACCGACTTAAATGGTTTGGTCTGGTCCGGTTCAACATCATATTTGGTCTGGTTTGGTTTGATATATGTTGAAACCGGGGATGCTGGTTTGGTTTCAGATTTTGACAAAACCGGACCAAACCGGTCCGTGAACACCCCTAGTACCGGGTGTGCCACAAAAAGGTTGGATGACTTTAAAGAAAAAAAAGTTTGAAAAAAAACAAAAAGTAACCCGTAGTAAAAAATCCAAAAAGGATGCGATGTGGCAAAATCCTATATATTAGTTGATAATTCAAGCGGGTGCGATTAGCAAAATGCAAGTAGTGGTACCGGGTGTGCCACAAAAAGGATGGATGACTAAAAAGAAAAAAAAGTTTGAAAAAAAACAAAAAGTAACTCGTAATAAAAAATCCGAAAAGGATGCGATGTGGCAAAATCCGAATAGTCGTATGGGGTGTGACATGAACGAATACCAACTCGCCACGCAAGCAAGTTACCACTCACAAAAATTCTACACAATAAACCTAGAAAAAACCGAAAGAGAAAAAATCCAAACGGAATTCGATATAGCAAAATCCGAATAGTAGTGCGAGATTTAAAACCATCTAATAGAACAGTGTCACGTGATACACACTGTTCATTAGCATGAGGTTTAGTAGCAAAAAAGTTAATGCTAAGAAACTTAGGGGGTTCAAAGTAAAAATTAAAAAGAGAGAAAATTATGAGACAAAAATAGAAAGTCATAAAGTTAGGGGTAATAGTTTAAAAGTCAAGAAACCTAAGGGGTTGAAAGCAAAATTTTAAAAAGAAAAACTTATGAGGCAAAAATAAAAAATCATAAAGTTTTGTAAAATTAATATATATAACAAAACACCTGGCGCGTAGCTACAGTACCGCGCGTGCTACAGTAACTGCTGACGTCAGCTATTTTGTCCTTTTCTTTTTTTTTTTTTTTTACGATAGTATACTTTTAGAGTTTCGTATTTTTACCACTTAACTTTTTGGTTTTTTGACTTTAGTCCAAAATTTTTATAGAAACTTAAATGTACTTTACTTTTACAAAGTTGTAAATATAATTTACTTCTACAAAAGTTTTAAATTTTTATCAATTAATTTTTGGGTTTTTAACTTTAATCATTAAATCTTTATTTTTTACTTTCTATCACTTATTATAAAGTTTTTAACTTTTGCCATCGAACTCTTGGTTTTTTCAACTTTGACAGCCCAATATTTTAGCTTTCTACTTCTTATAGTAAACTTTAAGTGTCCAAACTTTTCGGTAATGTTAGATGTATGTTTGCATGATGCGGCGACGATATGTCTCCCGTGGCAACGCCCGGGTTAAAATTCTTGTTAAAAATAGGTAAACTTTACTATTCTTAAGCATGTCTCAAATGTATATATTAATTAACTAGTCTTAATACCCGTACGATGTACGGTAGCTATATAGATTGTATCATAAGAAATTCGAATATGCCACATACATGATTCGTGAGTATGAAATAAATTGTGGTTAAAGTAAACCGATCATCGAAGTTAAATTATAATAAACAGTAATGATAAATATAATATATGTTTAGTTAGAGTTTTGGATTTACCTTAAATTTTTACAATCACATCAAAATCGGAACTTGTAAGCATAGTGGATGACGACAAATAACCTTGTGATTTCGAATCGTAAACTCAAATTTTTAAGTCTTCATGTTAATAACTTATTATTATAAGTAATATAAGCAATAGGAGTTGAAGAATTGAGAAAGAAAAAGAAAACAATTTTATTAATGAGAAAACGATTAATCAAATAAGGTTATAATGTGTTTTATATCTATAAGCCAAGAGTTAGAGTTTAATTCTAAGTCTAATAAGGAAATTGAATCTATATACAACTAAAAAAGCTAATTTAATAAAATAAATAAATTAAAAGACATGTGTCGATCAAGGATTATGCACGTGTCATTTTAAGAACATCTAATCCTGTTTTAGTTTATTGGTAGATACTTAATTTATTTTTTAGAAATTTTACATTTATGCAAAAACTTGAGAAATTTCTTTTTAATCTATTTAAAAGTCAACAATTCCAGGCGCACGCCCACCTACCAAATAGCAATATATATATATTTTTTTTTAACAAGGGAATTTTACACAACGAAAGGGTCCCGCACTATTTTAAATAGTTATTGGAAAATAACCCCGAAGAGAACCTAACCATCACTCGTGACATCAAAAAGAATAAAAAGAATCTGAATAGGATCGGCGGCGACATCAACAAAAGCAACCGCATCACAAAACCACTTGAATACTGGCAATCGAGAAAGAAATTAAAAAAAAAAAAAAACAAAAGGGATGGGGGAAGAACAAGAAGAGGGAGGACAGAAACTGAAGAAGATAGCTGCGGAAGCATATGACTATGAAAACGATCCGAGGTGGTCGGATTATTGGTCCAATGTTCTCATCCCTCCTCACATGGCTTCTCGCTCCGATGTTATCACTCACTTTAAACGCAAATTCTATCAGCGTTACATTGTATGTTTTTTTTTTCCTCTCTTTTAATATATGTATCTTTTAATTTTTTTTTTAGTGGAGTTTTTTTTTTTATTGAATCTATGGTAATTATCATGTGGATGTAGTTAATTTTTGGATAGAAAGGGTAAAATTAGAGGTTCTAGAGTTTGATGATCTAGAATTAATTTTTACAAGTTTTGAAATTTTAAAGAGAAGTGTATCGGGTGTCTGTCTTTAGCTTGTGGACTAGTTGGTTTTAGGGAATTTGGAGAGTTTTTCGGGTTTGATCCGTATCACGGAGCTAAGAAGGAACATGATTAGATTAGTTGGTCGGGTATGCTTTCTTTCATGTGATGGGTCTAGGGCGGTCCAGCGTAGGCTGATTTGGGTTGTCGGAATATAAACTTTTTGAGGTTTAGAAGTGCATTGAAAGTTTGTTGAGGTGCGTGAAAGTGTTTAATATTTTGTGATAAATTAGGGCTTTACCAACCAATGACAATTGGTAGCTGATTTAGTCAATTATGATAAAAAAAGTTAATGAATTTGATGTTATAGGCAATGAAGAATATCGGGTTGTAATGCTCATGCTAGTTTTAGTTGTTTGGTACTAATTCCCACGTGTTCATTTATGTGTATGTAGCTTATATGAGTATCTTTTTCTATAACGCTGTTACATACTTGCATAAACATTTTCGAATAATGATATGCCATTTGTGTTTTCTTAGATTGGTAGTTGCAGTATGTGATGGTGATAATTTGGCGTCATATACATAAAATTAAAGGAACTTATTCTGATAAAGATTGTTTTTTTTTTGTGTGTGTACAGGATCGTGATCTTGTGGTGGAACCGATGACAACAAGCACTACCTCGCAGACTGCAAGATCGTCTCCATCATCATCATTCACATCATCTGCAAGTGAACGTAGGCCACCTCCCAGTTCAGGTAGATTAGTTTATTCCTTCTCTCTATCATTCTGGTGTTTTTTGGGGGCTGTCTTTTGTGTTGATACACATATTTCTCGAATGCAGAAAATTAAATAAGTTTAAATTTTAATAACATAATGCGATGAAGTAAAAATTTGTTCATGCTTGTGTAATTGATGCAATAAACCTTTGTAGGGCCCACCACAAGAGCTACTGGGGCATCAACTCCGAGTTCAGCTCCTTTACGTTGGGATCGCCAAACCATTCAGTTTTCTGTCAATGCTTGGGTATGAATATTCTTCTGTAGTGTCGTATGTCGATATCTTGTTTGCTCATTATCAGATACTACTCTCTGAAGTAAATAAATAATAAAGATATCTAAAACTTGTCTGTCATGTTTTCGTTTCGTGGTTCTTATAAGAAAGAATAAGTAAGTACAAGTTAAACACTCGGGAAATCATAAAGTTAGAATATCAAGCAAATTGGTTTAAGATACACGAAGACACAGACGATGGATGAAAATGTTGGGTGAGAAGTACTATTAATTGTACTTCTCTTGTAGAGTTAATTAAAGGTACAATAGTATGTTGATCTCATTGATACATGAAGCATATCATCTGGCACCCACCCATTTAATTTCGAGACAATGGTTTTGAATTGAAGGAGGGGGAATCCCAACCCTTGGGTTTACCATTGAGAAACCTCAGCCCTTAGGATCACCTAAATGTAGGTATAACCAAACAGGTTTCCATACACACTACACACATGAAAAAACAAAACCTAAACCCTCTTTCTTTTCTCTCTACTCTTTAACCTTGCTATCACCTCCATTCGTCCACTTCTCCTTTTAGATACTGCCGTTGTATTGCTCATGTATAACTATGTTAAGATGATAATAGTCATTGTGGAAAGGACATAAGTAGAAATGAAAGGATTTCATGCATGTAACGCAATTTTATTTTTTCTAAGCGTGGTTCTGATTCCATCTTTTGTGTGCCATGAGTCCACGGTTTTTTTTGCAAGTCCTTATGCTTTCTCCACATAAAGCGGGTAAATCTCTTATGAAGGCGGATGTGGTGTGGCACCTAGAAATTACATGCATCTAGTGAGATTTGAACCATGGACCTCCATAAGTGTTTAGAGATATTAATGTAAAGTTGCAAAACATGATATAAACAACATGCATTGCTAGCTTTATGTTATAGAAGTAGAAACTATCATTAAGTTGGCACTTACTATGAGAACTGACAAAATCCTTTTTTTGCAGGTCCTAGTTGTGGCTGTGCTTGCCATGTTTCCACTCATACCTGAAAGCCTTTCTAACAGGGCATATCGTCTCTCATTTATGGGCACTGCTTGTTCGTCATTGTATTCTCTCTACTCTCTTTATGGGGTAAAGATTTGGAAGTTATATAATTTTCTTTCTATGGTTGTGATTTCTTGGTGTTCCTACCCTTGCTAAAATTGTATCTCACTGTTAGCAGAAACCAAGGGCATGGAATATGCCAGAAGTGCAATTGTGGCTACAATCAATAATTGCAACTAAAGATTTTATCTATACAATTTACTGCCTGACTTTTGTCACCTCAAACCTTCGCCTTACATGTTAGTAACACTCAGTCTGTTGATTACTTGTTATTTTTTCTTAGTTTCATATATCCAAATCCAATATTGAGTTCTTTTTCAGTTGCTTTGCTTCCGGTTGTATGCCGATCCTTGGAACATACGGCGAAATTCACCAGGCGTAATTTTAGCCGTTCTTCCTTGTACAGGTAAAGGGCTCCCAACTCTCATTTTTTTGGGTTTTTTTGAACTTATAGTAAGTCCTAATTTAGTTTTGGTTTTTTATACACATGGTATATTTTTATAGTTACGTTTTTGTGTCATCACTAACTCTTTGTGATTGTTGCTGTACAGGAAGTACTTGGAAGAGGCTTGTGTCTGGGTAGAATCAAACTCAACGACACTCAGCATACTGTCTTCTCAAGCTGAGATCGGGATCGGTTTCCTTTTGATCATCTCTCTGCTATCGTCAGTAGTCTTACTCAGCTTCCACGTTGCATTAATCTTGCTTCTTAAATTTTTTTCTTCTTCTTATTAACTGTTCTTCTGAATTTGCACATGCAGGTCGCAGCGTAACATCATACAAACTTTCATGTATTGGCAGGTTAGTAATTTATCCCAAGTCTCAAGTTTGTGTAGTATAACTTTTTAATAAGAGCAGAAGTACTAGTCAATTTTGTTGAGCTAACAATTTGAGTGCTTGGGTGAAAAAGAAATAACTGCTCATTTTACACTGAAATTGGCACTTTTTTTAAGCAGCAATGGAGGTGTTCTGTTTTTTCTTTTTGAAAGTGCTTAAATGAACGCGTTGGGTCAAATATATGCAATTTTAAACTCCCCGTAAAATTAGAACAAATGTTTGTTCAAAATATTTTTGTTATTGACTCATTGTTATGATATTAGTTAATTTCTTTTTGAAATGAGCTTGCTAACTTCCATTTGCTGCGTTAGCCTTTAGTTTAAAGTGACATGAATTTAACTTGGTATGTTGACAATATATGGTAGGGGCATAAGACATTAATGAAAGCGAGTGCTTCTTTCATCCTTTTTAGTCTGCTACTCTGCTTTTGGTTATACCCCAAATCAAACAATATCCACCCTGTTGGATATCATCCGAGGCATTCTGAGCCTTTTAGAATGAAAACAGTTGGTGGCAGATCGTCAACACCTTTTTCTTTCTATTTTCCTACTGATAATTATTCTTTCTTAATTTTTTGTAAATGGCAATTCTTTACATTTAACCTTTTGACACATGTCTTGCGTATTTTCTCTTTCCTTGTATCCATCAATGACTTTGCCATGTCTCCCCTCACCCCCACGTTACACATCTTTAGGTGCACATTTTAGGCATGCCAAACATCTTTCTTTTTCCGCATCAGATCTCATTAAATCTCAGTTTCTCATATAATTCAAAATGCAAGCTTCTTAAAATGTTACTGGGATGATAAATTTTGATAATTTGACTTGTTGTAGATACCATGTAAATGCAAGCCAATTTTGGTAGTTTCACCTATAGATACTGCTAGGCGGTAGTCTGTTAGTTCTACATATGGGTGAAAATTATAAGACCTAATCTGATTGTTCTTGCGTCTCGAATACACCCAGGGCATGCCTTACTGGCATCTGTTGTACTACTCCACCGGCACTCATTATTATATGGCCCTGCACTTTGTAGAGTTTAGATGTATCTTGGAAACTTAATAAAGTTATAGTGTGACTTCCATGTGAATATATTCATAGTGTTATTGTATCTAGGAGACTCTTACTGTAATGAGGGTAAATCGGAAGGAACTCTTAATCCCTTGTACCACATTGGTACCTACGCAATCACTCTGCAAGGTTTAAGTGTACCGAGATAAGTGCACCTGATTAGATACCACCACATGGAGTCGATTAAATCCGGTCTGAGACGAGGATAGAACCTGTGCCAATTTTTTGTTTGGCTCTCCCCACAATGGGCCCCACATAAGCAGTGGCAGGTGGCCACTTGATCTATGACCAAGTGGTTATCTCCTAATGTAATAGTAGACATACCTGATACCTATATGTAAAGGATGTTTTCACCATTTTTAACAATCCACAAACCCAACAAATAATCTAAGAAAGCTTAATTAGACTTTCCATAGTTTCACTCTCTGTCTTTACAAGCATTTCTGGCCCTAGTCCGTTTATTTAGTCATTCAGACTTGCTATTTACAGAGCAAGTCAGGTGCCAAGACTGCACTGGTGGTTAATGCAAAATTAACAACCACATGACAAGTTTCTCATTTTATTTGGAATCTAAAGTGTTATCAAGAACTATGAAAATCTGACTTTACCCTTTAGCACCTCTGAAAGTTTATTATTAGTTTATCTTTATAATCAGTGATTTATGTGAAATTAACCTGTTGAAATAATTCATCATTCTAATTTTGTAACTGAAATTCTTTTGGTGGCAGCTGTTGAAGCTCATGTATCAGGCACCTGTTACTGCTGGTTACCATCAAAGCGTGTGGTCTAAAATCGGGAGGACGGTTAACCCTCTTATTTATCAGTATGCACCATTTCTAAACACTCCCATCTCTGCTATACAACGGTGGTGGTTTAGGTAAACAATAGCATTTGCTTGGGAAGTAACAGAGGAGAATAAGGATCAATATAGAACAATAACATTATGTAATGTAGCTAAGTTGAATCTTATCCGAATTGTGTTCAATGATGGGAGTTTTTACATGGTCTCTTTTCTGGCCTTGCACAATTTCAAGGTCATAAGTTGAATATGTTATGTGATGGATAAGTTTTATTGTAGTTGTTAGACCCAAGTTTTATTAATTCACATTTTGGTTTTGGTTGGATTTATAAAGGCGAGACGTTATATAAAACTGAGTTGTATCTAAATTGCGCCTTACACTAAACATATTTGTTTCCCTTTTAAGGCTATGTACGTTTTATGTATATGTTGTTCTACAAGCCGAAGTACATTGTATGTATATATCATTTTGTTCTCGTGAATTATCCAAGAAAATATTCTATCCTTTTGAAATTATATCTAGAGCAAGTTGCGTGGATCGTCCCTGTTTTTTTTTTTTTATAAAAAAATTCTTATTATGAACCCTTCATTTAAGAATTACCGTATCGTATTTTTTAAAGTACGTCCTTCTACGGGTTAGCCAAAATGCATTTATTTTTATTTATATTTTTCATTCATCTTCAATTTCTACCTGATTTTCAATGCTTCTCTATTCTCAAGCAACAAGGCTCATTTAATTCTATTTTCGTCTGATTGTCATCTCAATTCATCATATACTTAACTTTTAGGATTCAATGGATTGATTTAATTAACGGGTTTATCCGAAAACGAAGTTAGTTTGCTGAAATAAGTGGAAGTTAAATTAAAACAATGGGTGTTTAAGAGTGATACCATCTCAGTTGGTTGAGTCGTTAGTTTTACGCGTCAAAAAGGGGTTCGATCCTTGTTGCCTCTAGACGAAGGCCATTTGATGTGGCTTTTTCTTGGATATATATATCTAACATTGGATGTGGCAGACTTGATACCGACTCTATGTTTTGGTGTAGGCTCTCACCTTTGTTTGGTGAGATTTTATTCGAGAGTTGCCGTCCACCAAATAAAACACAATGGATATTTCTTTTGTTTCGACTTTCGAGCACGAACCGGACATATAAAAGAAAAATAACCACTTACGAAAAAATGACGAGCAATGTAACTAATTTTCTGAAAAAAAAGCTAAATCGATTCGTGTATTAAATACAATTCTGTAAAACAAACCATAAATTATACCTAAATGATGATCCCAAATATATATACAAAACTTTTGGCGGCCTGATTATTGGGTTATTAATCTTAATCGTACCGTCAGGAATTGATTTCAATTAATTAACCCTACACCACGTCACCACCCAAGTGATTTGATTAACGTTGACCCCAACAAGACCCATATCTTTTTAGCTCACATATCATCTATAATAATTACTCTTTGTTTCCTCTTTACTAAAATTAAAATAAATCCAACCAAAGATCCAAATACACATCTCTCCCAATTTGCATCCATCTTTTTTGAGGTAAAAATATCTAAAACCCCTCTTTCTCAATTTCATTCTTTTTTGAGGTAAAAATATCTAAAACCCCTCTTTCTCAATTTCATTTTTTTATTCTATGTATAAATATAAATGTGCTCATTATGGTTTATTTGGTTATCTGTAAGTTGATCAGTTTCTTCATTTCTTTTTGTAATTTCGATGTAATTGAGTTAATATTAGCTGCCCCTTTTATTTGTTGTCAATTTTTATTAAAACCCTAATCTTTAATTTTGTGTTTAATTGCATGTATCCTATACATACATACATACTGTGTATCTATAGATTTTTTTTATTTTTTATTTTTTTGATTCTTGCTGTAAAGGAGAATTAAGGTATAACCACTTTTTATTATATATATGTGTATATATCTAGCTTAGTCTATATATGTTTATTTTTGCCAAATTTTGTGTCTTTAGCTTTAGGTGGTAACATGTCAGCAGAGTATTGTTCTTTTTTCTTTATCTTGAGTTTCAAAACACGGGATTCTCGTCCTTTATGCGTGTTGCATACGTCACTGAATTTTAGTCTTGCCTGTATTTTGTTTAAGAAAATTTTGATAACTATATAGGTTATATATGTTTTCGTCAAATTTTTGTCGGGTGAAGGTTTCTGCTAGTTATGCAAATAGTGAAATATTCTGGATTTGTTTGAGTTATTCAGTAAATTTTGTTTCTGGGTTATAATTAGTATATAATATTGGAATGCAAAATAATAAAGGATATACACCATACATGAGGTGTTTCTTATTTGCATAATGTATGTAGTAGCTCTCATATGCTACTTGATAGTGCCCATGGTGGTTTAACTGCATTTGCAAGTGCTTTGTGATTTGAGATAAATTGCACTTCGATAATTAATAGCAGTTAGAGTGTGATAATTAGGAGCAATGACTATGCTATACGCACAGGGTACTTGCTATGTTAGTAAATCATTAGTAGTAAATCTTAAAGTTTGAAACTTGAACAAACAGTCTTTATGTATCAGTAAGTAGTAAGTAGTAAAATCATTATTGACTGCAGTTTGAGGCTGCTTGTAGTTTCTACAACTTGGGCTGGACGGCTGGTTTAGGAATTTAGTAGACCATAGCTGATAGCCTGATATGACTGACATGTGACGCATACCTTTGAATAAACTGGCGAGTATCCATGAGTTGCCATGTCAATGGACAAGCTACAGCATTTTAAACTTTTACACCAAGGACAGTTCTAGATATGATCTCAAATACTTTACGTAGCATGTTTCAATGCATTAGGATTTGGCATAATTGCTGTGGATGAGAGGTCACCTCATATTAATATTCATCTAGCTTTGGAAAGTCTACTGGTAGTTACAAGATATGGTGTTAAAAACCGTTTCTAGTTCAACATCTGACTCCATATTTGGTATATATGCATTTCTACAGTTTATATATGATGTGTGATGTCATCGTTATTTTAAGTCTATTATATGGTTGGTATGTTAAATTAGAAGTTTATGGTAAGGCCTCCCTCTTATCATTTAAGAGAACCTCTGTTCACTGATGAATTTATTGCAGGGCGATTGACTTGGACTTTGTGATTTAACTTGTACACCTGAAAATATGGAAGATGCCCTTCATTTAAGTAAGGATGGTGCAGACTCCATTGAACTTCCAACATCTAATGGTCCTGGTGGTGAAAATGAGAATGTAAACAATCATAGTACTACTAATCAGGAACCTAGTTATTGCGAGGTCAAAGAAGCCCAGTCGAATGGGGAGATCGCGGTGACTAATGAATCCGGACATGCTTCAGCTGTTAGTTTGACTGCAATGCAAGTTAGTGTTGAAGTAAGTTCTACAATTGTGGAAACTAAAATTTCAGAATTTGCTGAAAATGGTTCCACAGTTCAAGATGGAATTCATCAGAGAAATGGAAGTCCTATCACCAATAGTGAGATAGATGGTATTTCTTACTTTATTTTTTACATTTTTATGCTTGAACTTTAGTTGGTAACTCATAGTTACTACTGTATATTTTTTCCTTCTATGATCCATACATGCATTAACTTAATTCGTGCAAGCAAATACCTAATTATCTGCTCTCTTTGTGTTTTCTTCTCTGATTTAGCAACCTTTAACTGCAGTATGTTAGTAAGTTTCCTAATATGTTTGCCCTTGACATGCTAGCTGTATCTGGTATTAAGAGACCCCGAAAAACTGTTGATGAACAGCAAGCTTCAGTCCATGTCACTTATAATTCAATTACAAGGTATAAAGGAAACCATTATTGTTCAATGCTCTGTATTGTTTCTTTTTAGATATCCAGTTTCTAGTTCCGAGATATATATTAGTGCTGTCAATTTCTGGAAGTATCTACGGTATTCCGTCTTTTCTAAAGTCAATATTTTTGGTCCACCAGTCTTCTATTGCGGGCATAGTTCCTTTTTCATTATTTTCTTTGAGGTTGTTTTAGGTGAACGGGGCATCTAAGTAGGTATAGAGGGAGTAAAACTGGCTAAACAGAGGTTATATCTGTGTATATATGGACTGGTTCTCTTCCTATTGATATAGCCTGTCAAGAGGATTATGGTTGAAAGTTTTTCTGTATAAACTCTAACCTGACAACATATGTTTATCAGAGAGAGTAAACGGAAGCTTGAGGAGTTTTTACAGAAGTGGTCGGAATGGCATGCTCGACATCCTTCAAAGGTTAATTTGGCTTGTTTGATGTATGTTAAATTTGCTTACAAATAGGTCTGAGGTTTACTTGTCATTTTGTGATGTATGATATGTGTCAGTCGTTAGTATTTTATTTACTTGAACAGATGAACCTTATCGAGTTTATTTCCATTGTTGGCAGTTTGCTTAAATCTTATAATCCACCATGATTTGATGTTTTCTCAAGTTTTTGAATATCTGTACTGTTCAGGATCCAGAGGTTGAGCTAGAATCTGGTGAAGGCACCTATTTCCCAGCTCTTACTGTTGGTCCGGACAAACCTTCTTCAGTGGTATAGTTACTTATTTTTGTTTTGGTCATTCACTTGCAGACAACCCAAATCTGAAAAACTATCTTGGGTACAATGTTGTCAGACCGTAAAATGTGCTGCTAATTTTTTGTTTAGTTATTGACTTATTTTCATGGTTAAAGTTAGAGGTGCCTAATGGTTGGATCATATGGGTTGGGGAATAGGTAAAATTTGTTATTATTTTAGTGTGGTTGAGTTTGGGATGACCAACAATCATTTCTTCTTTGATATAGTTTTTGATAAAATGAATAATGAAGTGATCATAAAAACTATATTATGTCGTATTAATCCCAGACCTTGAAATAAACGATGTTAGAAGGTTGTATCTATTGAAAGTACATTTTGGCGGACTCTAAACCCATATCAGCTATTTAGTTATCGACAAATTATTATAAGGTAAAGGGTAACCAAAGCGGCCGATTTATAAGTATGTGGTTTGAAATTGCTTTAAAGCTCTTTGCATCTCTGCTTGCCTTCTGGACTTGCATATCTCTCAAAATTGATAATTTTGTTTTGTTTTGTTTTGTGTAGTCATTCTGGATTGATGGCCAACCTAGGAATTTGCAGAACAAGGAAATTATGGCTTTGGATAACAGTTCGATCCCGCTCTATGATCGTGGGTATTCTTTTGGCTTATCATCGATAGATGGTTCGAGTAACCTAGATGGGTAAGGACTGGTTCTGGCGCATATATCTTTAGATGCTTCGTTTTTGAATTATACCAGGCTATTATTTATTAGCCTGGTAGGTATTTTCCTAATACTTATAATTCACAATTGAGTCTGCTGTATTATGCATTTATGTGGTCTCTATTTTTTCACCGATGTTTCATTTTCCCTGTGATTAGAGGTTTGGAAATAGTGGATGGTGCTCGCTGCTTCAATTGTGGCTCATACAACCATGCACTAAAGGAATGTCCAAAGCCTCGTGATAATGCAGCTGTTAATAACGCTCGTAAAGAACACAAGACTAAGCGTAATCAGAATGCAATGTCTCGAAACCCGACGCGATACTATCAAGACACTCCCGGGGGCAAGTTTGATGGTTTAAGGCCAGGTGCGCTAGATCCTGAAACAAAGAAACTTTTGGGCCTTGGGGTAAGAATTCTGTTACTCTCTTGACATCGTTGTATGTGCAAACTAAAGTAACCTAGTAACCAATTATATATTATACAAAGCTTATAATATTGTTTATAGTTTTTTCTCTAATTTGTATCCTGTTCGTATATCAGCTGTATAATAGTATCTAATTACGTGTGTTAATTAGGAGCTCGATCCACCTCCATGGCTTAACAGAATGCGAGAGATTGGTTACCCACCCGGATACCTAGGTAACTGAATTGCTCAAGCGTTTCTGTTTGAATCATGATTCTTCGTGACGATTGAAAACAGTTGATCTATAACTAGTTTGTTAAACTGCAGATGCAGAAGATGAGGATGAACCATCTGGGATTGAAATAATTGGTGATGAGGTGGTGGTTGTTAAGCAAGAAACAGAGGATGGTGAAATCCTTGATATGGATATCTCCCCTCCTCCTGCTGCATCCGAGCCACCTAAACCCGAACTACCCAAGAGAATGAGCGTGCAGTTTCCAGGAGTGAATGCCCCAATTCCAGAAAATGCTGATGAATGGCGTTGGGGAGCAAGGGCTTGGAAGTTTGATTTACCTAGAAATAGATCATCTGACCATCGATCTTATAATTCAATAGATCGTTCAAGTAGATCTAATTATCATGAAGAAAGATGGAATCGGGACTATAGAGATGATGGGCCACCTGGAGTTGAACCTGCTAGCGGTTCCTTGCCATCTAGCTTCTCACCCAGGTACCCCGCATATGATTCTAGAGGCTCAAGTTATGGCAGGTCTCTACATGATAGAGACAGACGGAGCCCTTTGATTCGGGAAACAAGTTCGAACCATGATGATGACCGTTGGAACCCTTACTCGTCAGACTATTTGTCTCACCGTAATGACCGACATGAAGACCGACAGCGTCGTAGTTGGAGGTAAGTCTAATTAAAATTGACATGGGGATCTCTCTTTAGGGGCAGAAAAGCATGGAGTGTACATGTGGTAGACATCAGCTCGTTAGCAAAGACGCTTATGCTTTTATTAGTTTAGCCTCAGTCCAAGTATTTTTTTAAGGCAGTAGCCTTAGTCCAAGTATATTTAACAATCCAAGACTCTGATAACTACAACCATACCCTTTGATTATTGTTCTTGTTGAATTTACATTGTACTTGACTACTTGTTGTACCTTATATTCCTTCAAGTTTCAATATGTTGTACACTATAATCTTACGGGATTAGCGTATTTGGAACCTCTTTATTACTATATATAAGGCTATAAAAGTCGTGATCTTGATCTTTAGATTGTACCTCAGCAACCAAAACCGTGTCAGGTCGTGATAGGATCACTAAGTACGTATTATCGGACCTGAGATTGTTGTGTTCATAGAATCGTAAGATTGGCTAGCGAATTGATCTTACAAACAACCCAGCTAACATTGTGCTCGGTAGATGCATTCAGATGTTCGCAAAACAATAATATGATTGATCATTGATGATAGCTGTCTTAAATGTGACAAGCATATATGAACTCCATCTGGTTTAGTCGTTTGTTGGTAGGCTTAACCATATATTAAAGGCTGTATTTCTTATAGTGGAACGTTTGTACCTTAAAAACTAAAAGGGCTCTAGTTCATTTTTGAAGAAGGCATTTTAAAAAAAGTGTAGTCTACCTTTAAAGATGGGTACAAACATTGCTTTGTTTTCGAAGTATAAATCTTCTATTCAAGAAACAACAACAACAACAACAACAAGGTACCCAATCCCGACATAAGCCGGGCTATGGGGGAGGTATGATGTAGACAGACCTTACCCCTACTCAAAGGTAGGGAGGCTGCTTCCGGTTCCACCGCAGTGGAAGGGACCTCCGGCCCGGGTGAAAAAAAAATAGGGTTAGATCCACCGGAGTGGAAGCTTAACCGGATAGGGATAATCTCGATCTCAAACTCTCAATCTCAATCTCAATCCCACTCTTCGGTTCACAAATTCAGATCTTAGATCTAGAAATTTGTTACCGTTAGGGAGAGGGAGAGGTTAGAGAGAGAGAGAAGAGAGAGAAACTCAATTTATGATAGAGCCAAGCAAGAGTGAAAAGTATAAAAACTGAAATCAACATTTTGTGGCCTTTCTTACATTTTCTGGGAGTTTTTCTAAAACTTGATTAAAGAGGTAGTATAGGTCATTGCAACCTAATTCCATGATGTTTTTCCGCTTCCGGTAGGAAATGAAAGGGATCAAAAATGTACTATAATATGCACGTATGAGTGAGTAAACGCATGAATATGAAGTTTTCTTGTTCAGGTTACCCGTGGAGGGTATCTTTCATTAAGATATACTTGATCTGATAAGTCTTGTTATTTTTAAACAAGTTGTCCTTTCTTTAGCGAGTAACCCTCACACATCTTATGCTTCGCAAACACTTGGGATATATATATCGATCGACTAAAAGGAGGTTAGTTTTCAATTTTAACTTAATGTTTATGGTTTGTTATTTGTAGTTATTCCTTAAACTTCCAATAATTTTCATGTGTAGTTATTCATTTATATATCAGTGTCTCAGACGTTGCAGATGATGTACAATGGACTGTTTTACTCTTCAAGATGGTCTTTTTGGGAGTCAGAATATATATAACTCGACATTAAGTTAAACGTGGATGAACAGTAAACAAAGAACCATATCTGGAAAATCCTACAAAACACAAGGGTTATTTGATATTTTATTATTTATTCATCCATCTTCTAGTAATATAGGGCTTCTAGTTTTGAGTGTCTTTGTTGAATTAAAACCATACCCTGCAGCTCCATTAATTTTCACATCATCTGATCTCATTAATATTTGGACACACTCAAACACTCTGTAAAACAAATAAATGAGTAATAAGCAACATCTTCATCAGATATAAGTAAGATACGTTGCCTACATTTCACCTTCCTTAAACTATACACCGTCCAAGATAGTTAAAATCAGACAATTCTTTATCGCATTATAACTAAATAAGACATATATAAGGGACGGAAAACTTTAGTTTAAATGTATGCCACAACGTATTAGTTAATTAAGTTAGCAACGCCGTTAGTCATGTAAGCAATTTTAATTTATCGTCATAAAAAGATAGTAAAATTGTACAAATAAGGGAAAGTATCATATCTATAATCCCTTATAAAACAAACCCAAGTACCCAACCACCCTCCTTACTTAATTAAGATTTTGAAATACCTAATTTACCCTCACAAATTCAACCTATTTCTCAGCCATCTATTAAATGTACCAAAATACCCCTAACAATTTCAATCCACACAAATCTACCGTCAAACTCTAATATAATTATCTATCTATACTTATCTCTACTACATTATAAAGTATTTGTTCCCTCTAAATTTTTTCAACTTTCAACTTTTCAACATCTCTATCTCTCTCTCTTTCCTCAAATCTCAATCACTCATTTTTTTTATCTCTCCTCCATAAATCATTTTATTCATCTAATTCATTCAAAATCTTTTATCACAAAAACCGTACATCGATAAATTATAAAAATTATATGGGTGTTCTTAAAATTTCATGCTCTTTCATTAGAGATGTCATTCGATATACTTTCGACGATTTTTTAAATCCGAGGGCGGAGCCCGTACGGCTAAGGCATTTGGCTATCACACTCTATGACCTATCACCTCCTATGACCTATCACACTCTATGACCTATCACCCCACCATCTCACCGCCGCAACGCGCGGGTACTTTCTCTCGTATATTATAAAGCAAATCTAATTTTGTTGAATTTTAAGTTTCAACATTCAACAATTCATCAAAACGACATTACATTAATAACCTACACTACTCGCCGCCGCCGCCATCACCACTAATCGCCACCGCCACCACCACCAATTGCCGCCGCCAACACCGTTGCCCCTACCGCCGCCCGCCACCACTCATTACCGTCACCACCACCGCCGCTATTACATCGTCACCGCCGTATCGCGCGGGTATCCTTCTAGTATGCCATAAAATATCATATATGTCATTAGTAATCTCAAAAAAAATTAAGAGACTAATAAAAGTAGTGTCATATAAGGTACATATGGAAATTTTTTTGGTGAGTGTTTAGGCAATAAATACTAAAAGGGAAATAATACTTACCTTTAAAAAAAAAAAACTAAAAGGGAAATGATAAATTATCATAACCAATCAACCTAAAAATCTTCTTAATTATAAGATCATAACATGTGGCAAGATCAAGAGATGAGATTAGCTAGGTAAGATAATTAGTGAAATCTACATGTCAAGATTTAAAGGTTTTAAGAGGATTTCTAGGAAAATATTTAGGAGGATTAATAATTTTCCATACTAAAATCTTTTGATGCTGATTAGTGCATAAGATCAGATACACACAGGACTGTTAACTAAAATCGGGTTTTTGTTCCATTTATGTCTCCTTGAAATTTCGTATTGATGCTCCACGGATAATTCTTTCGCATTTTACAAGGGTTGGCTGCAATCATAGTCAGGACGGGCTAATTAATTGTTTTGTTACTTAATTGATGGTTCCTAACTAAAGTTATTTATCCACTAATTATACAAAAAGAATAAAAAGTATATAGTTTGTTGGATCTGGCTATGTTTGACATTATGTGACTATGTGTTACTCATGTAAGGTCTACATCATTTGATGTTCCTGATTACAAGATAAAGTGTGAAAAATTCAACAACTAAAAACCACTACTACTGTGTTGAAAAGATTTTGGCTAGCTAGGTTAATTATGATATTGTACTTGTATATTCTGTCTTCATGATATATTATCTCACCCTTGACACGTTAACTTGTGGCTAATGATCCAAAAGCAAAACCGTTTTATCATACATAAAATATATGTATAACATAGCTTTGCTGTACATGTATGTGTCATAATGTAACTAAGTTTTTGATATAAAGGCTTGACTATATAATACGTAGTATATGTATTAATTAAGATGTAATTAAGCTATAAGGATTTCACATATATTTCGCATAATGTGTATAAATAAGTTATTGTACTTTTATCATAAAATTTAGAAGGTGAACTTTTGATATGAAGAGTAAATTAAGTTTTTATGGTTAATGACAACCTTAAAGACTGTCATTAGAAAAATACGTGTAACATTTTCTATCATAATACCCCTTTTATCCCATTTTAAATGTTATAATTTGATTACTTTTTAAGTCTTTTTCTTTCAACTTTGATCGAAATTTTTTATTTATTTTAGAGTTAATGACATAAATCGTCCATGTGGTTTACCCAAAAAGTCACATTTCGTCCTTTAAAATCAAAAATCTCAAGGACAGTCCTTTATAGAAGGATAAGGTTCACGTTTCGTCCTTTGACTTGTTGACCGTCATCTCTGCTCCGTTAACACCTTCACATAAGGGGTATTTTGGTACTTTCCAAAGCATAAAGGACCAAACCTGATACTTTTTCATCTTTTTCTTTCACCCTAGAAATTCTAAAACTCATTAAATACATATATACATACATGAAAGCAATAACACATAAATCTCTATTCCTCATCTCTTCACACTATTACACCATTATCATCAATCCATCCATACAAGATCTAAATTTTTTATTTTTGCAACTAACAACAATAGTAACAAATAGATGGGAGGGAGTAAATTGTGCATAAATACCAATAACCAATCTATCATTTGATTTCTTGGTACAGTGGGGCCGTCGGCGATTTCTGTTGCACCTCTCGCCGGAAAAGAGTAGGCCGCCGCCGCCGGGTCGTCAGCTCTATATACCACCTCCACTTCTTCCCATCGATTGGATCTAGATGCATATATCTATGGACCTTTCATTATACACTCTCATATACATACATCTGCATATACACAATCTCATATGGATCGAGATGATGATCATTGCTCTCTGATTTTCTGGCCACCACCTCTCAATCAGATTATCTCCGGCTGCGGTGTTAATGGCACTGGGTTTTTCGGCCAAAACCCCGATTGATATTTATATTCACATCTACATCTATATCTATACATATACCTATCTACTTTTACCTTCAAGATCTATATCAATACATATACCTATCTATATTTATGTATATGGAGATGGTGGTGGTTGGGAGATAATAACAGATTGAACCACCAGATTTAATGGGTAACGACGAGTTTGATGGCTTCATCTTTCTTGTTCTTCTTTTCTTCACTTTCAATTTGGTTGGTTGTGTTCTGGTGATGGCGTAATAACAGCGGCGGCGGCCTGGTGGTGGACTGGTGGTGATATAGAACAGGGAGATGATGAAAATCCTTTTTTTTATCAATCCTAAAAATATGATGTCTGGTAACAGTTGCAGTATATATACATGGTCTTTTTTCAATTAACTTTTGATTAGGGTTTGTTAATGTGATTTGATGATGATGTGTTTTTTTTTCTAAACAAATTGTGTTATTTGATTTTGATGATAGAATTTGTTTAGGATTTGTTTGATAACGTACTTATGATGATGATGATTTTTATGGTAGATAGATATACAAAGATGTAGATATTTGAAAAGACTCAAATACCCCTCACGTGCACGGCACGTTAAGCAGTTAACAGACTTAAGTTGACGGTCAACAAGTCAAAGGATGAAACGTGAACCTTATCCTCCTATAAAGGACTGTCCTTGAGGTTTTTGATTTTAAAGGACGAAAGGTGACTATTTGGGTAAACCACAGGGACGATTTATGTCATTAACTCTTTATTTTATATAACACGTGATATAAAATATATGAAATGATTGAATTCAAATTGTACTTTTCATTGATATAATTTTCATCAGCTAATATATAATACAAACAAAGATATATTTGTCAAAGTCGAAAATTAAGACTTGAAAAGTCAAATTATAAAATTTAAAATGAGACGGAAAAAGTGTCAAATTGAAAGAAACATGTAAGTGAACTACATGGATCAAAAAGTGAAAACTACTTGTGCTTGGATTTTGTACGAATGTGTGGATAGTTACATTTCTAAAAGAAGTACGAGATAATTTGATTAAAAAAAAATATTAGTGCTTGTCCCAACAGCAAAAGAATACATACAATAAAGGGATATAAAGATCTCATTCATGAATACTATATGTTGTAACAATTCAGATGTGATAGATATTGTTTAATATTAATAACATATTAAATGTGTAAGCTTATGGCATGCTAATTGACCAAAACCATCTCCTAATTCGGACATCAGATCATTAAAAACAGAATTTCATAGCATATATATATATATATATATATATAATATGAAAATATAGTAGGTACTAAAAAAAAAGGTTAATTAATTAAATCAAGTGCATAGATGGACAAAGATTACTTTGATGTCTACATCAATGATGATCCTGATTACAAGATATAAAAAGTATCTGAAACTACCAACTAAAAACTAGATACAGCAGTTGAAATCTGAGTTAGGTGTCTGCAAACGCATGTTTAACTTCTTCTTTTTTATTAAAATTTTTATTCTAAACATTTTCCTACTCATTGTACATTTTTACAAGCAAAAGAAATTGCGAACGTCTTAATTTTTTTGTTGTCAAATATCAAATATTGTACGGGTTAGCTCAAAAATCAATGATCCAGCCCAAATCTTTGTCATTAGCTGTTTATTAACTTTTATCAAATTTTTTAATCTTTTCTTCAATCTTCAAACCTAAGGTAATTTTTTCTTTATATAATTTTATTGTTCAAGTAATTTTTATAATAAGAATAACAATAATATGGAATTGTTATATCAAAATAAACGCAATCAATATTAGCAGATCAAAATCCATAAGCTTATCATATAAATAAATAAACAGTTAGAACATAAGCCAATAGTTCAAATTTACGAACTTCATACATTAATCTATAGTTTAGGTATTTATTTTATTCTGTTTCCTCACGTTGTATTTATATATGTAAGCTATATTAATTTGCTACAATACTTTTATTAAATTATTAATTGTTATCACACTTATTTTTATATTATTAACCTTTTTTATATATAATTTATCGATGTTATTTTAACGACCTATTTTTTCTCTTGCCTTAGGTCTGGAATTTAAGTTATTTTTTGTCATTCCCAGAGACGATTTTAAACATACATAAATAAACCTGTATATTTATGTACTAGTTTAAGCACCCGGGTAATACCCGGGTAATATTAAGATAATTTATTATAGCTATAACAGTTATGATGTAAATGTTAAATATGAAAAGTTGACAATATATGACTGTGTAATAAACATATATTTATAAATGGATAACTGCATAAAATAGAAAGCACATTTTGACCAATTCACGAAAATAACAGTAACCTTTAAAAGAATGTCACGTCATTAAAAAATGTCACGTAATCAAAAAATGTTCATGTCACCATGTACGCGTGTCAAATGTTACTACTTTCGGGAATAAATGAAAGTTCATTGCTAAAAAGTAAAACTTTTAAAGGTCACTGCTATTTTCGTGAATTGGTCGAAAGGTGCTTTCTATTTTCTGCAGTTATCCCATTTATAAAATAGCATATCATTAAAGTTTATCACAATTGATAAAAAAGAAATAAAAAAAGTCTAAATATTTAAAATAGGATACACTGCTAATGATGAATTCAAAATATGATCAAATAACAAAGAAAAAAGAAAGAAATTTCGATGTGTTAATGTATCCAAATCTAATTTAAAAACCATCAATGCATTCTTGCTATTGAGTTGTGTTTTTTCCTTAAAATTGGCACAATTTTATAACATAACAACATGATCAGTAGGAAACAAATTTTTTTTACTTAAATTGTGAGATCTAGAATAAGAAACATGTAGAAGCTCCTCTTCAAAAAAGGAAAGTTGACGAGTGGTTTTATAATTGAAACAATCTGTATGAATTAATAGCAAAATAAAATATAGCGAAATTAGTAATATATTGACCCTAGTGACATTGACCATCCAATTCTCGATGGTTTCCAAAATGACATGAGTCATCGACTCTAAACTATAAACCAATTTAATCTTTGAACAAAACTTACAATTTAATCTTTAAACTCCAGATTTCTTTCTCCGATTTGGTGATCCTGCTCCAAAGCTTTTTTGTAAACAATTCATTTATTTATTTAGTAATTTTTGATTTTTTGAACAACACACAATTCTTTTATATTAGTAATATACACAAAAAAAGAACATAGAAGATTTAGATACATGATAAATAAATATAATTTTTTTGAATTTGGGAATCTAAAATAGTAAAAGAGAGAGATCCGTAAATTGTGGTTTAATTAATAAGTTTAGTATTATGGAGAAGTGAAAGTAAACATGACATCATAAATAATCTTTTTTAGAAAAAAAATAGTGAATGAAAGAGTAAGCTATGCCAAGTAGGATTATTTTAAGCTAGTTTTTAGGAATGGACTTGTACTTTATAGAGTTTTGTTCATTTGAGTCTAGTTTTTTCCATGGAAACCAAGGGACAAATCCTAGCCATTGGATTATCCCCTCAAAAATAAATCCCTACCCTTTATCTCCCCTCCCCCTTCCCCTCGTCTCCTTCCCCCACCGAACACACACACACAACTTCGCCGGAAAACTTCAAACGCCGATAAAACCTTCGTTCCTTCGAATTAGAACATCACACTTACACCAAAACACTCACAATCACACCGCGAACAAACCCTGACCAGAAATTAATCCGATCTATACTCGCCGGAAAACTTGAAAAACTCACCGGAAAAATTAAAAACACTATAGCTTTGTTGTTTCTTCGAATTAATGCATGAAACTTGTACCAAATCACTCAGAAACACATTCCGCACAAACCCTAGCCAATAAACACTGTTTTCGAGCTCGCCGGAAAAATCACATTCCACCATCTCTTGGATCGCCGCCCATCAAATCCATACCATTCCCATATGCGTCCCTTGACGGTCAGTTTAGAACGGATAAGGGCCTCTGGCCCGTTCCGTATCCACCCGAAAACGAAATTGATTAGCCGGAGAAGTCGCCGGAGAAGATTCGACGGCGTTAGTGTCTTAGTGATTACCAATCAAGCTTGATTGGCTTGACCAATCAAATATGATTAGAAAATGTCGCCGGAGTAATTCACCGGAGTAATTCGCCGGAGTAACCAATCAAGCTTGATTGGCTTGACCAATCAAATATGATTGGACAATGTCGCCGGAGTAATTCACCGGAGTAACCAATCATGTTTGATTGGATTTTGATGATTGTTTGATCCAAGGGCTTAGATTAGTCCTTTGGTTTCCACCATTTTTTAAGGATCCATGTGAATACAACCCGTACTTTATATATGAAAAAGATGCGGCATGAATTTCTATGTGTACATAAAAATTGAAAATATACGATTAAAATTGCATCGAAGATTTTCTATTTCTAGACTAACCCGGATAAAAAATTAAAATTTTATCCGTCATAATGTGAACTCAACCAAAAAAGTTAGTATCTCTTAATGTAGAGTTAAAAACAGAACTGAAATTCTGAAATATATAGCTAACATATTTGATGTGTATATATGAAGGACCAAATTAAGTTTGACGCGCATGGCACATATGTAAGACATATTTTCATAGTTACTAGAATCAATGACCATTAGATATATGCTTGATTCTAATATGTATGTATGATATATCACTGTAACAAACTGACAAAAAAATATCAGGTTAGATGTATGCAGCTAGATTATATGTTGTAAGCTGTAAGCTTTTGCTTTTTCCTGAGATTTTACAACTTATAGTGATCGATATCAGTATATGTAATATAAGTTTTGATGGGTAAACATATATAAACCGAAAGTTGTATATAAATATTGTCTATACGTAGTTGGAAATTAAAGAAAAAACAAGGCTAAGCAGAATACAGACATGGGAAAATAGCTTGCTGTTTTATACTGGCACACATATTGAAGTGCAGCTGGTTCCTTGATATCCTGCCTATTTCTAAACAAGAAAAAGAGAGAGCAAAATTTGAACTCATATGATTCTAAAGGCTATAAACTACGATTATATATGCTTTAATTAGCTTAATTATATAAGTGATATAATGCAGAAATAGACCATGTTAAGTTGTCTGGTGTCCAAATGGTTCCCTATCAAAAGACCTAAAAGTAATTATTGAAAGAGCTTGCAGAAAGATGTTATACAAAGCTGTAATCGATCCAGCCATCATTCGATCAGGGCTGCAAAGAAGTCAACTTTATCGCCTTAATCCAGCTTGAACTTCATTTAACTCGAGTTTGAGTAACTAAAAGAAGCTTGAAACATATCACCGGCCAGTACGTCTAATAACAAGTTGTCTTGAACTTTTATCAAGCTTACGATCGATAAGCATATGTAACTTGCAAAGAGCCAAAAAACGTGTGAGTTATTTGAAATTCAAGTTGAACTATAATGAGTTCTTCGAGTCGTTGAACTCGAGCTTGAATGACTAAGGCTCACAACCTTTCGAGTAAAACTCGAACTTGATTATTAGCCTAAGGTGGTTAAGTTGAACTCAAGATTTGTTCATCTCTCATTTACATCCTTATGCCATATAAACTTTGCCTAATAGGTTAATAAGCCATATCCCAAAAATTAACCGTGGTTTCCAACAGATGTACTAATCACAAACAAACAAAGAAGACAATACCATCTATGATATATAAGGTTATACTACTACTTTGTTTTCATAAATTTCAAATCATCAGACGAGCAAGATTCATTTAGATGGATCGAATCGACCCATAAAACGAGATATGTGAGCTCTCAAACTTTGTACAACCCCTTTCTTATAGCCACTCGATGTTACTTGCTAGCTAACTAGTGTGCCCTCATAGTAAAACAGTTTTACTAAAACTATACCTTCAACGAAAAAAGTTCACCAAAGAAAACAATTTTAACTTGTTTTAATTTAGCTAATTAAAGGTATTCACAAAGGCTGAATGTCATTTATTCAACGTAATTAACATAATCAGATCTGTATCTTCAATTCACATCAATCAAGAGCTAGCTAGCCTATCACTTAAATGCCATCCATACTCATCATAATCAACAACATTACAAACTTACATCAATACAACATTGCTCCTGTTCCATCTCCATCTCCCCCAATTAAGGTTTCTGTAAAAATCAAAACAAGAAACAATTAACAAAAATCATGCACATTTTCATCTGATTATTAAGTACTAGATTAATGTGTGTTTAAGCAAATTCACCTATTCCAGATCTAGATCATTAATCCCATGATAATTATTTTGTTGTTCAATTTGACTCCACCCATCAAGTTTTTTAACTCTCATTTTTTCTTTTGTTCTTTCTCTAGCTCTTGCTCTTGCCTCTTTCCTTAACTGCTCTCTTGCAACATTATCTTGAATGTTGCATCTTTGTACACTTGTTTTCTTCTTTTTCGGCACGACACACTTGACTACTACTGATGCCGCCTTCTTTTTCTTCTTCCCATTGTTTTCAATGGTTTCAAGAAACTGTACTTTAGATTCTTCAGTCACAGTTGAAGACGAGCACTGGGTCGTCGACGTCTGTTCCACCAAATCTTTAATCGAGGCTAGCGATTTACCAAGAAGCCAATCTAGGGTTTTGCTTGCTTTATCAAACCCTAGCAAGTCTTGAAGACAAAAGAACTTTCTTGCAATCTCAATCGACAATCTCACCCTTCGATCTCGTGGGCCTCGAGCTGTTTCGATCTTACTATGACCATCTTTCTTTGAAGCCGCCATTTTCATTTTATTAGGAGAAATGACTGAATCTAAAAGATCATCATGGTCTTCACCATACTGTAACCCTGATCCTTCAGAAAACTGTTGCTCTTGCATAACAAGCTCTTTTACACTATCATTGTAAGCATGGATTTTATAGTCTCCTGAGAGAAATGTGTTGTGAAATTCAACATCATCTTTTTCATGGTCAAAGAAAGAATTTGAAGGAGGAAATAAGACATTGGTGGGTGAGGAAAGATGTGGAAAAGGATTTGATGAAAACATTGTATTGTAACATAAATTAAGACAAAACTAATGAAAAGTTTCACCAGCAGATTTCATTAATTGCAGCAAAGATTTGTGATTATTTGGAATCTATATCTATATAATCAATAATAGCCTTTACTGGTTTTGGGGCTTTGGAGTGAGCATCTTCTTTTTAGGGCACTATATTAAGTAAAATAGTACTTCCTCACCAATTTTGGAAGTAATTAATTAGTACCAAATGAAAGAAAAATGATTGAAGAACAGGAGGGGAGTACTAGAGTAGAATCACTATATAGATAAATGCATTATTTTAATACATTTGTTTATGTTTGTAAGGACGAATTAACAAAATACAATGATACAAAACACATACAAGTTACCTTTTAATCTATAGTTTTTTATTGATTGAATTAAATAAGTTTTATTGCGGAAATAGCTAAGTTTGAGATACACTAAAATTCAATACGCTTAATTGAATGCAATACAAAATCCTAATTACTTAATCACTAAGCACACGTTATTAAATGACTGACAGTCCACTAATTTGCACACTTATATTTGTTTAAACTAAACAAGAAAGTAAAGAACACAAACAAGAACAAGTTCAATTGTTAGAAAACTATGCAAGTCTAATCATATGTATCATTGATTTAAACGATGAATACATGGTCGATAATACAACTTGTCTTACAAGAATACAAATGAACTATGTAATTGCTAAGTCTAGAAAGAAGGAAACTTAAACAATTACAAATAAAGTGAAATACTTTGTGGTGACAAACACACTTAAAAGATGCGGCTGTGTTCCTTTATATAGAAGAGGAATTAGGGCAACACAGCCTTACAATGATAGTGATGTGATGGTGGTTGTCGACATTCCATTGGCTCTAAGTACTTGGATCCAGGAGCCTTTGTCTTCTTTACCAAAACGGGTATGAAAGAGAGAAACCCTTGTTTTGGTCCCAACTGTACCTTTGCCAAATAAGGTAACATTCAGTTAGGAGAACCACCATGTGACTTCTTGTCTTCTTGTTGGTTTGAAATCTTCCCGCCTTGACAAACAATTCGGAAAGCAAACCACCCGCTGACGAGAGTCAATGACTCGCTGATGACTCGCTGACGACCCACGTCAGCGACCAAGTCTGGTCAGCGAATCCTTGACTCAACAATCTCCCCCTATTCGCTGAGAAGACTTGTTGAGTGAAGACTTTAAAAAAATATAGAAAGATGAAAAGATGTCTTATATATTTAACTTTGAATATTACAAGCTGACTCATACAGCATTTACATTTGTAAGACATCTATTCATTTTCAGCTTCAAATTCCCAATCATGTTCTTGTTTGGCAATCTGAACAGCTGGGTCATTGTATCTATGAGGCTTAACCAGCTCCTCATCCACCTTGCTGATGAACCATCTATTGTTGGATGTCTCAGCACATCTTCTTCTTATGTTCAAGAGAAACCCCGTTGAAGCTTTTTCAATTTCGGCTAGACGAAAGAACAATTGATTGTTCTGGAAGTTTGTGAAGAAGATGCCAGCAGGTGTTTCAAGTACTCTCCCTTCTTCAAATAGGCTTCTGGGAGGGAGTCTGGTGTTCAGTGAGGCATCACCAGCGATAGGAGGAAGATCAATTTTAAGAGTTTGATGCACTTCCTTTCTCTTTCTTTGAATCCTTTGGCCTGCTGAGGAGATAGCAGCAGGAGTACCAAATACTTGCCTCAGCATAGGCAGATCTGCTTTAAACTTGGTTTCATACTCCAGTGCTTTCTCGAAATATTCTTTCAGCATGTTTTGGAGTTGATGGTAGCTGGCTGCCCTTTTATCTTTCACCAGCATGTATACTTCAGCCCACTCTGAAGCACCCAAGTTGGTTGGTTTGAAATCTTCCCGCCTTGACAAACAATTTGGAAAGCAAACCACCCGCTGACGAGAGTCAATGACTCGCTGACGACCCACGTCAGCGACCAAGTCTGGTCAGCGAATCCTTGACTCAACAATCTCCCCCTCAAACTTGGCTCTCTTCTCTTTAAGCTGCTTCTCAACTTCCTTGTGTTTCTGCCTGTACAGGGCTTCAGCACCACCTGATTTCAGCAGCATTCTTTGCTCACCATCTAGTTGATCTTTTTCAAGTAGAGGTAGCTGCCTTATAAACTCAAGATTTTTCTTCTCATTTTCTTCATTTTGTTTGATCCTATCTAACTCTTTGATAGCATCTTCTTGAGTTTTTCCATCAGCAGTTAGTGCCAATACATCAATCAATTGATGTTGATGGCCTGCTGAGGATTGAACGGAGAGTTGAGCAGCAGTGGGAGGTTTGAAGAAACCAGAATCAGTAAGCTGTCTTCGGCGAGCATCGGAGAGAGGAGTGATTTCAAGCTCTTTAGGGTCAAATTCTTCCCTAACAGCAGCAGGAGGTGCATTATATATAATCATTTGTTGCTGTACTGAAGGGGCTTCATTAACTTCATCTTTTTCAATCTCCCCCTCAACACCAGCGGGGGGAACTTCCATACTTGCATCCTTTTCAGTCTCCCCCTCAGCACCAGCAGGGGGAACTTCAACTTCATCTTTTTCATTTAAGACTTCTTCAGCAGCAGCATCATATAAATTTTCAGTTGCCTTGTTTACTGCTTCAGTAACTGCTGCTAAGATATCAGCATCGATTTTCTCCCCCTTGGAAGTTGTATCATTAATAACAACTTCCACTGTTGCTACCGGTGCTGATTGCTGCTTAACAAGCTGTGTCAGCAAGTGCTTGATTTCATCCACCTCTTTCTCCAAATTAATGTGCCTCTGTCGATCTTCCTCAGTGAAGGATGCTGAGGGAACTGGAAGATCAGCCACTTGTTTCTCCAAGGCTTGAATAGCCTTGGTGTTGCTTTCAACTTGAGTGGCCAGGGGAGAGATGAGATTATGCAGCTTCGTTATACCAGCAGCAGCAGACTTGCTGGTAGAGGCTGCTTTCTTTGCTGAATAGCTGGAAGAGTTTGCACATTTCACCAGCGACAAAGCCTTAGATCGGATGCTGGAGGGGTTATCAGCATACCAGCTCCAGCAGGATTTTGCTTATAGACATCAGGGTACATAGTGAAAAGTACCTGCTTCATTGCTGGAGTAAGCGCAGCATACTTTAAATCAAAATGCTCAGGGTCACAAGCAGGAACTTTATAGACAGAGCTTGCAACCCTTGGAGAGAGAATGAATTGAGCGCCCTCTGGCATGTACTTTTCTTTCAGCACATGCCTGAAAACCAATGATAGAAAGCGTGTAAAGGGCACTGAGCTCGAGCGATTTCTGATAGTGACCTTGGACTTCAAGTCTTCAAATATAACATTGGCAAAGTCAATGTTTCGACCATTTGCCAGTGCATATATCATTTGCATTTGGGCAGCAGTGGCTTGATCAAAGGATCCACTGTTCCCACCAAGGCACTGAATAACATGTGTAAACAACAACCTCCATACACCAGGAATGAATTTCTTTTGTGGATTGCTGTGCACAGATTGTGCTGGTACTATGTTTGTCCCATACCCAATGGTTAGCAGCCATTCTTTCCAAACTGAGGTAGGGACCAAATCAACAAAGGGTCTGTCTTCTGATTGCTTAGGGAGACGAAGAACATCTCTTAATAAATCTGCAGAGAGGAAGATGGTGTGCTCCCCTTTCATTACAGTGCCAGAGATGGCGCTGGTGGACACATCATAATCACAAGTCCACCAGAATTCCCTCAAGAGATGAAGGCACATCTCATGGGGATTTTTGTAGATAGCTCTTCTAACTGGACATCCTTTGATGAAGTCCAGCATAGAATAATATCCCTTAACTTTGGAAGGGATTTCTTCAGATCCCAAGTAGTTGTTTGCTTTTTCCCAAAGCAACAGGGATTAACGGATTTGGTTAGTCTTTACCAGCAGCCGTTTGCTGCTGGACTAGATAGAGGCTTTTAGCCCTCTATTGCTTTTGTTTGCTTTTTCCCAAAGCAACAGGGATTAACGGATTTGGTTAGTCTTTACCAGCAGCCGTTTGCTGCTGGACTAGATAGAGGCTTTTAGCCCTCTATTGCTTTTGTTTGCTTTTTCCCAAAGCAACAGGGATTAACGGATTTGGTTAGTCTTTACCAGCAGCCGTTTGCTGCTGGACTAGATAGAGGCTTTTAGCCCTCTATTGCTTTTGTTTGCTTTTTCCCAAAGCAACAGGGATTAACGGATTTGGTTAGTCTTTACCAGCAGCCGTTTGCTGCTGGACTAGATAGAGGCTTTTAGCCCTCTATTGCTTTTGTTTGCTTTTTCCCAAAGCAACAGGGATTAACGGATTGGTTAGTCTTTACCAGCAGCCGTTTGCTGCTGGACTAGATAGAGGCTTTTAGCCCTCTATTGCTTTTGTTTGCTTTTTCCCAAAGCAACAGGGATTAACGGATTGGTTAGTCTTTACCAGCAGCCGTTTGCTGCTGGACTAGATAGAGGCTTTTAGCCCTCTATTGCTTTTGTTTGCTTTTTCCCAAAGCAACAGGGATTAACGGATTTGGTTAGTCTTTACCAGCAGCCGTTTGCTGCTGGACTAGATAGAGGCTTTTAGCCCTCTATTGCTTTTGTTTGCTTTTTCCCAAAGCAACAGGGATTAACGGATTTGGTTAGTCTTTACCAGCAGCCGTTTGCTGCTGGACTAGATAGAGGCTTTTAGCCCTCTATTGCTTTTGTTTGCTTTTTCCCAAAGCAACAGGGATTAACGGATTTGGTTAGTCTTTACCAGCAGCCGTTTGCTGCTGGACTAGATAGAGGCTTTTAGCCCTCTATTGCTTTTGTTTGCTTTTTCCCAAAGCAACAGGGATTAACGGATTTGGTTAGTCTTTACCAGCAGCCTCATCAACATTTTCATCGACCTCCATGTCACTGGCATCAACTTCTTCAGCATGACTATCAGGATCAAGCTGAAAATCCTCAGTGACAATGTCCCCTAGCTCATAATCACTTTCATCATCAGTAACATTCTCAACACCAACCTTTTCTTCAGCAATATCAATATGCCCAGTTTCAACATTCGAATCTCCCCCAGCAACCTGCACTTCAGCAGCGGTTGCGTGCCTTTCAGTGATAGAGAAGTTGATTGGGTTGGGAGATGAGCGAGTGTCCGATTCAGGTTGTTGCTGCACTATATTTTCAGCAGCAGCAGGAGTTTCTTCTTCATCAATGAGAGAGAGTTGAGAAGGTTCTACCCTTAACATTTTCTTCCTCTTAGGAATAACACTTTTCTTTGCCACTTTGGGAGTCTTGGAGGATGCTGGAGGGGTTATCAGCATACCAGCTCCAGCAGGATTTTGCTTATAGACATCAGGGTACATAGTGAAAAGTACCTGCTTCATTGCTGGAGTAAGCGCAGCATACTTTAAATCAAAATGCTCAGGGTCACAAGCAGGAACTTTATAGACAGAGCTTGCAACCCTTGGAGAGAGAATGAATTGAGCGCCCTCTGGCATGTACTTTTCTTTCAGCACATGCCTGAAAACCAATGATAGAAAGCGTGTAAAGGGCACTGAGCTCGAGCGATTTCTGATAGTGACCTTGGACTTCAAGTCTTCAAATATAACATTGGCAAAGTCAATGTTTCGACCATTTGCCAGTGCATATATCATTTGCATTTGGGCAGCAGTGGCTTGATCAAAGGATCCACTGTTCCCACCAAGGCACTGAATAACATGTGTAAACAACAACCTCCATACACCAGGAATGAATTTCTTTTGTGGATTGCTGTGCACAGATTGTGCTGGTACTATGTTTGTCCCATACCCAATGGTTAGCAGCCATTCTTTCCAAACTGAGGTAGGGACCAAATCAACAAAGGGTCTGTCTTCTGATTGCTTAGGGAGACGAAGAACATCTCTTAATAAATCTGCAGAGAGGAAGATGGTGTGCTCCCCTTTCATTACAGTGCCAGAGATGGCGCTGGTGGACACATCATAATCACAAGTCCACCAGAATTCCCTCAAGAGATGAAGGCACATCTCATGGGGATTTTTGTAGATAGCTCTTCTAACTGGACATCCTTTGATGAAGTCCAGCATAGAATAATATCCCTTAACTTTGGAAGGGATTTCTTCAGATCCCAAGTAGTTGTTTGCTTTTTCCCAAAGCAACAGGGATCAACGGATTTGGTTAGTCTTTACCAGCAGCCGTTTGCTGCTGGACTAGATAGAGGCTTTTAGCCCTCTATTGCTTTTGTTTGCTTTTTCCCAAAGCAACAGGGATTAACGGATTTGGTTAGTCTTTACCAGCAGCCGTTTGCTGCTGGACTAGATAGAGGCTTTTAGCCCTCTATTGCTTTTGTTTGCTTTTTCCCAAAGCAACAGGGATTAACGGATTTGGTTAGTCTTTACCAGCAGCCGTTTGCTGCTGGACTAGATAGAGGCTTTTAGCCCTCTATTGCTTTTGTTTGCTTTTTCCCAAAGCAACAGGGATTAACGGATTTGGTTAGTCTTTACCAGCAGCCGTTTGCTGCTGGACTAGATAGAGGCTTTTAGCCCTCTATTGCTTTTGTTTGCTTTTTCCCAAAGCAACAGGGATTAACGGATTTGGTTAGTCTTTACCAGCAGCCGTTTGCTGCTGGACTAGATAGAGGCTTTTAGCCCTCTATTGCTTTTGTTTGCTTTTTCCCAAAGCAACAGGGATTAACGGATTTGGTTAGTCTTTACCAGCAGCCGTTTGCTGCTGGACTAGATAGAGGCTTTTAGCCCTCTATTGCTTTTGTTTGCTTTTTCCCAAAGCAACAGGGATTAACGGATTTGGTTAGTCTTTACCAGCAGCCGTTTGCTGCTGGACTAGATAGAGGCTTTTAGCCCTCTATTGCTTTTGTTTGCTTTTTCCCAAAGCAACAGGGATTAACGGATTTGGTTAGTCTTTACCAGCAGCCGTTTGCTGCTGGACTAGATAGAGGCTTTTAGCCCTCTATTGCTTTTGTTTGCTTTTTCCCAAAGCAACAGGGATTAACGGATTTGGTTAGTCTTTACCAGCAGCCGTTTGCTGCTGGACTAGATAGAGGCTTTTAGCCCTCTATTGCTTTTGTTTGCTTTTTCCCAAAGCAACAGGGATTAACGGATTTGGTTAGTCTTTACCAGCAGCCGTTTGCTGCTGGACTAGATAGAGGCTTTTAGCCCTCTATTGCTTTTGTTTGCTTTTTCCCAAAGCAACAGGGATTAACGGATTTGGTTAGTCTTTACCAGCAGCCGTTTGCTGCTGGACTAGATAGAGGCTTTTAGCCCTCTATTGCTTTTGTTTGCTTTTTCCCAAAGCAACAGGGATTAACGGATTTGGTTAGTCTTTACCAGCAGCCGTTTGCTGCTGGACTAGATAGAGACTTTTAGCTCTCTATTACTTTTATTTTGCTTTTTCCCAAAGCAACAGGGATTAACGGATTTGGTTAGTCTTTACCAGCAGCCGTTTGCTGCTGGACTAGATAGAGGCTTTTAGCCCTCTATTGCTTTTGTTTGCTTTTTCCCAAAGCAACAGGGATTAACGGATTTGGTTAGTCTTTACCAGCAGCCGTTTGCTGCTGGACTAGATAGAGGCTTTTAGCCCTCTATTGCTTTTGTTTGCTTTTTCCCAAAGCAACAGGGATTAACGGATTTGGTTAGTCTTTACCAGCAGCCGTTTGCTGCTGGACTAGATAGAGGCTTTTAGCCCTCTATTGCTTTTGTTTGCTTTTTCCCAAAGCAACAGGGATTAACGGATTTGGTTAGTCTTTACCAGCAGCCGTTTGCTGCTGGACTAGATAGAGGCTTTTAGCCCTCTATTGCTTTTGTTTGCTTTTTCCCAAAGCAACAGGGATTAACGGATTTGGTTAGTCTTTACCAGCAGCCGTTTGCTGCTGGACTAGATAGAGGCTTTTAGCCCTCTATTGCTTTTGTTTGCTTTTTCCCAAAGCAACAGGGATTAACGGATTTGGTTAGTCTTTACCAGCAGCCGTTTGCTGCTGGACTAGATAGAGGCTTTTAGCCCTCTATTGCTTTTGTTTGCTTTTTCCCAAAGCAACAGGGATTAACGGATTTGGTTAGTCTTTACCAGCAGCCGTTTGCTGCTGGACTAGATAGAGGCTTTTAGCCCTCTATTGCTTTTGTTTGCTTTTTCCCAAAGCAACAGGGATTAACGGATTTGGTTAGTCTTTACCAGCAGCCGTTTGCTGCTGGACTAGATAGAGGCTTTTAGCCCTCTATTGCTTTTGTTTGCTTTTTCCCAAAGCAACAGGGATTAACGGATTTGGTTAGTCTTTACCAGCAGCCGTTTGCTGCTGGACTAGATAGAGGCTTTTAGCCCTCTATTGCTTTTGTTTGCTTTTTCCCAAAGCAACAGGGATTAACGGATTTGGTTAGTCTTTACCAGCAGCCGTTTGCTGCTGGACTAGATAGAGGCTTTTAGCCCTCTATTGCTTTTGTTTGCTTTTTCCCAAAGCAACAGGGATTAACGGATTTGGTTAGTCTTTACCAGCAGCCGTTTGCTGCTGGACTAGATAGAGGCTTTTAGCCCTCTATTGCTTTTGTTTGCTTTTTCCCAAAGCAACAGGGATTAACGGATTTGGTTAGTCTTTACCAGCAGCCGTTTGCTGCTGGACTAGATAGAGGCTTTTAGCCCTCTATTGCTTTTGTTTGCTTTTTCCCAAAGCAACAGGGATTAACGGATTTGGTTAGTCTTTACCAGCAGCCGTTTGCTGCTGGACTAGATAGAGGCTTTTAGCCCTCTATTGCTTTTGTTTGCTTTTTCCCAAAGCAACAGGGATTAACGGATTTGGTTAGTCTTTACCAGCAGCCGTTTGCTGCTGGACTAGATAGAGGCTTTTAGCCCTCTATTGCTTTTGTTTGCTTTTTCCCAAAGCAACAGGGATTAACGGATTTGGTTAGTCTTTACCAGCAGCCGTTTGCTGCTGGACTAGATAGAGGCTTTTAGCCCTCTATTGCTTTTGTTTGCTTTTTCCCAAAGCAACAGGGATTAACGGATTTGGTTAGTCTTTACCAGCAGCCGTTTGCTGCTGGACTAGATAGAGGCTTTTAGCCCTCTATTGCTTTTGTTTGCTTTTTCCCAAAGCAACAGGGATTAACGGATTTGGTTAGTCTTTACCAGCAGCCGTTTGCTGCTGGACTAGATAGAGGCTTTTAGCCCTCTATTGCTTTTGTTTGCTTTTTCCCAAAGCAACAGGGATTAACGGATTTGGTTAGTCTTTACCAGCAGCCGTTTGCTGCTGGACTAGATAGAGGCTTTTAGCCCTCTATTGCTTTTGTTTGCTTTTTCCCAAAGCAACAGGGATTAACGGATTTGGTTAGTCTTTACCAGCAGCCGTTTGCTGCTGGACTAGATAGAGGCTTTTAGCCCTCTATTGCTTTTGTTTGCTTTTTCCCAAAGCAACAGGGATTAACGGATTTGGTTAGTCTTTACCAGCAGCCGTTTGCTGCTGGACTAGATAGAGGCTTTTAGCCCTCTATTGCTTTTGTTTGCTTTTTCCCAAAGCAACAGGGATTAACGGATTTGGTTAGTCTTTACCAGCAGCCGTTTGCTGCTGGACTAGATAGAGGCTTTTAGCCCTCTATTGCTTTTGTTTGCTTTTTCCCAAAGCAACAGGGATTAACGGATTTGGTTAGTCTTTACCAGCAGCCGTTTGCTGCTGGACTAGATAGAGGCTTTTAGCCCTCTATTGCTTTTGTTTGCTTTTTCCCAAAGCAACAGGGATTAACGGATTTGGTTAGTCTTTACCAGCAGCCGTTTGCTGCTGGACTAGATAGAGGCTTTTAGCCCTCTATTGCTTTTGTTTGCTTTTTCCCAAAGCAACAGGGATTAACGGATTTGGTTAGTCTTTACCAGCAGCCGTTTGCTGCTGGACTAGATAGAGGCTTTTAGCCCTCTATTGCTTTTGTTTGCTTTTTCCCAAAGCAACAGGGATTAACGGATTTGGTTAGTCTTTACCAGCAGCCGTTTGCTGCTGGACTAGATAGAGGCTTTTAGCCCTCTATTGCTTTTGTTTGCTTTTTCCCAAAGCAACAGGGATTAACGGATTTGGTTAGTCTTTACCAGCAGCCGTTTGCTGCTGGACTAGATAGAGAGTAGGATTCACATGCTTACCATCAAGGTCAGCATGGAGATTGTTTGGAGGAGACATGGGGGTGGCTTTAGTGGTCACATTCGATAAGTCGAATTTGGCCAGCATGTCGCGAATGTATTTCTCTTGGTTAATGAAAATCCCATTTGGGAGTTGGCGAATTTGTAGACCAAGAAAGAAGGTCAGCTCACCCATCATGCTCATCTCGAAGTGAGAGGACATCAGGGAGCTGAACTTAGAGCAAAGTTTCTTGCTGGAAGAACCAAAGATGATGTCATCTACATATATCTGAACATATAGGACATCAGCACCCTTTCTATAGATGAAGAGGGTGCTATCAATGGATCCTCGCTGAAACTTATTGGAGAGAAGAAATTCAGAGAGAGTGTCGTACCAAGCTCTGGGAGCTTGTTTAAGACCATAAAGTGCCTTATAGAGACGATAGACATGATGTGGCTTGGCTGGATCTTCAAAGCCAGGTGGCTGCTCAACATAAACTTCCTCATCGAGTTTTCCATTTAGGAAGGCACTCTTTACATCCATTTGATATACAGTGAAGTTTTTGTAAGCAGCATGTGCCAAAAATAAGCGTATGGCTTCCAGTCTGGCCACTGGTGCAAAGGTTTCATCATAGTCAACACCTTCTTCTTGAAGGTAACCTTGTGCAACCAGCCTAGCCTTGTTACGTGTAACAACACCATCTTCGTCCATTTTATTCCTATACACCCATTTAGTTCCAATAGGTTCTTTTCCAGGAGGTAAAGGAACCAAGAACCAGACATGCTGTCTTTGGAACTGGGTAAGTTCCTCTTGCATGGCAGCGACCCATGAAGGATCAACCATTGCTTCTCCTATGTTTTTGGGAGTGATCATAGACAAGAAGTTTACATACAGACATGTATTTCTTGTCGCTGATCGAGTAATAATCCCTTGCTGTAGATCTCCAATGACTTGGTGAGCTGGATGACTAGATGTCCATTTAAGTGCTGGAGCACTTGAGACTCCTAGTTGAGTGGCAGCGGAAATTGGAGCTATGGGATCAGCAGGAGCATTATAAGAAGAGAGGTCAATGGTAAGAATGGGTTCAGGAGAATGATCAGCAGAGCCATTCGACTGATTTGAGTTATCATTGATGGCGGAGTCTTCAGCAGACTCCATTTCTTCAGCATTTGCTGAAGCATCATGAAACTCTTCGTCAGTAGGGTCATCAGCATGTACGTCATCAGCCAGTGATCTAGGTTTGGCTGATGCTGCATGGATTGATCTTATGATAGGCTCAACTGGCTCAATCGAGTAGATATGAGCAGCAACTTGCTCTAGTTCAACATCAGCTGAACTATCCTTTGTGATATGCTGAATAGCGTCAGGCAGCGAGCAAGAAGCATCAACAAATAAGTCAGCTTCCTCAGTGAGAGGGTCAGCTAACTCATTGAAAATAACCTCAGACGAGTTAGATTGGATGTCCTTTAGGGCTGATGAACTTTCATCGAAAGTAACATGAATGGATTCATCAACCTTCTGAAGGCGAGTATTGAATACTCTAAATGCCTTGCTGATGGATGAATACCCAAGAAAGTATCCATCATCAGCTTTAGGATCAAATTTTCCTAGATGATCCTTGTTGTTTAAGATGAAGACAGGACATCCAAAAACATGGAAGTATTTGATTTGAGGTAACTTCCCTTTCAGTACCTCATACGCTGTCTTGTCATGTCTTTTGACAATGAGACAGCGATTTTGAGTGTGACAAGCTGTATTGACAGCTTCTGCCCAGAACTTGCTGGGTAGAGAGGACTCACTGAGCATGGTGCGAGCAGCTTCGATGAGAGTTCTATTTCTCCTTTCAGCTACACCATTCTGCTCAGGGGTTCTAGTAGAAGAGAAATTTTGTGAGATCCCTTGATCAGCACAAAATGTTTCAAGAGTGTGGTTTCTGAACTCAGTACCATGATCGCTCCTGAGTTCTTTCACCCTTATGCTGTTGAGATTTTCCATTTTCTTAATGAAATTAATAATCTCTTCAGCAGCATCACTCTTGGAATGAAGAAAGATAGTCCAAGTGAATCGCGAGTATTCATCCACGATTACTAAAGTGTATCTGCTACCCTTTAGACTTTGGACATTCACTGGACCAAAAAGGTCCATGTGAAGAAGATGAAAGCAGCCAGAGATAGAATTGGCTTGCTTGGTTTTGAAGGTTGCTCTATGGCTTTTACCCTTTTCACAAGCACCACAGAGTCTATCCTTCTCAAATGAAAGATGAGGGAGGCCACGAACAAGGTTCTTTTTGGCCAGAGAGTTAATGGTTTTGAAATTCACATGCGACATACGCTTGTGCCATAACCAATTTAGTTCAGCAGCCGACTTGGCAAAGAAACAAGTCTCACTATCAGTTTTGATAGGAGTGAAGTCAACCAGATATACATCTCGTTTTCTTGGAGCAACCAAGACTACTTCCTTGTTTACATTTACCACAGTGCCTTGATGTTTATCAAGAATCACTTTGTAGTCAGCATCACAAAGTTGACTTATGCTGATGAGATTATGTTTTAATCCATTTACATAAGCAACCTTGTTGAACTTAATGAGTCCATTCGAGAGAAGACCATAACCTTCAGTCTGTCCAGTGGAGTTGTCACCAAACACTACAGTAGGGCCAGCAGCCTCTACGTAGTTATCCAGCAGGGTCTTTGAGCCAGTCATGTGTTTTGAACAGCCACTGTCTAAGTACCACACACCTTTTCCCAGCGAGCCCTGCATAGATTTAACAGAAGGATTTAGATGGGAGACTCGGAAGATTCTTCTCTAATGACGACTTCATCAGTAGAGGAAGGAAGAGGAGCAATAGAGTTAGTATTCTCATCACTTGGAGAGTTATCAACAAGATGATGAGCAGGAGGTATGTCACGATCAATTACATATTGATCAGTAGAGGTGACAGTGGCTCCAGTATCGAGAACAGTCAAGTGGCTGACTTGATTGTTGTTCCCATACTCAACCAGAATGCTACCACGACCAGTGGTAATGATCTCTTGAGAGAGAGGATAGGAGATTCGCTGAGCAGCTATGAAGTCAGCAATGTTCTCCTCAGTGAGATTTGTTGACTCCCCTATACTATTTATACGATCAGCAGAAGTAGAACTTTCGCTGATGATAGTGGAAGGGGAAGCAACCGCTGAAGAAGGATTAGGTTGAATGTCAACTTCAGGAGCATCCCTGGAGTTGACACAATCAGAAGCAACATGACCTCTACTGCCACATTTGTAGCATTTTTTACCAGAGTTGTTGCCTTGTTGATTTTGGAGAAGAAATTCCTTCAGCTGAGAGGAAAGATCATTAACTTGCTGAGCTAGCTTGTTAATTTTAGGGTCAGCAGAGGAAGATGCCTTTTTCTTAGGCTTAGGCTTTTGCTTATGCTTTTGTGGAAGCTGAAGCATCTTAGGAGCAGGACCCAGAATGGACTTACCTTTCGGGTCCTCTGATTGAGAGGTAGAGGGATTTTTTGATCCCTTAACTACACTCCATGCTAGATGGACAGCAGGGTGAGAGGAGGAAGAAGGACCCTGCTGAGATGGGTGCACTCTTTTGGGAGTGACCGATCTAGGTTGCTGAATAGGTGTAACAGACCTCATTTTCCTATGAGGTAAGTGTTGCCTATTAGGGGTAGTAGATCTCACTTGCTGATGGGGCAAGTGTCCTCTTTGAGGAGTGATAGGCCTTACTTGCTGATGAGGCAAGTGTCCCCTTTGAGGAGTGATAGGCCTTACTTGCTGATGAGGCAAGTGTCCCCTTTGAGGAGTGATAGGCCTTACTTGCTGATGAGGCAAGTGTCCCCTTTGAGGAGTGATAGGCCTTACTTGCTGATGAGGCAAGTGTCCCCTTTGAGGAGTGATAGGCCTTACTTGCTGATGAGGCAAGTGTCCCCTTTGAGGAGTGATAGGCCTTACTTGCTGATGAGGCAAGTGTCCCCTTTGAGGAGTGATAGGCCTTACTTGCTGATGAGGCAAGTGTCCCCTTTGAGGAGTGATAGGCCTTACTTGCTGATGAGGCAAGTGTCCCCTTTGAGGAGTGATAGGCCTTACTTGCTGATGAGGCAAGTGTCCCCTTTGAGGAGTGATAGGCCTTACTTGCTGATGAGGCAAGTGTCCCCTTTGAGGAGTGATAGGCCTTACTTGCTGATGAGGCAAGTGTCCCCTTTGAGGAGTGATAGGCCTTACTTGCTGATGAGGCAAGTGTCCCCTTTGAGGAGTGATAGGCCTTACTTGCTGATGAGGCAAGTGTCCCCTTTGAGGAGTGATAGGCCTTACTTGCTGATGAGGCAAGTGTCCCCTTTGAGGAGTGATAGGCCTTACTTGCTGATGAGGCAAGTGTCCCCTTTGAGGAGTGATAGGCCTTACTTGCTGATGAGGCAAGTGTCCCCTTTGAGGAGTGATAGGCCTTACTTGCTGATGAGGCAAGTGTCCCCTTTGAGGAGTGATAGGCCTTACTTGCTGATGAGGCAAGTGTCCCCTTTGAGGAGTGATAGGCCTTACTTGCTGATGAGGCAAGTGTCCCCTTTGAGGAGTGATAGGCCTTACTTGCTGATGAGGCAAGTGTCCCCTTTGAGGAGTGATAGGCCTTACTTGCTGATGAGGCAAGTGTCCCCTTTGAGGAGTGATAGGCCTTACTTGCTGATGAGGCAAGTGTCCCCTTTGAGGAGTGATAGGCCTTACTTGCTGATGAGGCAAGTGTCCCCTTTGAGGAGTGATAGGCCTTACTTGCTGATGAGGCAAGTGTCCCCTTTGAGGAGTGATAGGCCTTACTTGCTGATGAGGCAAGTGTCCCCTTTGAGGAGTGATAGGCCTTACTTGCTGATGAGGCAAGTGTCCCCTTT
This sequence comes from Erigeron breviscapus, assembly GCA_034093135.1. NCBI lineage: Eukaryota > Viridiplantae > Streptophyta > Magnoliopsida > Asterales > Asteraceae > Erigeron > Erigeron breviscapus. The sequence goes on along the minus strand of CM067168.1, from coordinate 66,481,187 downwards.
GAGGAGTGATAGGCCTTACTTGCTGATGAGGCAAGTGTCCCCTTTGAGGAGTGATAGGCCTTACTTGCTGATGAGGCAAGTGTCCCCTTTGAGGAGTGATAGGCCTTACTTGCTGATGAGGCAAGTGTCCCCTTTGAGGAGTGATAGGCCTTACTTGCTGATGAGGCAAGTGTCCCCTTTGAGGAGTGATAGGCCTTACTTGCTGATGAGGCAAGTGTCCCCTTTGAGGAGTGATAGGCCTTACTTGCTGATGAGGCAAGTGTCCCCTTTGAGGAGTGATAGGCCTTACTTGCTGATGAGGCAAGTGTCCCCTTTGAGGAGTGATAGGCCTTACTTGCTGATGAGGCAAGTGTCCCCTTTGAGGAGTGATAGGCCTTACTTGCTGATGAGGCAAGTGTCCCCTTTGAGGAGTGATAGGCCTTACTTGCTGATGAGGCAAGTGTCCCCTTTGAGGAGTGATAGGCCTTACTTGCTGATGAGGCAAGTGTCCCCTTTGAGGAGTGATAGGCCTTACTTGCTGATGAGGCAAGTGTCCCCTTTGAGGAGTGATAGGCCTTACTTGCTGATGAGGCAAGTGTCCCCTTTGAGGAGTGATAGGCCTTACTTGCTGATGAGGCAAGTGTCCCCTTTGAGGAGTGATAGGCCTTACTTGCTGATGAGGCAAGTGTCCCCTTTGAGGAGTGATAGGCCTTACTTGCTGATGAGGCAAGTGTCCCCTTTGAGGAGTGATAGGCCTTACTTGCTGATGAGGCAAGTGTCCCCTTTGAGGAGTGATAGGCCTTACTTGCTGATGAGGCAAGTGTCCCCTTTGAGGAGTGATAGGCCTTACTTGCTGATGAGGCAAGTGTCCCCTTTGAGGAGTGATAGGCCTTACTTGCTGATGAGGCAAGTGTCCCCTTTGAGGAGTGATAGGCCTTACTTGCTGATGAGGCAAGTGTCCCCTTTGAGGAGTGATAGGCCTTACTTGCTGATGAGGCAAGTGTCCCCTTTGAGGAGTGATAGGCCTTACTTGCTGATGAGGCAAGTGTCCCCTTTGAGGAGTGATAGGCCTTACTTGCTGATGAGGCAAGTGTCCCCTTTGAGGAGTGATAGGCCTTACTTGCTGATGAGGCAAGTGTCCCCTTTGAGGAGTGATAGGCCTTACTTGCTGATGAGGCAAGTGTCCCCTTTGAGGAGTGATAGGCCTTACTTGCTGATGAGGCAAGTGTCCCCTTTGAGGAGTGATAGGCCTTACTTGCTGATGAGGCAAGTGTCCCCTTTGAGGAGTGATAGGCCTTACTTGCTGATGAGGCAAGTGTCCCCTTTGAGGAGTGATAGGCCTTACTTGCTGATGAGGCAAGTGTCCCCTTTGAGGAGTGATAGGCCTTACTTGCTGATGAGGCAAGTGTCCCCTTTGAGGAGTGATAGGCCTTACTTGCTGATGAGGCAAGTGTCCCCTTTGAGGAGTGATAGGCCTTACTTGCTGATGAGGCAAGTGTCCCCTTTGAGGAGTGATAGGCCTTACTTGCTGATGAGGCAAGTGTCCCCTTTGAGGAGTGATAGGCCTTACTTGCTGATGAGGCAAGTGTCCCCTTTGAGGAGTGATAGGCCTTACTTGCTGATGAGGCAAGTGTCCCCTTTGAGGAGTGATAGGCCTTACTTGCTGATGAGGCAAGTGTCCCCTTTGAGGAGTGATAGGCCTTACTTGCTGATGAGGCAAGCGTCCCCTTTGAGGAGTAATAGGCCTTACTTGCTGATGAGGCAAAAAAAAAAAAAAAAAAAAAAAAAAAAAAAAAAAAAAAAAAAAAAAAAAAAAAAAAAAAAAAACAAAAAAAAAAAAAAAAAAAAAAAAAAAAAAAAAAAAAAAAAAAAAAAAAAAAAAAAAAAAAAAAAAAAAAAAAAAAAAAAAAAAAAAAAAAAAAAAAAAAAAAAAAAAAAAAAAAAAAAAAAAAAAAAAAAAAAAAAAAAAAAAAAAAAAAAAAAAAAAAAAAAAAAAAAAAAAAAAAAAAAAAAAAAAAAAAAAAAAAAAAAAAAAAAAAAAAAAAAAAAAAAAAAAAAAAAAAAAAAAAAAAAAAAAAAAAAAAAAAAAAAAAAAAAAAAAAAAAAAAAAAAAAAAAAAAAAAAAAAAAAAAAAAAAAAAAAAAAAAAAAAAAAAAAAAAAAAAAAAAAAAAAAAAAAAAAAAAAAAAAAAAAAAAAAAAAAAAAAAAAAAAAAAAAAAAAAAAAAAAAAAAAAAAAAAAAAAAAAAAAAAAAAAAAAAAAAAAAAAAAAAAAAAAAAAAAAAAAAAAAAAAAAAAAAAAAAAAAAAAAAAAAAAAAAAAAAAAAAAAAAAAAAAAAAAAAAAAAAAAAAAAAAAAAAAAAAAAAAAAAAAAAAAAAAAAAAAAAAAAAAAAAAAAAAAAAAAAAAAAAAAAAAAAAAAAAAAAAAAAAAAAAAAAAAAAAAAAAAAAAAAAAAAAAAAAAAAAAAAAAAAAAAAAAAAAAAAAAAAAAAAAAAAAAAAAAAAAAAAAAAAAAAAAAAAAAAAAAAAAAAAAAAAAAAAAAAAAAAAAAAAAAAAAAAAAAAAAAAAAAAAAAAAAAAAAAAAAAAAAAAAAAAAAAAAAAAAAAAAAAAAAAAAAAAAAAAAAAAAAAAAAAAAAAAAAAAAAAAAAAAAAAAAAAAAAAAAAAAAAAAAAAAAAAAAAAAAAAAAAAAAAAAAAAAAAAAAAAAAAAAAAAAAAAAAAAAAAAAAAAAAAAAAAAAAAAAAAAAAAAAAAAAAAAAAAAAAAAAAAAAAAAAAAAAAAAAAAAAAAAAAAAAAAAAAAAAAAAAAAAAAAAAAAAAAAAAAAAAAAAAAAAAAAAAAAAAAAAAAAAAAAAAAAAAAAAAAAAAAAAAAAAAAAAAAAAAAAAAAAAAAAAAAAAAAAAAAAAAAAAAAAAAAAAAAAAAAAAAAAAAAAAAAAAAAAAAAAAAAAAAAAAAAAAAAAAAAAAAAAAAAAAAAAAAAAAAAAAAAAAAAAAAAAAAAAAAAAAAAAAAAAAAAAAAAAAAAAAAAAAAAAAAAAAAAAAAAAAAAAAAAAAAAAAAAAAAAAAAAAAAAAAAAAAAAAAAAAAAAAAAAAAAAAAAAAAAAAAAAAAAAAAAAAAAAAAAAAAAAAAAAAAAAAAAAAAAAAAAAAAAAAAAAAAAAAAAAAAAAAAAAAAAAAAAAAAAAAAAAAAAAAAAAAAAAAAAAAAAAAAAAAAAAAAAAAAAAAAAAAAAAAAAAAAAAAAAAAAAAAAAAAAAAAAAAAAAAAAAAAAAAAAAAAAAAAAAAAAAAAAAAAAAAAAAAAAAAAAAAAAAAAAAAAAAAAAAAAAAAAAAAAAAAAAAAAAAAAAAAAAAAAAAAAAAAAAAAAAAAAAAAAAAAAAAAAAAAAAAAAAAAAAAAAAAAAAAAAAAAAAAAAAAAAAAAAAAAAAAAAAAAAAAAAAAAAAAAAAAAAAAAAAAAAAAAAAAAAAAAAAAAAAAAAAAAAAAAAAAAAAAAAAAAAAAAAAAAAAAAAAAAAAAAAAAAAAAAAAAAAAAAAAAAAAAAAAAAAAAAAAAAAAAAAAAAAAAAAAAAAAAAAAAAAAAAAAAAAAAAAAAAAAAAAAAAAAAAAAAAAAAAAAAAAAAAAAAAAAAAAAAAAAAAAAAAAAAAAAAAAAAAAAAAAAAAAAAAAAAAAAAAAAAAAAAAAAAAAAAAAAAAAAAAAAAAAAAAAAAAAAAAAAAAAAAAAAAAAAAAAAAAAAAAAAAAAAAAAAAAAAAAGCGCATTTGCCATATAAGGTAACATTCAGTTAGGAGAACCACCATGTGACTTCTTGTCTTCTTGTTGGTTTGAAATCTTCCCGCCTTGACAAACAATTCGGAAAGCAAACCACCCGCTGACGAGAGTCAATGACTCGCTGATGACTCGCTGACGACCCACGTCAGCGACCAAGTCTGGTCAGCGAATCCTTGACTCAACACCATCCCGTGGAATCATACTAGAACATTCTGTGCTTCCATTGTATTTTCACCAACTTTCATCAAAACGGGTTGTTGTGCGCATGGGCTCAAAAAGTTGTTCATTCTACTTTGTTGTCCTTCATGATGTCACTTATATGTGAGAGGGAAAAATCGTGCCAAGTTGTCCATTGTATTTTCACCAACTATCAATTTTGTAATCCGACTCAGCACGAATGAAGGTTTCTTTAAAAAGCTCGAGCGTAAGTGATGAATGAGTACAAACAATTCGTTCAATTATCTAACGACGATAATTAACATTTTTAATTAATGTAATGTTATATAATTCTATTAATATAATATTTTTTATTTTTTAAGTGTTGATATGGTATTGACTCAATAAAATGTTCTAGCATACTGAACATTATATTGAACTCATTTTATCAATATCCGCATGTAATATCATCATCCATATTAAATTAAACATATATGTTTAATACAGATACACACAATCACACATATGCTTAAGATATAAATAGAAATGAACCTGACCCACATTTTCAATATGTCTTCAATAATATGTTAGCCAACATTTTGAACGAACATACTAACCTATATTTTGCCCAAAGTTAAAAAACCTTGTAAATGCTCTTATTGATACATTTTTTCTCAAAGTGTAAAATGGTAGGCTAGAAAGTGTTCTAAGAAGGTTTTTACATAATCTTTTTCTTATTATTATAGATTTACAGTATTTAAATAACAAGGAACTGTATATATCTATACTCTTTTATAATAATTATTAACACCTCCATTTTTAGAAAGTGTTAAAAAATGGTTAGATACAAAGTACTAAATTATCTTAATA
>CM067168.1:66407413-66475415 GCA_034093135.1 Erigeron breviscapus | reverse complement strand
CTGTGGATGGTAAGCCGTACTCAATTTCAACTGAGTGCCCAAAGCGTCTTGAAAATATCTCCATGATTGAGAAGTAAAACGACCATCACGATCCGAGATAATAGACACAGGAACGCCATGAAGTGACACGATCTTCTCAATATATAATTGAGACAATTTCTTTATTTTCCAATTCTCCCGTATGGGAATGAAGTGTGCAGACTTCGTCAATCGGTCAACAATGACCCAAATAGTATCATAACCCTTCAAGGTTCGAGGTAACTTCGTAATGAAGTCCATAGTAATCTGTTCCCATTTCCAGTCAGGAATTTGGGGTTGCTGGAGCAGCCCAGAAGGCTTTTGGTGCTCTGCCTTAACCATTGAACAATTTAAACACTTTGAAACATACGTGGCGATATCTCTTTTCATACCAGACCACCAATAAAAATCCTTTAACCCATGGTACATTTTGTCAGCACCAGGATGGATTGAATACTTAGATCGATGACTCTCGTTCATCAAGAGTTCTCTAAGTCCATTATACTTGGGAATCCACACTCTGCCCTTGACATGTCGGATCCCATCGCCATCCAATTCAAATAACCGTTCGGCATTCCACAATGCCGAACGGAGGGAAGAGGGGTGTTTTACTCCCTGCCTCTCATTTCATTTTCCAGCCCATGTGGCTCATTTGGGATATTTTGTATCCCTAAATTTGGTAAACTGCTTACAATTATATACCGTTTGACCAAAAGGTTAAAATGTAAAGTAAAGGTATTTTCCTTCGTCTTATTTTAGTTAAGACAAGTAAATAAAACTTTATCAAACTAACTTTAGAAATATTAAGTTTAGACAGTCTAATTACTGTGCAAAATTCATAACCTTTAAATATCTCATTTAAAGTTATTTTAAGACTCGGCATTCCGTCTAAATAGCTAATAGTCTACGTCATAAGGATACGTCTAATTGAACCATATCAAATGTTCAATTAACTAATAATTTCTACGTCATAATCTCTAAATTAGACGAAATTATATTAATGATCGAGATTAGGACTAACCCGTTGTTAATAAATTACGAGTTGTCACAGTCGTCCCCACCACCGCCGCCGCATTGCGCGTGTACCATGCTAGTATACATTCAAAAGTTTTTACAACCGAAGAACAAATGATTAAAATTAGTTTCTTAATACTCAAATGTTATCGAATTTAAATAAATGTTCAGTAATTATGCGAATGAAAATCTAAGACGCACTATATGAAAAGCAAAATAGGCTAGTATGATTTCGTATAGCATTGGACCGCGGAGAGAAGGCCCAACCCAATTACAAAATGCTCACTCTTTGGTGGCCTAATGCAAGTTGCAAACCCACGTCCATATGTCGGTGGCCCCCCAATGCACATTTGCTTGAAGTAAGACTAGTAGTGGATATAGAACATGCCCTTGTTCTTAATTTGCTATTTATGGTTTGGTTTTTTTTACCTTTACTTTTCTTTTTCATATTACGAACATGTTATGTCAAAGACATAGACTCATAGTAATCCCATGTCGAATAAGTCAAATATTTTTAGCAATAGGAAAAGGTATATGCATCAAATGATTTTCAATCAGCAGATTCCCATCCATTCAATAATACAACAAAAAGGGTGATAGATCCCGATTTTACAACCCAGTTTTATATGGACAAATAAAGCCCATAGTTTTTACTATGCTAGTCTACGTTTCATTTGCAAAAATGGTGTTTGGAAACCTAGTTGTCACTTTGATGTTGAGAAGGTATTTTTAAGATATTAGAGCGATTGGTTTTTCGTGGTATAATTGTAGAAGCAACAACTGATCCATTAGTTAGGACATTTGTATAAAATTTTATGAGTTGGGGTTTTGATGAATAAAAGTCACTTTTCAAAAAAAGTTAAGCGTTCAGGATTCACGTTTTGTATTGAAGATGCTTCAAGCTCCCTACAAACCGCTATTGTACATCATGGATTTCGGTTTAATTTGGGAAAGGTACAAAAAGTACTTGATTCAAGTTGTTAATTACAAGTTTTCCCAAACTGCAATTCACAATATATAACCAATTGCGGGTTTAGGGAAATGCCAGATTCTCCAAACCACAATTACCAATTGCGGCTTCCTCATTTCTATAATAAATTTTCTTTGAACACCAATTAATTTTGCAAACAAAAGCTAGACCAATAATACCCATTTTTGTAAAAAAAAATAATCACTAAAAGAGCAAGACTTTAACGAATCGGTTTTATTTGGGGGTCAGGCCCGTTCAAAATAGGACATTGTAATAGTGAGTGAAACCGATCGGATGGTCTGCTGACCATTTGGGACTCTTGTATGGCCTGTGACATTCACGGATGCACATATGACGATCATGTACATACAGTAATTTATAGCAAAATAACGATTCCTAAAAAGTAGTGATGTATGTAAAAAAAAAAAAAAAATTCTTTGATAATCATCGTCACGTTGTTTATCAGGTAAACCCGCACGCCCACTTAACTTGATTGGGACAACTAGCTTGCTAAGAAATGCGCAAGTTGCAACATGGTCTTTCGCGTGTAATGCTATCGCAAGGTCGCCCACCAAAAACGAAAAAATGTTGTGGTTTGACTTTGATTTCTTGAGTAGTAGACGGGGAACAAATATATATAGAGCCGAACTGACAAATCATACAGCCATACAGGGAAAATATCATATATTCGCCAACTTAATTTTTTTTAGGGATTTATGGAAATTAAATAGTACACGACGACTTTAATTTCATTGTACGGTCTAAAGATGAATATAATTTCGCAATTCACTCTCGAAAGGATACGATGGCGACTCTTAGCGACAACAAGTGGATGATAAGGTCAAGAAAATGCACTAAATCATTAGGTGCATCAATGGAGATGGGATGGGTTCCTAAAGTTGGGTCTTTTAATTTGTTCTTTCTTTTTCTTTTTCTTTTTTAATGAAAGATGATTAACTAATCAGCATAAAAGTAAAACAGAGGGTTATTTTAATCGACTCTATTAATAAACAACCAAGCAGGTTACAACTGAAAAACAAGAGCAAGTCTGGCGACAAACGATCAACAATAACAGCAGCAACGTGATCACTACAAGAATTAAAACTTTATCAATTTGGAAACATCTACAAGGCTACAAGTAGCTGAAACATAGAGCAAACAACAATAAAAGCGTAGGCCAACTGAACCATAGGCCATCCTTGTCACTATCACATGCCCTTGATCATATCCATTGGCTCAGAAAATATGTTATCTTTAACACTTGGGTTACTTTATCTTATCTATGAAAATAGAGGAGGATCGATGTTAAGAAACGCCAGACAAAGAAACGTCAAAGAACGATGATCGTTTTAACTGCCATATATATAAATAATAGAAGGGCTTTTTGTGTGAAAAAGTAGGGAAAGGGAAGGGAACTGACTCCTCCACGGGTTTGAACCTCAATATCTCGACAGTGTATGGGGGAGGTTAAGATGTAGACAAACCTTACTTCTATCTAGGTAGAGAGGCTACTTGCAGGTTCCACCTAAATGATAGAAACGGACCTCCGGAGGCCTTTTGGGATGAGGATCAAACCTCTCGCCGCTGTCTCCAGAGGCCAAAGTGTTTACCACCGATCCGAACCACGTTGTTTTTTTTTTTTGTGTGTGAAAAAGTATTTAAAGATATTGTCTTAAGTTTGGGTTTACTTGGACATTCTTGATGCATAAGAATTTGAAGGCCTGAAATATTTAACACAAACTTTCATGTTCAATCATTAAACCTTTCCTTATTTTCATGTGGAAAATCACTGTCACAAAAACGTGGAAACATCTACAAATTCATCACAAAAGATTTAGTACACTAACGACAACGTGATCATGGCATTCATATCGTGATGTCTAAATCAATGATCCTGATTACAAGATATATATTAATGGTTGAAAACTATGGAAAACGAGAATGAACAGTACAATAGTTTTATAGTTAGGTGTCACCACGTGCCCACATGATGTACATATAGGAAGAAACAATTCCACCAAACTGTAATGACAATTGACAAACTAATTATGTGAACCATAAGCTATAATTAAAGCTTGAGATTGCTATATTTTTGAAAGATATATGTTTGTATATAACAAAGACATTTCAATATATAGCTTCAATTCCCTCAAAAGTGATTTTGACAAAATAATTAAAATAAAAAATAAAACTGAGTGTAGTGTTAGGTAGATGTTAGGCAGCATAATGTGAACCGGCTGGGTTTTGAAGGTGTTTGATCACTTGTGTATATCATCTACTTTGATCTCTTTGATTTAGACTCATCAATTAAGAACATGAGATGCATATTAAAATTATCTTTCTTTAATTAGAAGCTTGAAGTACTAAGAGCGACACTCATAGTACGTAGCTGACGTGCGTAAACAGGATAACAAGAAATACATACCAATTAAGTTCATAATTAAAAAAATGGACGGAAAGATGGGTTTTTTTTATACAACGTACTCAAGAGGAACGATTGTACGTTGTTTCAAAATTATATAACAGTTAACGCACCCACAATTCCGGATATTTAGCTAGACAATTTGATTTGGCAAAGCTTAGCTATGACCCTATAGTTTGGAATATTGCTATATTACTTTCTGCAACACTCATTTCTGTGAGATTAAATCTGATGGAGAGTACTTCAAGTAATATTAAAATACAACAACATAAAAATAAATCTATGCTTCATGCCTTGATAGCTACCACTGCAAATGCTTAGTAAACATTTGCAATCAAAACTAGCAACAATTAAGCAACAGATATAAAAAAAAAATACAAATTTGAATTGTAAAGATTACAACAGATCGACAGACCTCTTTGGATCTAGCTCCCATAGAAATAACTGGTCGGAGACTTGCTTGATGGACGATTTTCATCTAGACGCTACCAAATCATTGAGAATGTGTTGTCATTTCTGTAGAAATTTCATTCAGCTTCGTAATTTCCTTTCTTCGCTGTTGTCAAGAAAGTGTATGCAGTCTGATAGATAGAAGTGATAGCTAGTTAGCCAAACTGCCAAAGGTGATCAAAATATATATAGCCTGAATATCAAGAATATATACAATTCAACAGCATATATATGAACACATAATCTAACTCAATTCAATTCTCTCAGTATATATATATATATATATATATATATATATATATATATATATATATATATATATATATATATATATATATATATATATATATATATATATATATATATATATATATATATATATATATATATATATATATATATATATATATATATATATATATATATATATATATATATATATATATATATATATATATATATATATATATATATATATATATATATATATATATATATATATATATATATATATATATATATATATATATATATATATATATATATATATATATATATATATATATATATATATATATATATATATATATATATATATATATATATATATATATATATATATATATATATATATATATATATATATATATATATATATATATATATATATATATATATATATATATATATATATATATATATATATATATATATATATATATATATATATATATATATATATATATATATATATATATATATATATATATATATATATATATATATATATATATATATATATATATATATATATATATATATATATATATATATATATATATATATATATATATATATATATATATATATATATATATATATATATATATATATATATATATATATATATATATATATATATATATATATATATATATATATATATATATATATATATATATATATATATATATATATATATATATATATATATATATATATATATATATATATATATATATATATATATATATATATATATATATATATATATATATATATATATATATATATATATATATATATATATATATATATATATATATATATATATATATATATATATATATATATATATATATATATATATATATATATATATATATATATATATATATATATATATATATATATATATATATATATATATATATATATATATATATATATATATATATATATATATATATATATATATATATATATATATATATATATATATATATATATATATATATATATATATATATATATATATATATATATATATATATATATATATATATATATATATATATATATATATATATATATATATATATATATATATATATATATATATATATATATATATATTATATTTTTTTTCGGTTATATATATATATTATTTGTTATAATATATAACATAATTGATTGAGTAGTAAATATATATATATATATATGGGACTTACTTTTTTTAACAATATCATTCCAGATCCACTCTCAACTGCTCCCCATCACTTATGAATAGACTGCTGGCTGACAAGATCGCCCTATTATGATGATGATCTTCTGCTGCATTTCTTTCCAAGTAATTCTGTCAACCATATAACAAACAAACATCACTAAAATCAGGCACATCAATTCTGTTACTAACTAATCCAAATAATCACAATCATCATTGATTATTGCATCATCATTGGTCACCCTGCAGCTAACTGCTTATATGAAAAACAAGTTCTGACCTTTGCTAAATTTCAACAAATTTTAGTGATTGCTTTAAAACTTCATTATCCATTATCATGTCATATTTAATGCCTTGATAATAACTTTTTAGGTTAAGCTTTTAGGGCTTACTTAGTAGTCAAAATCACCGATTTCGTTTCAGAAAACGGATCGATACTTTTAATTCAAGTGAAGAAAGAGGTAACAAACTATTAACAGTTGTTGGTTTAAATTCGAGGGATGATTACTTGATAGTCGAAATCGTAATTAGGAGCTAATGATGTGTTGAGCTCATTATCAAGCTTTTTATTTTGCATCTTTTCTCTTGTCCTTTCTCTAGCTCTTGCTCTTGCCATGGTCCTTGACTGGTCTCTTGCAGCATTTTCTTTCTTTCTTTTTTTGCCATCAAAACATCTCATTACTGACTTATTCTTTTGCCCTAATTTATTCTCCTCTTCATCCATTCCACCCTTAATCGCTTCAAGAAAATTAACTTTCAATTGATCACTAACGGAAGAAGAAGACGAGACGCAGTGGTTGTTTGTTTCTTCAACCAACTCTTTAATCGCGTTCTTCGATTTATTAAACAGCCAATCGAGAGTTTTACTTGCTTTGTCGAACCCTAGCAAGTCTTGAAGACAAAAGAACTTTCTTGATATCTCAATGGACAATCTTACCCTCCTATCTCTTGGGCCTCGAGCTGTGTAGATCTTACTATGCCCATCTTTCTTTGCTGATGGCTGATCGGGTTTCTTCTTCAACTTCGAGCATGAAGAAATAACCGACTCCAGAAGATCATCGTGATCTTCACAAGATTGTAAAAGTACCGGGTCTTCAGAAGACCGTTGCGGTTGACTAACAAAATCTTGAAAAAAAGAATCCCCAGAGAAAAATGGGTCATTATTGTTAAGGCAATGATAGTATTTTTCATAGTCAAAGGAAAAACTAGGAGATAATGGAAAATCTGGAAAAGGGCTTGAAGAAAACATTTTATTGTAATTGTAATGAAAAATATAACAAAAATTGAAAAATTAAGGAGAAGAAGAAGATTCATCAAGTCAAAAAGTCAGCCCTAATGGCTTTAGTTACTTTGTTTTGCACTGTGTATCTTTTAGGGCACAATTAAGAAAATTAAATACTCCTGGCGCCTTACCCATATAATTAAATAAGGAAGGAATTAAGATACTATAAATGAGTACAACATTAGTACATTCATTACCCATACCGCGCAGAAAAGAGAAATAATGTAATAACGACTTGACATTGATTTTCTTTCGGTCGATCAACTATATAGCCTTTTAGAGTAGCTTTGAAATAGTGTGTATTCGAGAAAATGGAAACTTTTTCAATTAATGTAACAAAAGATTTTACGGTTGGGGTTCATTTTTTAATTTTCTTTTGGTCATGAAGCTAGGGTTCATTTGGAACAACCACAGACTTTATATTAATGTCAATGTATGCAACATCCTTTTTTTGATCAAGGGTTCAAATTAATTCAATTCTCGTCGGGTCTCCAATACTTTTGAGGATCTAGAATGAAGCCCAAATATCAAAATGTCAAAATCGAACTACCTCCAGCAACTTCATTGATAACGTCGTAAGATCCGTCACAACAATTGTTCTAGAGTTGGTATATATTGTCATTTCAAGGACTAAGAAAGCAGAAAATTCTCTAAAAATATACAATAACTTGGTGTCCATCTATTCATATAAACACATTCACCCAAATCCGCATCGAATAAGAAATCAAAGCAGGGTTTGGCGATGTAGATTATTAAGCCATGGTCTATAGTGCTTAAAAGAGTTCAAGTGAGGCTCTCGAGGGACACACATATGTAAGTAACATGGTGAACTACGTAAGATATCTCCAAGTGAGTAAAAGGAAGTTAGTGTTCTCTCGCTAATTGTGATATGCTAAAGGAACCACAACAAATGGACTATTGAGTCCAAATTTGCGGTTGTTGTCGACTGGTGTACTACATGGCTTACATGGGACATATGATCGAGCTGAATCGAGAATTTCACTTGTATACTTCTATTGAAAAAGAATAATGTCTTTATAGTACGATTAACCGAAATGGCTAACCACTGGGAAAAACCTCAGTGGCCACCGCCAACTTGCGACCCCCATGGCCTATCAGATGAATCCCCTTACACAATAGTGGGGCGAGGAATAAGGAGCTTATAAACGACCATATGGAGATTTGTAAAAGTGGCCATATTATTTAGCATTAGAGGGGAGCAAAACCAAACTGAAAATCCAAGAACCATATATAACCAAGAAAAAATCAAAAACTCATTGGATTATGTTTTGGTTTTTTAAAAACTCATATGTAAAAGCTAAATCACTAAAACCGAAACGAACCAAAATTATATACATCTTGTTTATATCATTTTTACTTTTATATCTATTACTAATACTTAGTGAATATGTTAATATAATTTATATTTATATTTTTCTACTATTACAGATATTATTTATTTATGTTTAGTAAACTTTATTATTATATATATTATTTATTTATATTTTTTTATTTTACTATTTTAATTTACTAGTATTATATATTTTTTGCTACCTATTAAAGCTTTTGATCCCTTGTCAAAGTCTCAAATCATTAACCAATCTTTCTAATATACTCTATATGTTCAACTTAATTCAAATAAAAGATGGGCCAATAGTGAAAAGTATTTAACTCAAGAAAAATTCACTTCAGTCAAATATGTAAGCATTCCACTTTAAGTCAAACAAGTAAAACAAATAGCCACATATGCTGCCAAAATGGCCACGAGTCCACGATATTTTGAATGGGATCCAAACGGCCAACAAGGTCAACTAATATAGTCAATAGTCAAACATGGCTCACAAGAGTCCAAATGGACCCAAACCAGTGAAACCACCACCGTGGCTAAACATTGCCTACAAAAGTGCTAATGGAAAAAAAGATAAGCCTAACCGAGTCAACATGGTCAAAGGGTATGATATTATCTACCTTTATTTTATACATAATAAACTAGCTAATCAACCCGGGTGATACCCGGGCATGATTAGGAAAATATAAATAAAATATTCTACATTTGATTACACGTAAACCAATTACAATCTTTGTGTCCCACATCTTTATACTTGAGCTAACTTATCTATTCAAGTAATAAATAGTCACTCCCACATAAATCATTACAACACGTTAATAAGTCGAGCAACGGCAAGCAACTTAACCTTTTTAAGTCGAGCAAGACGACCTGATTGCAACTTCATACCCTCTTCCACATACCTTTGTGAGGTTCACCAGCTTTGCATCCTGCAAGCGTGTCAATTTCCCCATCATCATGCACAAGCCCCATGAGATACCGCACAGAAACTTAGATTAATCTGCATCAACTTATAACCTTCACTTTTAGCAACACCACAATATGATCAATCCAAACTTCATAACTTGCCATTACAGACTACTGGTAGAAAAATCACATGGTCGGGAACACTAATGCAACTATAGTGGTCCAAATATTGAAAATTATCTTTAAAATTAGCTTTACACATAAAAGATTGTTTCAGTTGGATTAATTTCAACTCAAACTTGGACCTCAACCATACAATTATACTGCTTTGTTTGAACTTTCATTTTGTGATCTCCAACCATGAATGCCCACCTGATTATCCATTTTGTTTATCCATTTAACTGTTTTTTAATGAAAAATTGAGGAAAGTTACAATGCATATACACTTTTTTGAGCTTCAAACATCATTATTTGTATGTAGGATCATTAATGACTAACATCAACTGCATAAACATAAAAACTATGTCTACATTTCTTGTACAACAACTTAATGAGTACCAATAAATACCTATAAACATAAAAACTATGTCTACATTTCTTGTACAACAACTTAATGAGTACCTAAATACCTGCATAAACATAAAAACTATGTCTACATTTCTTGTACAACAACTTAATGAGTACCAATAAATACCTATAAACATAAAAAAATAAAACTAAACGCCTAAAAAATATAAATTTCAGAAATACTTTTAACACACGTATTATCCCGACACGGGTTGTGGCAGATATTCGAAAAGAACCCGCCTATCAGATAAGTAATTGATATCATCAGTAGTTAATCGAAAAACACCACTAAATAACATCATCGGAGTAAAATAAACCGTTTCGTTTGATTAGCTTTAGACAATTTGTTCTTGCAAACCATACGAACCATTTTGACCATTGAATTTGCTAATTCGATCATATTAACGCTTATATTGTTCTAATAATTTGATCAAAGCTTATTGTGTAAAACAAAAATCTGACCTGGTGGCTTCAAATGTGTTTTGTGGTGAATTTTCTGTAAACATACTTGGGTGGTTTTGTATGTTCATTTGATTTGTACCATCACAGACATTTTCAGGCCAACAACTAATATCCTCTATCTTTGATGAACTTCCTCCTGCTCTGTCTCAAATATTAGTCATATAAACCATTTAGCTTATTGAGAAAAAGAAAAAAGAAAACTTCCTCAACGTTTTGGATAAATTTTCAAGTAAGAACAAATACAAATATGGATAATTAGGCACCTCTTATTCATCAAACACACTCTCCTCAAAACTCTCCCTTTCATCTTTCTTCACGGATTCAATTTTAGCATCACTCTCCTCTGGTCATTGAGCCATTGACTTCAGAACTCTCACTTTCTTATTCCTTTGCAAGATCTTTTGTTTCTCCTCGATTAATTCCGAAGAATTGTCGTCTTCTTTCTTAGTGTCCTTCATAATTTTCTTTGCAACCTTCTTTTTCTCAACGGCCTGGTCAAAACCACCATATCTTTGGCTTCTTTAATTTCTTCTCTATAATCTCTAATGCATCCCTCTTGCCTATACAAACTTAAACACTCCATTAAAACACATACATCATAAGAAGTTACAATATTTTAGCTGATGATTCGTAAAGAACTTGAGTCTCCTATTATCTTCAATAACTTCCTCAAAGAAATTGATTCACAATAAAAAGTAAATGTAGAAACTCTTTTCAATAATTTCCTATCTCAACATGTATTTCAAATGTTCCTTACCTTTGTTAGCGGGAGTAACCACCACAGGTAAAATGTGTGATTTTGTACAGATGGTGAAGCACTTTAAACTTTTTCACATTACAAATACATATTTATGATTGCACCAGCTGCACCAAATAAATGTATAAGCTGCAAAGTGACCAAAGTGACCAAGATTTTACCACAAATTTTCTTGATCTTCAATACCAAAGTGACCGAGCAGCAATGAAGTAAACTGAATAGTTGTCTGACCAATAACCTGCAGGCGGAATAGCAGCCCGTATGAAAACCCGAAAGCAACCAAAACAACAACCTTGACAGCAACAAAATAATTCACACTGAAATTAGAACCTTGTAACCATGAAACTGGCTTGGAAACGAAAGCCTACTTATTGTAGTTTAGACACCCAAACAAACACCTATCTTTATACCTTTTTCATGCCTTATTGTAGTTTAGACGCCCATACAAACACCTTTTAGTTCAGAGACATCACATAAAGTCTAGGACTTATTGTATAATTTCAGAACGGAGGTGAAGATCATAAATTACAAACTTTCATAACTTATTATATAACTTCAAACGTATAAGGGTTTTAATATAAAGAAAAAGACACTTGAATCAACCAAATTTATATCATTCCAAAAATTAGGGTTTTTTTTTCCCTTCCCAATTAAATTCTAGAAAATCATATCCGTAAACCTAATTCATCCATAAAACTAAATCATCTAGATAGATATAGATAG
The DNA here is from genome assembly GCA_034093135.1 of Erigeron breviscapus. NCBI lineage: Eukaryota > Viridiplantae > Streptophyta > Magnoliopsida > Asterales > Asteraceae > Erigeron > Erigeron breviscapus. The sequence goes on along the minus strand of CM067168.1, from coordinate 66,462,992 downwards.
ATTGGCATACATATTCGCATAAAACCTGCAATTTAACTTCTGATCGCCACAGATCCAAAACCATATGGTGTGTGACAATACACTTTCGATTCTTTGTACAACATCAATGCTGATAAAGAAGGATGCAAAAATAAATAAATTCATACTCATAAAAAAATTGTTTGATCTCATGTTCATAGGAAAAAAAAGCTAGATAAAAAAGAAGTAAGAAAGAAGAAAAAAGAGAAAGAAAAAATAAGAAAGAAAGATTAATAAAGAAAAAGAAAGAGAATTGTACGTGGGAAATTTTATTGTGGGGTAACTTTGGAAATACATGGTCCAGCTGCCACTTGGCAAATTTGTGAAGGTTTTTTTCTTTGGGATCCTCTTTTATTAGAAAAGAAGATTTGAGAATACAAAGAGAAAGAGGCCGGTTCAAATTAGTGGAAAGCTCAAGCATACATTTAAATTTAAGCACACCCGAATACTATTTCCTTTAACAATCTAAAAACAAAGAACACTAAAATCCCCAAAACATACAAATCTAGGTGGGTTAATTTCTTGGCAAATGCTTTGTCCTTTTGGGTTTCAGTGACTTTTGGGGTTTGGGTTCTGGGTATCTTCACGTTCTTGGGGCTTCTTGGTGATTACAACAACGGTGTTGTTCTTTGTTTTCTGGGTGTTGTTTGTTTTGGATTTTTGAGGCTTTGTTGGTTTCTGATCTAGGTGGTTAAAAACAACATGCGACAAAAAAGTCTTTTCATTCTTAATTTTACCACCACAAGAAAATTAACCTGAATATTCTTTTGTATCATGGTTAAATAACATAAAATTGTACTCCGTAATATTTAGTGAGTACATGCACAGTTTTAGTGATAGTTACACCCAGATTTCAAAACTCATCCTAGCTATACATCATATCCCATTTTTATAATGTGACAAGGTGAAAGGTGTAATTGTTAAATCGTCAAAACTTAGATATCAAAACTACCAATCATATAATGTCACGTGTTTTTGTCAAAATGTATTTTAATATCATCTATATAGTTATGTCATATTCATTAATCCAGGTTATAAGTTAATTAGTCTAAGATTCTGTCAATAGGTATCAATATAAAATGTTTAAACAATCTTATTTGATGTTAATTTATTTTCACGTTAAAAGGAAATTAATTTGATGTTAATTGTTTTGTTTTTTAAAATTTACCTCTTACATTATTGTCATTTAATGAGATTTTGTTTATTGATTTCGTTTTTTTTCTACTTATGGACAATTTAGTTAATTATGCAACTTTTGTGAAAATAAAATACTATATTTAGAATTTTTGTTTTATTTATGGATTCACGGTCAATTATAGATTTTTCTTATAAGAGTTAAGAATAAGAAATATTTAAAAGTTTTGGTAAAAAAAAGATTGTTGTCAATATACAACTAAAGTTATTTTTTCTTTTATAAAGTATTAATAGATTTAATTTGTATGATTACTTTAAGATTTATTAAATTTATTTTTTGTTTAGTTGTTTCTTTATAATGAATTTATAAATTCAAAATCATTTATCATTTCTTTCTATATAACTTATGTCATATATCTATGTGACATTTATCTATCATTTATTTATATATATATATATATCTAATGAAGGATAATTTTGGATTTATGTGGCATTCTTCTTTTTTGCCAATAAAGATTTTTATTACGTGACGATTTGTTGTTAAAACAAATTATTTTAAGTTATATATGTAGCTATATGTGTAATATTAATTCAAAAATATTTAGTAATCATTTTACTATAATATTTTCTAATAAATTTATTACATTATAGTTGTTAATGCTCTACAAATATTAAAAATAACATATAATATCTACTTTTATAATGTTACCGCTTAATTAATTATTATAATGTTATCGTCTAATGTACGAGTTTAATCTAGTGTTCTATATATAAATACATTAAACACAAACGGATAAAAAAAAGAGTTTGGTATAGGAAGTATAGGATTAGGATATGAATGACAAATTGACAATACGGAGTGCCAGTTTTTGAAGACTTTTTAACAAATTATATATGACAGTCCACGATTTGCACACTTATATGAGATTAATTAAGACAAGAAAGTAAATGCAGAAAGTAAAGAACAAGAACAAGAATTAAGTTCAAGTGCAAAGATCTAAGCAAGTCTAATCATATGTATCATTGAATTAAACGATGAATACATGGTCGATATTACAACTTGTCTTACAAGAATACAAATGAACTAATAATTGCTAAGTCTAGACAAACTATAAACTTAAGCAATTTAGAGAGAAGGTAAGTGACACACACTTGTGGTGACAAACACAAAGTGTAAATGATGCGGCTGTGTTGCTTTATATAGGGGAGGAATTAGGGCAACACAGCCTTACAATGATAGTGATAGAATGGTGGTTGTCGACTTCTCATTTGCTCGAAGTACTTGGATTCAGGAGCCTTTGTCTTCTTTACCAAAACGGGTATGAAAGAGAAAACCCTTGTTTTGGTCCCAACTGTACCTTTGCCATATAAGGTAATATCCAGTTGGAAGAACCACCATGTGACTCTTGTCTTTACTTGATTTGAATTCTTCCCGCCTTGACTCACAATTTGGAAAGAAACCATCCGCTGAAGAGAGTCACTGACTCGCTGTTGACCCGCTGACGACACACGTCAGCGACCAAGTCTGGTCAGCGAATCCTTGACTCAACAATCTCCCCCTATTCGCTGAGAAGACTTGCAGAGTAGAAACTAGACTTCAAGAAAATAAGAAAGATAGAAAGATGTCTTATATTTCATCTTTAAACATTACATGCTGATACTTCAAGCATTTACATTATAAGACATCTAAAGATTGGCAGCTTCAATCTCATAAGCATCTTCTTGCTTAGCGATTCTCAATACTGGGTCATTTCTTCTGTGAGGCTTCAGCAACTCTTCATCTATCTTGCTGATGACCCATCTGGCATGACTAGTCTTAGCAAATCTTTTCCTTATGCTGATAAGGAATCGAGTGGAAGCCTTTTCAATTTCTGCCAGACGAAAGAACAGCTGGTCATTCTGAAAGTTGGTGAAGAATATACCAGCAGGAGTCTCCAGTACTCTCCCTTCTTCGAAAAAGCTTCTGGGAGGGATTCTGAGATTGAGCGCAGCATCACCAGAGATGAAAGGAAGATCAGCAGATAAGGTTCTATATGCTTCTTTCCTTTTTCTTTGAATCCTCTTGCCTGCTGAAGTGGTGATGGCTGCTAGAGTACCAAAGACTTGCCTTAACATAGGCAAGTCAGCCTTGAACTTGGTTTCATATTCTCTGGCCTTCTCAAAATATTCAATGAGCATCCTTTGGAGTTGGTCATAGCTGACAGCCTTCTTGTCTTTCACCAACATGTAAACTTCAAACCACTCAGAGGCACCCAGAGTGGAGGGTTTGACCCCTTCAAGTTTGATTGGCTTGTCAGCACCTTCTCTTAAGATCTTCAAGTTGGTCTTAAGACCCATTTCAGCTTTGAAGGCCTCAGCAGCAACTATCCTTTGAGGCCTCTTTCTGTCCTTCATATACTTTAACCATTTAGCCTTTTCTTCTTAAAAAACTTTTCTCTTTTCACTCATTTGTTTTTCTACTTCAGCATATAAAGCTTCAGCACCACCAGTTTTCAAGAGCATTCGCTGCTCACCATCCAATTGATCTTTTTCCAGAAAAGGCAGCTGCTTGATGTACTCAAGATTTTTCCTTTCATTTTCTTGATTTTCTTTGATTCTATCCAGCTCCTTGATAGCTTCTTCTTGAGTCTTGCCTTCAGCAGTCAATGCCAAAATATCAATCATTTGGTGTTGATGACCTGCTGAAGATTGGATGGTTAGCTGAGCATCTGAAGATAGATGCCATTGTTGGGTTTTGTTGGGTTTTATCAAAGCAATATTATCCTTATAATATTAAAACGCAGCGGAAAAATTGAACCTTTCAAGATGTGGTATGTAGTTAAAAACCAAAGTTTAACATATAAAAGAAAACCCAAACAATAAGGATCCATGTATATGAATGACATACATACAAAATAACAACCATAGGGTGTTTTAGAAGAGTACCTTTCTTCCAAGCTAGTAAGAAGATAGAGATGAAAAGGATGATGTTCTTCAATAAACAAGTCTTCAATGTAGAAGAACCTCAAGCTAGTATACCCCAAGCTTCCAACAAACACCCAAACTACTTGTTAATATTTTTGAAATTAAGATGGGATAACCTTTTATGCCATAGCCAGTTGGTGTCTTCATCAGCTTTGGTATAGAACACTTCTTTTGGGCTGAAAATAATGAGAAGAAAAAGGAAGTTTTTCTACCTAAGAATGAGAGAAGAATGTCTTACAAATGCATGTAAGAAAATTGATGTAAACTATGTGTTGTGTTGTATATTGTATATGAAGTACAAGTGTTATAAGTAGATCAAATCTACTTCAAAACCACATGGGGGGGGGGACGGCCACATGGGGATTTTTCAACCAATTTTCCTTTAAAATTTTATTTAGTATTTACTTGTACATTTTATGGATAAAATTGCAACATAACTTATTACATATCTTATGTAACATATTACATATTATACACAACACACATAAGTGTTTATTATACCAAATAAACATATTCACATTTCTCTCAAAATAAATCATCCATATAATTTATTTATATATCTCAAGTGCAATTATTTAGAAACTCACTTTCTAAATACTTCAAGTATTGATATTTATTTAAAGATCATATCATATAAATAAATATCATAGGTGTTTGTCTAGCTTGTTATTGGGTATGACCCGACTTGGATCATCACGTACTAGCCACGTCAATTTAATATGTGTCTTGGGCAGACGGATTCCTACAGAAGTAGCGATCACTTGTTCTGCTGGAAGAGCGATGGGACGTTTCTTGAAGAATCCAGAATCAGTGAGCTGTTTTTGACGAGTATGAGAGAGAGGAGTAATTTCAGCATTGGCCAGATATCGTCTATGAAAAATTGGAAGCAATTCCTTTGACCTATCTGTTTCCATTTCTCTAGCAAAACCAGCTTCCCATGTTGCTTTGATCACTTTGGGGTCAAACTGCTCCCCTACACCTTCAAAAACTTCAATGTAACCCTCATCAGCATCAGGGCGAGGTACATTGATCATCACAATTTGTTGCTCCCCCTCACCACCAGCTGGGGGAGCTTCAGCATCAAATTCCTTTTCAATCTCCCCCTCAACACCAGCAGGGGGAACTTCAATATTAAAGTCTTCTTTTTCATGCTCCCCCTCAACGCCAGCAGGGGGAACTTCAATATTCACATCTTTTTCATTACTAACAGTCACAATCGCCATTTCATCGGCTTTGGTGGTGTTAGTAGTAGCATCGTCAGTTTCCAAAACCTCTTCAGCAGATTCTTCATATATTTTCTCAAGGGCTTTGTTCACTGCTTCACCAACCAAGTCTAGAACAGCAGCGTCAACTTTCTCCCCCTTGGAAGTTGTATTGTTAATAACAACTTCCACAGTCGCTGGCTGTTTAGATTGTTGATTTACCAGTTGGGCCAACAGATTTTTAATTTCAACTACCTCCTTCTCCAAGTTGATTTGTCTCTGACGATCTTCCTCAGTAAAAGCAACTGAAGGAACAGGAAGATCAGCAACTCGCTTTTCTAAGGCTTGGATAGGCTTGGTGTTGTTCTCAACTTGTGTTGTCAGAGGGGAGATGAGAATATGCAGCTTCTTAATATCATCAGCAGCAGATTTGCTCGTGAAGGCTGCCTTCTTGGCTGAGTAGCTGGTGGAGTTGGCACATTTGATCAGTGACAAGGCACCAGATTTAATGATCTGCTGATCACGCTTGATAACATTTGTTGTGGCATTTATTTTGATTTGAGCATCAGCTATGAAGTTTGTGTTATCTTTCAGCGTGTCTATAGCTTTGCTATTCTCATTTTGCTTGTTGTACCAGCTGGTCAATGTGGAAACCAGCCTGCCAGACTCCTTATCCTTCAATTCAATAGCAAGATTGGCAGCTTTGGTGAGATCATTTAATTGATGCTCTACCCTTTCTAGTCTGCTAGAAGAGTTGGTAGAGTAAGAAATACCCAACTCTTTTGGAAGAGACTCCACTTCTTTGGGCCTAACAGATTTACAACCAGGAATAGCTTGAAAGGAAGAAGGCATGCCCAGAGATAACATGGTATTCACTAGTTGCACTGGTGGAGTTTTGGGCCTTGCAGTGAGAACTGCTGGTTCAGTATCTGCTTCTGCAGATATGGTTTCAGTGACTTGAACTTCTTGAGAGATATTTACATTAGTAGGTTCAACAGTCTCTTCATCTTCTTCCACTTCCATGTCACTGGCCTCCTTTTCATCAGCATAGTTATAGGAATCCAGCTGAAATTCATCAGCAACAAAATCGCCCAACTCTAAATCACTTTCATCATCAACACCATCATCTTCAACAATTTCTTCATGCGTACTACTAACATTTTCAACAGCAGACACATCACCAAGATCAACATTGCTTCTTTCAACATCTTCCACCACTGTTTCACTAACACCATCACCTTCATTTGCTTCAGTATTTCCACCATATCCTTCAACACTTTCTACATTCCTACTAGCAGTTGCAACTGTTTCAACATCAACACTAGCACCTTCAATACTTACCACATCCTTCCCAGTTCCAACATCATCTTCAGCAGCTTGCACTTCAGGTTGATCAGCAGTTGCTGCTTCTCTTTCAGCTATAGAGAAGTTGAGAGGGGTAGGAGACAGGCGTGCTTCTGTTTCATCATGATGCTGCTCTAAGTTTTCTTCAGCAGTGGGGTTTTCTTCCTCGTCAATGAGAGAGAGCTGAGAGGATTCCAAACCTTTAATCGTGAAGCCCTTTGCTGCCTTTTGCTTTCTTTTAGGGGCAGCAGCAGAAGGTGATGATGAAGCAGAAGTCTTGGAGGACTTTGATCTTGCCTTCTTTGATGGTTTTGTAGCTTTGGTTATTTTACCATGAGTATCAGCAACCACAAAAGAGGATGGTGCAGACTCGCTGCCACCAACCTTTTTATACATGGAGGGATAAGAAGAGAAGAGAACTTCTTTCATTGGAGAGGAGAGGACAGCATACTTACTGTCGAAAAATGCAGGATCACAAGCAGGTTGCTTGTATACTGAAGGACCAATTCTTGGTGGTTTGCAAACAGTGGCACCAAATTGGTTATATTTTTCCTTCAGTTCTTGTTTGAAAATCAGAGAGAAGAACCTGGTGAATGGAATAGTATATGAGCGGTTGTTGGCTTGAACTTTTGCCTTCATATCTTCAAAAATAACTGAGGCAAAATCAATAAATCTTCCAGTGGCCAAAGCATGGATGATTTGCATGTTTAAGGCAGTAGCCTGATCAAAGGATCCAGAGTTGCCACCCAAACACTGGATGACATGAGTGAACAATAATCTCCAAACACCAGGGAGATTTTTCTTGGTTGGGTTACTAGGTACAGCTTCAGGCTTTTCCAGGTTTGTACCATAACCAATGGTTGGCAACCATTTCTTCCATTCTTCTATAGTTGTTGGATCCACAAATGGTCTTTCCTTTGTTTGATCAGGAAGACCAAGAGCAGTTCGTATAATTTTGGGTGTGATTGTTATGCGTGCCTGCTTCTTCTTCACGGTGCCAGTAATAGCACCGATACTTACATGATAATCACATGTCCACCAAAACTCACGAAGGAGATAGACATACATTTCTTCAGGATCAGCATAGATAGCACTGCTTGCAGGGCATGCTTTTATAAAGTCTAGCATTTGCTGGTACCCTGTAGTGGAAGAAGGAACATCAAGAGAACCCAAATAATTGTTAGGTTTAATGGAGATTCTTTGGGCTTGAAACATGACTTTTGAAGAAGGAGGAATGGTTTCTGGATCATATATTTCAGAATGCATATAGAGAGGGACATGTTTAAGAGCCTTTTTGGTGGCTAGATCCTTTGCAGGCAGCTCAACATGAGTTGGTGATTCTGGTTGATTTTTTGATTGTTGTTGTTGTTGTTGTTGTTCAGGAGTGGGTTGCTCAGATGAAGAAGCCATCTTAGATTAAGATTGAGAAATAGGAAGAAGAAGATGAACAGTGAGAGGAGATAGAGAGGATTTTGAGAAGTTTGAGAGATTTGGAGAATAAGAAAGTAAGAAGGTGAATTTTGATAGTATAAAGGATGGTGATTGAAACGATTTGAATATATATAGCATGGATATGGGCCCCATAACTATGATAGTGAACCATCACCAATACTCTCTTTCATACGTAATATATACATATATATACGTATTTGAGTAACGTATAAAAATGGATTGATGTGACAACTTGTACCATTATTTCAAAAGTACTCGAGTTTTACGGCGGATACAGTGTACAAGTTGTCCATTAGGGAGAAAATCGAGGTAACCGTTTTGAGATTCTAATAAAATATTGATAAAAATACTTGGTGGATATACTCACACGTTAAAATAGTTGAGATTGAAGTATATCCACTGACAATTTTGTAAATCTGGTTACCTCATTTAGAAAAGGAGTTTCAGTCAGCGACTTCACGGCAAACATTGGTCGCTGATGAATAAAGAATACAATTTTTGGCAAATTGTCAGCCATCAACGGATTTTATTTGTCTTTACCAGCAGCCGTTTGCTGCTGGACTAGATAGAGACTTTTAGCTCTCTATTGCTTTTGTTTTGCTTTTTCCCAAAGCAACAGGGATCAACGGATTTTAGATGTCTTTACCAGCAGCCGTTTGCTGCTGGACTAGATAGAGACTTTTAGCTCTCTATTGCTTTTGTTTTGCTTTTTCCCAAAGCAACAGGGATCAACGGATTTTAGATGTCTTTACCAGCAGCCGTTTGCTGCTGGACTAGATAGAGACTTTTAGCTCTCTATTGCTTTTGTTTTGCTTTTTCCCAAAGCAACAGGGATCAACGGATTTTAAATGTCTTTACCAGCATCCGTTTGCTGCTGGACTAGATAGAAACTTTTAGCTCTCTATTGCTTTTTATGTTTTAGCAAGTGAGACACACTTGAACTTGCTGAAAGAAATTTTGACCATAAGGTCACTTTTCAACTTATAAGAGAGATGTAAGTTGAAGCATCAGTAGACATGACAAGTCATGTCGCTGATTCACCATTCAGCATTCCCAACTTACTGACTAGATACTTGAATCTGGTTTCATCTAAGGGTTTAGTGAAAATATCAGCAAGTTGGTCATCAGTGGGAATGAAGTAGATTTCAACATCCCCTTTTATGACATGGTCACGAATAAAATGGTACCTAATGTCTATGTGTTTGGTCTTAGAATGCTGAACAGGATTGTGTGTGATAGCAATTGCACTTGTATTGTCACACATTATGGGAATTTTAGAGAATTCTAAGTCATAGTCAGCGAGTTGGTTTTTCATCCAGAGGACTTGTGCACAACAACTCGCTGCTGACACGTATTCTGCTTCAGCAGTGGAGATGGACACTGTATGCTGTTTCTTACTAGACCAACTAGTCAGCTTCCCCCCCAACAGTTGACATCCACCACTGGTGCTTTTCCTATCTAACATGTGACCAGAATAGTCAGAGTCAGAATATGCAACTAAGTCAAAACTGGAGTCTTTGGGATACCAGAGACCCAGTGTGGAGGTACCTTTTAGATACTTGAAGATTCGCTTGACAGCGAGAAGATGAGACTCCCTAGGAGAGGCTTGATATCTTGCACATAAGCAAGTAGCAAACATGATGTCAGGACGACTCGCTGTGAGATACATCAGCGAGCCAATCATTCCCCTATAGTGAGTGGGATTCACATGCTTACCATCAAGATCAGCATGGAGATTATTAGGAGGAGACATAGGAATGGCTTTAGTGGTCACATTGGACATGTCAAATTTAGCCAGCATGTCTCAAATGTACTTCTCCTGATTAATGAAAATCCCATTTGGGAGTTGTCGAATTTGTAGACCAAGAAAGAAAGTCAACTCACCCATCATGCTCATCTCAAAATGAGAAGACATCAGTGAGCTGAACTTAGTACAAAGTTTCTTGCAGGAGGACCCAAAGATGATGTCATCCACATATATCTGGACATAAAGAACATCAGCACCCTTTCTATAGATAAAGAGGGTGCTGTCAATGGACGCTTGCTGAAACTTGTTAGAGAAAAGAAACTCAGAAAGAGTGTCATACCAGGCTCTAGGAGCCTGTTTAAGGCCATATAGAGCCTTATAAAGACGAAAGACATGGTGTGGCTTGGCTGGATCTTCAAAACCAGGTGGCTGCTTAACATAAACTTCCTCATTGAGTTTTCCATTTAAGAAGGCACTCTTAACATCCATTTGATATATTGTGAAGTTTCTGTAAGCAGCATGTGCCAAGAATAAGCGAATTGCTTCTAATCGGGCCACTGGTGCAAAGGTTTCATCGTAATTAACACCTTCTCCCTGAAGGTATCCTTGTGCAACCAACCTAGCCTTGTTACGAGTAACTACACCATCTTCGTCCATTTTATTCCTATAAACCCATTTTGTGCCAATGGGTTCTTTATCAGCAGGTAGAGGGACAAGAAACCAGACATGCTGTCGTTTGAACTGGGTAAGTTCTTCTTGCATAGCCTCTACCCAAGAAGGACCAGCCATTGCTTCTCCTATATTCTTAGGGGTGATCATCGACAAGAAATTCACATAGAGACATGTGTTTCTAGTCGCTGATCGAGTAACAATCCCTTGAGAAGGATCACCAATCACTTGGTGAGCTGGATGACTAGAAGTCCATTTAAGTGCAGGAACACTTGATGAACCTAGTTGAGTGTCAGCGGAAGACTGAGAGATGGGTCCAGCAGAGAGATTATTGTAAGAGGAGAAGTCAATGGTAAGAATGGGTTCAGGAGTAAGATCAGTAGAGCCATTCGAATGATTTGAGTTATCATTGATGTTGGAGTCAACAGCTGACTCCATATCATCAGCATTAGCTGATGCATCATGAAACTCTTCCTCAGTAGAGTCATCAGCATGCACGTCATCAGCCAGTGATCTAGGTTTGGCTGATGCTGCATGGATTGATCTTAGGATAGGCTCAACTGGCTCAATCGAGTAGATATGAGCAGCAACTTGCTCTGGTTCATCATCTGCTGAACTATCCTGTTTGTCATGCAGATTATTATCAGGCAGCGAGCAAGATGCATCAACAAATGAGTCAGCTTCCTTGAAGTGAGGATCAACGAGCTCATTGAAAATGACTTCAGATGAAGTAGTTTGAATGTCCTTAAGAGCTGATGAACTTTCATCAAAGGTTACATGGATTGATTCATCAACCTTTTGAAGGCGAGTATTGAATACTCTAAAAGCCTTGCTGATGGAGGAATAACCAAGGAAGTAGCCATCATCAGCTTTAGGATCAAATTTTCCCAGGTGATCCTTGTTATTTAAGATAAAGACAGGACATCCAAAGACATGGAAGTATTTAATTTGAGGTTTCTTACCTTTCAAAACCTCATAAGCTGTCTTGTCATGTCTTTTGACAATAAGACATCTGTTTTGAGTATGACAGGCAGTGCTGACAGCTTCTGCCCAGAATTTACTAGGCAAGGAAGACTCGCTGAGCATAGTACGTGCTGCCTCAGTTAGAGTTCTGTTTCTCATTTCAGCAACACCATTTTGCTCAGGAGTTCTGGTGGAAGAAAAGTTTTGTGAGATCCCTTGATCAGCATACAAAAGGATTCAAGAGTGTGGTTTCTGAACTCAGTACCATGATCGCTTCTGAGTTCTTTAACCCTTATGCTGTTGAGGTTTTCCATTTTCTTGATGAAATTGATAATCTTTTTAGCAGCATCACTCTTAGAACGAAGAAAAATAGTCCAAGTATATCGTGAATATTCATCCACAATTACTAAAGTGTATTTGCTACCCTTTAGACTTTGGACATTTACAGGACCAAAAAGGTCCATGTGAAGAAGATGAAAGCAGCCAGTGATAGAATTGGCCTGCTTTGTTTTGAAAGTGGCTCTGTGGCTTTTACCTTTTTCACAAGCGCCACAGAGTCTATCCTTTTCAAAAGAGAGATGAGGAAGGCCACGAACAAGGTTCTTTTTGGCCAGAGAGTTGATGGTTTTGAAATTCACATGCGACATACGCTTGTTCCATAACCAATTGAGTTCAGCTGCTGACTTAGCAAAGAAACAAGTCTCACTGTCAGTCTTGATAGGAGTGAAGTCCACAAGATATACATCTCGTTTTCTTGGAGCGACCAAGACGACTTCCTTTTTTATATTTACAACAGTGCCTTGATGCTTATCAAGAATCACTTTGTAGTCAGCATCACAAAGTTAGCTTATGCTGATAAGATTATGTTTCAAACCATTTACATAAGCAACCTTGGTGAACTTAATGAGACCATTAGAGAGATGACCATATCCTTTAGTTTGTCCAGTGGAGTTATCACCAAACACTACAGTAGGGCCAGCAACCTCTACGTAGTTATCCAGCAGGGTCTTAGTGCCAGTCATGTGTTTTGAACAGCCACTGTCCAAGTACCACACACCTTTTCCTAGCGAGCCCTGCATGGATATAACAGAAGGATTTAGACTGGTTCACTGTTAAACTCGCTGACAGCCATGTCAGCGGGATTGAAGATTTGAGCTTCAGAGGATTCCTCTCTACTGATAGTGTCATTAGTAGAGTGAGGAAGATGAGCGTAAATATCATCATCAGTAGTGAGAGGAAGAGGAGCACTTGGGTCAGTTGATGAGCAGGAAGCATGTCACGAGTAACCTCATTGGTGAAGTATTGATCAGCAGAGCTATAAGTGACAGTGTTTCCAGTATCTAGAACAGTCAAGTTGCTGACTTGATTGTTGTTCCCATACTCGACCAGAATGCTACCATGACCATTAGAAATGATCTCTTGAGACTGGGGAAAGGAGATTCGCTAAGCAGCAATGAAGTCAGCAATATTTTCCTCAGTGAGAACAGCTGTATCTCCTACACTATTTTCAAGTTCATCAGACAGGGTATTCTCGCTGACCATAGTGGATGAGGAGGAGGCAGCAGTTGAGAAAGGAGGATTTGGTTGAATGACAACTTCAGGAGCATCCCTCGAGTTATCTTCATCACAATCAGAAGCAACATGACCTCTGCTGCCACATATGTAGCATTTTTTACCAGAGGTGCTGCCCTTTTGATTTTGAAGGAAGAATTCCTTCAGTTGAGAAGAGAGATCATTAACTCGCTGAGTGAGCTCGTTAATTTGGGGATCAGAGGAGGAAGATGCCTTTTTCTTTTGCTTTGGCTTTTGCTTATGCTTAAGTGTAAGCTGAGGCATCTTAGGAGCAGGACCCAAGATGTACTTTCCTTTTGGATCTTCTGATTGAGAAGTAGAGGGATTTTGTGATCCCTTTACGACACTCCATGCTTGTCTGACAGCAGAATGAGAGGAAGAAGAAGAACCCTGCTGAGATGGATGCACTCTTTTAGGAGTGATTGATCTGAGTTGCTGATTAGGAGTAGCTGACCTCATTTGCCTATGAGGTAGGTACTGCCTGTTAGGAGTAGTAGCTCTCACTTGCTGATGAGGCAAGTGTCCTCTTTGAGGAGTGATAGGTCTTACTTGCTGATGGGGCAAGTATCCTTTCTGAGGAGTGATAGACCTATTTTGAGTATGGGGCATTCTTTCTTTTTGAGGAGTTTTATACCTCATGTTGGAAGGAATAGACATGGATTGAGGTGCCTGTTGATGGACCTGTCTATCAGCAGGTTTGACCTGAGAAGGTCTTACTTGCTGATATCTAGCGTCACCGAACCTGACGCATCTTTTCATAAGACGATCATGCTGATCAGATTTACTGTCAGCATGTGCAGGTGCTTGATGAGAGATTGAGCAAGAAGGGTTTGAGAAGCAACTTGTTGTGATTGCTGACTGACAGAGTTAGCACGCTGAGGCGTGCTGTAGTCATAAGGTACAACAACTGTGCTTCTCTTAAAAGGTTCAGCAGCTTTAAGAGTAAGTTGCTGAGGAGCGACTGGTTTAAAACCATCACTGCCAATATCTCCTACAAAAGATTCCCCAGAAGAGTATTGAACTCTTCCTTCATTAGGCATCATGCCAATCATGGGAAGATGGGGATACGGATTGCTAGTGCTTGCTGAGGAGCTAGCACCATTATCATCGGCAGGGGTAGCTGGGTCGCTGGTGGAGGTAGAGGTAGAACCAACTTCCATTTCATTATGGTAATCATTAAGACCCCTAACGAAATACCATTTCTTCATTTCTTCAGGAGAAATGACAGCAGAAGGAGGAATGGAGATTTCAGGTTTAACATCATCATTGAACAAGTCAGAGAGAGTGGCAGCGGCCTCAAAGTCACCACCAATGACTGCCTGAACTTGGGTAGGGACTTGTTCATTTAGACACTTATGATGAAACCTGGAAGCTTTTGACCAGGAGGTCACAATCTTTTTAAGGTTGGCAACTTCAAGCTTGAGTTTTTCATTCTCAAGCTGAACTTTTTGTGCCAGCAACTCATGAGATTGGAGTTCAACATGAACATTCCTCAGCTCATTGAGTCTTTCAGATTTGTCACTTAACTCTAAGGAGACAGAGTCAAGTTTAGATTGGATATCAGCTCGTATAGATTTAAATTCGAAGATTTTAGGTTTATCTTCATCAGAGGCAGAAGAGTGAGCACATACCTTTTTAATGGTGACATTTACCCACTGACTATAAGAGACTTGGTCTTTTGTCAGTGCATCACCATCAGCGAGTGCCATAAGACACATGGCATCAACGTACTCTTCACTGTCTGAATCATCTAATTCAGCCCAGTCATGTTCTTCAGCGACCAGCCCTTTTGCTGGTGTTTTTGCCTCCTCCATCTCAGCAACCTTTGCTTTAAGCTAATAGTATTTGTTCCTGTACTCATCAGCAGGTTTAGATGGGTTAGATTTAGGAGCAGCAGGAGTTGGAAGAGCAACTCTGCACTCCTTTTGGTAGTGTCCCTTCCTACCACATCTCCAGCACTCCTCTTGAGATTTGTCAACAGGAGGCTTATATGGAGCAACCGACTTACGGTTGTTCCATTTTCGTGAGTACCTCTTGCCAGCGACCAGGGCAAAGTCCATGAAGTCGCTGAACATCTCTTGTTTCTCATCAGCGTCGAGATCATTAACAAGAGATTGAATAGGAGGTGGGAGATGAGAGGAGCTGACACAATTATTAAGATTAATTGGCTCAGCAGAGACAAGGGCAAGGGGGTCCAGAACAGAATAAGCAGAAGAAGTAGTAGAAGAAGAAGAGGAGGGACCAGCACTATGTGTGCGTCAGCAGCAGCCCTTAAGGTTTGGGCAAGAGCTCTCTCTTCAAACTGAAGCATACCGAAGAGAGATTTAAGATCAAGACCATTAAGACGCTCTGTGGTCCTAAGGATTTGTCTTAATCCTTGCCGCTTGATAGGTAGACTATCAATAAATTTGTGACACACCTCAAAGTTATCATGAATGATACCAACATTGGTCATGTCATTCAGCAACCCTTTAAATCGGGTGTAAGTGCCGTTGAGACCTTCATTTGGAAGAGAAAAGAATTTTTCATATGCTCTTTTAAGGTCTATCTTTTTAGTGGCAATGGTAGCAGCAGAGCCCTCATACATGCTACATAACCTATCCCAGACTTCTTTAGAAGTGGTATATTTGATGATGAGCTTCATGATGTCAGTAGGAAGGGTAGAGACAATCATGTTTTTGAGCCTGGAATCAAGATTTACCAGTCTACGCTCATCATCGGTCCATTGTACCTCTGGTTTGACTATGTCAATCACAATCTCAGGAGCATCAGCAGTTGCTCCTGGTGTTCTTTGTACCATAGTAGGTACGTATGGACCTTTGGTCATTATGGTTATAAGGTAGGGTTCTACACCAACTATGTGAAGAAGCATTCTTTCCTTCCAAGATCCAAAGTCTTCAGGCTCGAATCTTGGAGGAACAGACACGTAACCAAAGTCACGTGTGTTCACAAGAGTTGGTACAACAGTCATGTTCTTGTATTTTAAGAAAGAAATAAGAATTTAGATAAGAAAAGAACAAAAATTAGAAAGAAATAAATATGCAAACAGATCTTTGTTTCAATAATTTAGAAACAGTGTCTCTGATACTACTTGACAGTCCACGATTTGCACACTTATATGAGATTAATTAAGACAAGAAAGTAAATGCAGAAAGTAAAGAACAAGAACAAGAATTAAGTTCAAGTGCAAAGATCTAAGCAAGTCTAATCATATGTATCATTGAATTAAACGATGAATACATGGTAGATATTACAACTTGTCTTACAAGAATACAAATGAACTAATAATTGCTAAGTCTAGACAAACTATAAACTTAAGCAATTTAGAGAGAAGGTAAGTGACACACACTTGTGGTGACAAACACAAAGTGTAAATGATGCGGCTGTGTTGCTTTATATAGGGGAGGAATTAGGGCAACACAACCTTACAATGATAGTGATAGAATGGTGGTTGTCGACTTCTCATTTGCTCGAAGTACTTAGATCCAGGAGCCTTTGTCTTCTTTACCAAAACGGGTATGAAAGAGAAAACCCTTGTTTTGGCCCCAACTGTACCTTTGTCATATAAGGTAATATCCAGTTGGAAGAACCACCATGTGACTCTTGTCTTTACTTGATTTGAATTCTTCCCGCCTTGACTCACAATTTGGAAAGAAACCATCCGCTGACGAGAGTCACTGACTCGCTGATGACCCGCTGACGACACACGTCAGTGACCAAGTCTGGTCAGCGAATCCTTGACTCAACAATATATACTTACAAATGTTGAAAGTGAGACTTGAACCTTGGTAGAATATCTTAGGGTCAAAGACTTTACAAATAGGCTACTAACCCCATTAATCAATATATTTGCTCTCTAAAAGCCATAAACCACTATCAATTGGGCTTACAATTCGGAATAACTCACAATTGGAGCAAGAGGAAGTTAAGGTGATTGAGGGCTTAATTCTCACGGCTTTATGGTGTATCTGGAAGGTGAGAAACGGAAAAGTTTTTTAATAAACTATGGTTACGGGTTATAAAATCTTTGAAAAAGTTTTGAGTATCTTTGGATTATAATCAGTCTGACATTTAAAAAAGTTAATTGTAATGCTTGGTGTAATTTTACCTATTAACAATCAATAAAGACTATAATGGTTTGTACTTGGTCATTCTTTTTTTTTTAAAAGAAAACATTTTATCCTATTTATACTCTGAAATTACACATATACCATGAGATGTAACTTAAAACTCTGGAAAACTCTTATTAATCCACCCACACAAATGTGACAAGTGACACTCCAGCCTAGGTGGATCTTTCCAAGGTCAAAAATATTACCAATGAGCCACCAGCCTATTTGGCCTTTCATAACGTCACATTTTCTCAATCTTTTTCAGGCGTTTAGCACAATATTTTCTGTTGCGATATGATAGGCCAACAATTATTATTAACCGATAAAAATAGAAGAATTTGTTTTATTTTAGATATAATAATTATTTAAGAAAAAAGTATAAAAGAAAAGATTAGAAAAATATATGGTTTATAGCAATAATTTCTAGATATCAAATGAAAAATAGATAATTTCCCAACGTAACATTTTCTCAATATTTTTTAGGCTTACGTGTTTTCTGTTGCGATATGGCAGGCCAACAATTATTATTAACCAATAAAAAAAGAATTTGTTTTATTTTAGATATATAAAAAAGTAAAAAAGAAAAGATTAGAAAATATCAAGGTTGCAGAACTCGTGACTCGGACTCGACTCGGTGAGCAGGGGAGTCAGGAGTTTTTGGAAACTCGGACTCGACTCGGGGAGAACTCGGATTGGAATTTTATATACAAACATAAGTATTTTTGAAATTATATGTAATAAAACTTTAAAAATATCTTCCAAACTTCAAATTTTAACATAATTGTTTAAAAACAGTAACATAATAATTCAAAACTTGAAAATTAAACGTAAGATTAGTTGATAAATTCACGCTACATCATCATTTTGTCCGTATCGAGGTAAGAGAACTCGTGACTCGGACTCGACTCGGCGAGGTAGGGAGTCAGGAGTTTATTTTGGGTACTCGGCCTACTCGGGGGAGTTTTACAACCTTGGAAAATATATGGTTTATAGCAATACTTTTTAGATATAAAATGAAAATGGATAATGTGATATTATGATGATTGGATAAAGCCTTAATTAATGGGATTATTTTTGTTTGGCTAGCAATTACAAAGAGGAGAGAAGGGGGTATTGTTTATTAGATTGGGCTTCACACGGAAAGAAAACAAAAGAATTAAAAAAAAAAAAAAAAAAAAAAGAAAGAAAAAAAGAGGCAGCGGGTAAGAGCGGAACCGGACAAAAAACGGAAAAGAGATTTCAACGTTCTTTTGTTTTTATAACTTCCAAGTCTATTTCTAGCTTCTAACCTTTTTCAAGTTTCAACATTCGTTCCATTATTTATTTATTCCGAAATTGTTTATTCTTTTAGTTAATAATCATGAAATCTTTTTTTTATATTATGTTTTTCTAATCTTATTGTTAGGAGTTAGGACCTGAATTCACTGAGAAAGACATGTAAGTCATTAGCGAATCCACATCGACAATGAAGTGTTATTTTTATCTTTGTAAGTCAAAAACGGAGAAGACAAAAATCAAAGTGCTAAGTGAGACTATATAATACAAGAATGTGTAAGTCTACATCAACACCTCTCTTTACTTGAATCGGACAAACAACAAGAAAACAGTTTAAAAATATTAAATGCACAGAATGCAACCAATGAGAAGTCGACAACCAACTTGATGTCAATATCCGTGTGAAATCTCTCTTCCTATATAAAGAGATCAAGTTTTCTCATTGTCCTGCTGGTCCATGAAAATTACTAATTATATTTTCTTTGTTGTAATACTTGGTGTATTTGTGTCTTTGTTTGTTTAGAGTATATTTAAGCATTGTATCCTAAGAATAAAACATACAATTATACCTCTGTCCAATTATTTTCTGTTTTTCACTTTGTGTTTAACATTAATTGTTAATTAAAATTATGCAAACTTCGTACCTTAAACATATAATGAGCTGATTTTCCATATATTTATTTACACATATCATGGTTCATTATTTTATTCATTTTGAAGCTTTTGTGCAAGCTTTTGTTTAATTAAAGAACCACGTGAGTTTCTATTTTTATCTTTAGCTAGTCGAAATGTATATCATTTTAAATAGAAAGAGTAATTACATCAAAGCGTTTAATAATAACTGTTTGTCAATGAATGATTAGCAGTAGTGGAGTTAGGATTTAATATTAAGGGTCGTTTCAAATCCTTGATCGAAAGGGAAGACTACTTCGAAATTATAACTTACGTTGATTTAACTTTTAAAAGAAAAAATTAAATCAAAAATTGTATTAGTTGAAGGCATCAAAACACCCTCTCACCCGCTAAAAGTTACCCGATTGTTTTGTGTGTATAGTATCGAAACCGTTGCGATTAGCCGCTATTGTACGTTTAATAACAACAATGTACACACTGAAAAAAAGAGGGATATGACACATCATATAAAATACACACTTAACACCGTCCATACCTTAATTATTCTGCAACCCCATCACGCAAACAATTATAACTAAACTCCTTTCTTTCATTCGATCTTTTGCTATCTGACATGATGAGATTTTTTCTCTTGTAGGAATTTTACTGTTACTATTTATCGATCATTAATTATTTGTTGATTGATCGATCATTCATTCATTCGTGTATATATGCATATGGTGAGGATTAATATAATGGATTAATATATATGCATATGGTGAGGATTAATATATATTCCATTATATTTGTGTAGGAGTAAGGTCTGTCTACATCATACCTCCCTCATAGTCCGACTTATGTCGGGATTGAGTACCTTGTTGTTGTTGTTGTTGAGGATTAATATAATGGAATTGATTGAGAAACGTACGTACAGTAACAGTAATAAGTTGTTTCATTCTCAGTGTTATATTATGCGGGCAGTTGATTGGTGTCGCTAGAAATACTACTTACAAGACACACCAAAATTTAATAAAAATATGAGATCGAGATGGGGGGACCAAAGTAGTTTGTTTTTTTTTTTTGAACGGCGGGGGACCAAATTAGTTAATTCCTTGATTTTGATCATCAGTTTTCACATTCATGTTCATCTTTGTACGTACTCTCAACAACTATTGTTCCCCACCATTAAAAAAATATTGAGTATTTGGTTGCAAATCCAATCTGTGGCTATGTATATATTGCTCTGTGTTCAACAATTTCTACATAATATATCTACATATGTACAAAGTAAATGAGAAAAGAGAGCAACAAAACCTGTTTCGAAAATTAATTAGGCGTGAAATTGAAGCTAGCTAGACACCCTTGATGCTAATTTCATTAGTAATTAGTATATTCTTTAAAAATCAAGTGGTAGAAGCTGCGATCTTATAGAGAAATTAAGAAAGACGTTAATTTCCCAGTACGTTACCGAATAGATATACATTTAATAGTACGCCGTACGTATAGTCGTATAGCATTATGATTTTATAGATACAAAAATCTAATCCCATCCTTCTTGACAAGCTAGGGAAGCGAAAACATTCAGTTAGGGAAGAAATTATACGCTCTCAGCGCATGTATTCTAGTCATTTTACAATATAATAAAAGTAGGAAGTATAATTTAATTCATGTATGTTCGCTGCTATCATATGTTAGTGTAGCAGTGGATGGATTCATGGATCAGTTGCTAGACAAAATTAAGACTACAAAATTAATTTAATGTATCTTAACATGCAGCACCATATATAAGTAGAGAGACGTACAACGAATGCTGAAAAGAAAAGGATGTTTTCCCCCAAAGGTAGATCGATCATCGACAAGGGTAGTTCTATTTCATAACTTTTCAAACATTTTCCAAATTGACAAAATTATTTGATATGTATATATGTATGTATGCTACTTTGAAAGTAAATTTAGTTAGAGAACAACATATGAACTTCACTTCACTTCGATCATCTAGATATATAACTACTATCAGATTAACAACTCGAGATCGAGGAGCCTTTCTTGAATCTTCAAAGGAGGAGATTCAATTCATCCATTGATCTAAATTTAGGTCGATATAGACATAACTATTAATTTCACTACTAGAAAAATAACCTTTAATGACACTTAAATTATGACACATGCATTTTAATGACAAGCAAAAACGGGTGTCATAAAAATACTGTCATAATTTGTAAAATCTGAAGGGTTTATGACTCGCAATTTTTAGTGTCATAAAAAAGTGTAGTGTAACGCGGACTACACTTTCATTTGCGTGTCATCCTTAAGTGTCGTTTTATAATTTTGTTCCCCATGTATAAAAAGCTTATATTCCATCCCGTTGAACAAAAAACCCAAAAAAAAAACCCTAGGCAACGAAGAGGAGAAATCGAAGCCCCAAAATCTTTCAATTTCTATCAGATCTGTATATTCAATTTACATATAAATCTTTCAATTTATATCAAATCTTTCAATTTACATATAAATCTTTCAATTTCTATCAGATCTGTATATTCAATTTCTATCAGATCTCTTCACCGTGACCACCACCAGCCGGAAGTACTAGCACAAACGTGTCGTGCTTTCACGTAATCGGGTCAACAGTGGTGGAGCTATCTAGAAACAACCGGATCCGTCTCAGCTGGCTCGTAAAATCAGCACCAATAACGGACTTTCCATTAAAGGCGGCGACCGAAGGTCTTCGTCATCTAGATCAATAGGAGTTGAAGGACCTTATCGTCAAGTATGTATCTATCTATCTCTATTTCTATATCTATATATCTATATCTATATGTGTATTTATAATGAACATTTTGAAATTGAAGTATTATTGTGTTAGGATATTGATTCAGTAGATGTTTGTTGAAGCTTGTGTGGAGCTAAGAGCAGGGCAGGCGCTCAAGGTATGGAAATTGAAGTAGAATTAAACATATAGGATAGTAGTTAGTTAATGATTAGTTTATTGCATTTCATATTGATTGATTAATGTGTAAGCTTTCTAGCCAACAATTGAAGCCATATATGTCCTTGCAACGCAGACATATCAGGTTATTTCTGGCCAACAATTGAAGCCGTGACAACTCTATCTATCACAATTGAAGTATTATTGTGTTAGGATATTAAAAGGACCTTCTTGTTTATTTGTAGGATATTGTGTTAGTATATTACCTCTTGATTTTTTTGCGTTTTCTTTTAACGTGTTCTGTTTTTCTATTGTTTGGGTGTGTTTAGATTAATTTGTGATATTTAAGTAATCAGGTGTTAAAGTGTGATATTTAAGTAATCAGAGCATGGAGTCTTTTTCTGCCGTTCAGTTTTTGGGAAGTATCAATTACATTCAACTTGTTGGTCTTGCGGCGATGCTGGAAAAATATGTTGAATAATATTGACTTTCTTGTGTTGAATACTTTACTAGATAGGCTAAAGTGTGATATTTAAGTAATCAGAGCATGGAGTCTTTTTCTGCCGTTCAGTTAAATAGGTTTAATTTAATGCTTGATAATCTTGTTTATAATCTATCTGATTTATTATATGCTGTCACAGTTTTCCCAGCTTTGGAATTCATCTTGTTTTCATATGTAATTATGTATATATTTTTCCTGTTCTTCATAAAAGTGCCGGGAGAGCGCAAATTTTAAGTTAAGGACTTGAAGTTATTAAGTTTGAACAGAAGCTATTAGTTTCAACTTTGGAGACTGTTAAACCCAGAATTTTACACATTTTGAGCTGAAAGGAAAAAATTAACATGCTTTAGTTTTTTCTTATGTTCTTGAGTTGGATAGGAAGGGAAAAATGATATAGTATGGTCTTTTTATTCATGCTGATATGTATCAATTTGTGATATTAATTGAGGAAAAAGGTGAATGTTTTAGTCAAAAAGAATATAATTCTTGTATTTAGTTTTGAATGGGTTGATTTAACTGGTCTAATCGGCCAAATCAAATACTCGTATTGAAAAGGGTTATGAGTCAAATGGCTCCTACGGGTTGCAGGTATATATCTTTTTTTGATTACTATGGGCCAATGTGTCTGTCTAATATTTAATCTGTTTTATTTTGCAGCTTACATGCCTTCTCCTTGTCATATTGAGCTGACTCTATCTGAGAAGGAAGAACCCGTCAAGAAAGAGGTAGGTTATGGTTTTAATTGATCTTTACTTTCATTTTATTTATTACAAGTACTTGACATCAATATTTTTTGCTAACTACTCCCAACCATTCTGGATTGTGCTTGTGCAGCCTGAGAGTCAGTTGGCTGCAAAAAAGACCAAGTAGATTATAGCATAACACAAGTGGCAAATCTGCTGAATTTGGCAAGTTGTTTGGTACTAGAAAGAGCCTTTATTTTTGTTCTCGTTGTCGTCTGTGAAACATCTTTGAAGATTTCTATTAATGTTCTACTTATGAGATTCTACATACATGAAATTAGAGACAAATGTGATTCAACTAAGCTTTTATGTGTTAGGCCTTTTATGAAGTTATTTCTGAGGGTTTCCTTTTTATTGCATTTACAAGGTCCCAACTTGAAACACATTGTTTTGATATATATGAAATGCGCTCTTTTGCTATTTGTGTATTTATTTGTATTATGAGCTAGATTAACTGTTATTTAATGTGTGGATATTAATAATTTTATAAAAAATATTTTTTTTAAAAAAAATTGAACCATGACACGCAAATACGGTGTCATAAAATAATGTCATAAAATGCGTGTCGTAAAAGCGTGTCATAAATTTATGACGCTGAAAATGCGTGTCATAAAAATTTATGACGGGTCGATTTATGACACCAAAAAGCGTATCATCTTACCCTTTTTATGACACGCATTCGGTGTTATTAAAGGTGTTTTTTCTAGTAGTGTTTTTTGAAATGTAGCGGTCAAGGATCGATGTATTGCATCAAGGTAGCTAGTGATTATATAAGGGCTTTGATCATTTTTAGCATAATATATACACGTTATAATGACAATTTGACAAAGAAGTCGAATGTTCAATCTAATTACCAGAAGTTAAAAACGTTGACCAAGGATTCCAAGAACAAAACAGAGATGAAATACAAATTTTATTCTGGATCATAATCGAAAATCCAGAAAAGTGTACACTAGCAACACGCGCTGAAGTCAATTCACATTATATTTGTAGTAATTGAAGATACAATTATAAGTATTTTTATTTCCTTAGATATGTGATACTGATCTAATATATTCCCATGTAACTGAATTTCGCCTCCAGCATTGTCGGTTTAATATGAAACTACACCAGTTTGCAAAATGCATATTGTGGAACTTAACATGCTCCTTTCACGCGTTTAATCGACTAAAAGATAACTTCTATGGTAACTCGATCGAGAGAATCAAATTCATATCTCATTACAATTCGACTTTAACATATGACAACAATTGAACTGAGCAAAGATATAGAAAAAGTGAACAAACATATCACAAAGTCCCAATTTGCACCACAATTATATGTTTCGATGGATCAACTGCAAAATTTTAAATTGATAGATCTTATGACCCACTTTCTTTTTAAAGAAATTCAAGCTATATTCGCCTAAAGAAGCCAAATAATACAAATAATAAAGAAAAAAAATTAATCCATTACAAGGAAACAAAATATTTCAACAAATCAAGTTTTGTTAAATTTTAATCACAACGAATATGGACTTACATCCTTACAATTAATCCAGCTCCATCAAACAAATTATTCTTGGTAGGGATCACCAAATCGGTCGCTGGCTGATCAAAAGGTCGACCAAATGATGATTTTTTCACTCATAGTTCTGAAATCCAAAACAAACATAAATAATCATCAATCAATCAGATCTTGCACAACCAAATCAGGAAAATGCAAGATTTGTGTGTCAGTTTATGAATGAATATTTAATGTACCTCTTGTGGATCTAAACCCTGCAGCTAGCTCATGAACTAGTGCAAATTTAGGAAACTTGTGTACTTGATTTGGGAGCTTAAATCATTTGGCATAACGTTCTGCGGATAACCATACAAAACCGTGGATGGCATTGAAATTTTTGGCCCCGTGACGGATTCACCAATCCTGTCACCATTATGCTCACTTTGTGTTTCAATTTGAGTACTCCAAAAGGTCGATTGTGAGGTGACGTTTGACGGGCTCACCGGACGGTAACAGTCATCCAAAACTTTCTTTGACTCGTTATCAAGCTTTTTAGTGTGCAATTTTTCTTTAGTTCTTTCCCTAGCTCTTGCTCTTGCCGCGGCCCTTGACTGATTCACATCAAGTCCAGATTTGTATTTCCGCATCGCTTTTTTCTTTCTTACATCCACATACTTGAGTGATGACGACGTCTTCTTTTCCTCCTCTTCATCATCATCTAATCCTCTCTTGATGGTTTCCTGAAAAACAACTTCACATTGGTCAGTAGCACCGGAAGAAGAACATTGTTTCATTTCTTCAACCAAATCCCTAATTGCGGTTCTCGATTTATTAAACAGCCAATCAAGGGTTTTGCTTGCTTTATCAAACCCTAACAAATCTTGAAGATAAAAAAACTTTCTTGCAACCTCAATCGACAATCTCACCCTCCTGTCTCTCGGGCCTTGAGCCGTGTGGATCTTACTATGACCATCTTTTTTCATGTTTGGCATTTTTTTCTTAGAGGCGGGGTAGATTACCGACTCCAAAAGATTACTATTATCGTCACAATATTGGAACGCGGATCGTTTACTAAGCATCTCCTGCTGCCTATTAATCACGGTATTGTCCGTGACAACCGGACAATTAGGAGCATGAAAAAAACAATCCCCAGTGACAAAGTGAGTACTATTGTGGTTTAGGTTAGGGTTGGGGTGGTTGAAATGAACACCATCTTTTTCAAGGTCAAAGAAAGAGCTAGAAGAAGGGAAGACATGAATGCTTGAAGGAAGCTGTTGAAAAGGATTTGATGAAAACATTGAGTATCTAGAAAATCTAGGAACAAAATCTGGAAAAAAGATTTTTAATAATTAAATAAGAAGATTGTCCATAGGTTCATTGATTCAATTTTAAAAATATGGTGGGTGGTTTGAATTCCTCTACTTCTAAATTGGCTGCCTTTGCACAGTGCATATCTTCCCTTTTAGGGCACAATTTAAGTACTTCTGTTCATTTCCAAAAATGAAAGTTCTGTTATTTTTAAATGAATTTCCTTTTATCTAATTAAAACAAAATAATAAATATATTATGTGGTATTTTACTCCAAAAGGACCACATGGAATATTGGCTCATTATAGTAATTGAATAAGAAAAAGCAGTAGACAAATATATTATTTCCTGGTTTATTTACAATTTCAGCACCTGTAAATTTAGTTGGAATATTTCATTTCAATCGATTGTTCAGGGAAATATATGAAGTTGTTTTGATTTGGACAAAAAATGTCATGACAGTTGACATGCAATTAAGGAAAGCAAATGTCATTCCAATAAGAGATTGATCTGCCTCTAGAGATCTTTTTAAGTGACGTTTCTCAAAATGTCCTTGTAATAATAATGATGATATGTGTTATGTCCACTCACTTTGTTGATTTTCAGGTCAATGATTTTAATTAGGGCTACAATATTTAATGGTGTTTGGGACTGCGTTTATAAATCAGACCATGCTTTAAAAACTGTGTTTTGAAAAAGCATGTCTCAACTAATCTGTTTTTAAAAATTGCTTTTATCTATGTGAATAGGCAAATAACCAATTATCTTCTAAACATTTTTCCCCATTATTTACGATATATAAATGTAATAATCATATAATCAATTTAAAAGACAAAATCACAAACACCCTCATAAAGACATAATTTGAGGGGTGCAAGGCATGTATATTATTCATCTCTCTTTCATTTTTTTTCATCGAGTTTGAGTAATTATGTAAAATATGTGTAAACTTTGTCTCATAAAATCACGATTACCATAATAAAAAAAACGAGTGTATGTGTGTCAATTATAATTTCTAATATTGATTTCAAATTCGATTCATCTAACCATCATTAATTTAGTTAATACTAAATTTTAGGCCCGTGTCAAATACACGGGCTTACAATTTTATCAATATTAGATGTTAGTTTATTATTATTTAAAATTTAGTTTACAATTTTTAGTAATAAAAAATCGATCTATATTATAAAACTTTGTGTTTTATAGTGAAATATTTTTTAAAATATGTTCATCGAAGTTGTTTTACTATGACATACATAACGATATTTGAGTATTACAAAATCATGTTATATGTGTTTCCTATAAAGATTATGTTGAGTCAAGGATTCGCTGACCAGACTTGGTCGCTGACGTGGGTCGTCAGCGAGTTATCAGCGAGTCATTGACTCTCGTCAGCGGGTGGTTTGCTTTCCAAATTGTTTGTCAAGGCGGGAAGATTTCAAACCAAAAGAAGACAAGAGTCATATGGTGGTTCATCCAACTGTATTTTACCCTAAAAGGAAAAGATGCAGGTGGACCAAAACACAAGGGTTTCTCTCTCACACCCGTTTTGGTAAAGAAGACAAAGGCTCCTGGATCCAAGTACTTAGAGCCAATGGAACGTCGACAACCACCATCACATCACTATCATTGTAAGGCTGTGTTGCCCTAATTCCTTTCTATATAAAGCAACACAGCCGCACCATTTACACTGTGTGTTTTATCACCACAAAGTGTGTGTCACTTTATTTGTAATTGTTTAAGTTTCTTTCTTTCTAGACTTAGCAATTACATAGTTCATTTGTAGTCTTGTAAGACAAGTTGTAATATCGACCATGTATTTATCGTTTAATCAATGATACAGATGATTAGACTTGCCTAGATATTTGCATTTGAACTTATTCTTGTTCATGTTCTTTACTTTCTGTTCTTATATTCTTGTCTAGATAAATTGTATTATAAGTGTGCAAATCAGGACTGTCAAGTGGTATCAGAGCCATCGTTTCTAAATCATTGAAACAAGATCCGTTTGCATACTTTTTCTTTCTTTCAAAAAATTCTCTTTTCTTTTTCTTTCTTAATCCTTTTTAAACAAGAACATGACTGCTGTTCCCACCCTTGTTAACACACGTGACTTCGGTTACGTATCCGTCCCTCCAAGATTCGAGCCCGATGACTTTGGGTCTTGGAAGGAAAGGATGTTACTACATATAGTGGGTGTGGAACCCTATCTTATGTCTATTCTGACCGTCGGTCCTTATATCCCCACTCTGGTTCAAAGAACACCAGGATCAACTGTTGATGCTCCTGAGATTGTGATTGACATCGTCAAACCAGAGGTTCAATGGACTGACGATGAAAGGAGACTTGTTAATCTTGATGCAAGGCTCAAAAACATGATTGTCAGCACTCTTCCCACTGACCTCATGAAAGTGGTCATTAGATATCCCTCTTCAAAAGAAGTTTGGGATAGATTGGTTAGCATGCATGAAGGCTCTGCTGCTACCATTGCCACTAAAAAGATAGACTTAAAAAGAGCTTATGAAAATTTCTTTTCCCTCCCCAACGAAGGTCTAAACGGTTCATATACCCGATTTAAAGGGTTGTTGAACGACATGACCACTGTTGGTATCTCTCATGATGATTTTGAGGTATGCCACAAATTTCTTGATAGTTTACCTATCAATTGGCAAGGTCTGAGACAAATCCTCAGAACCACTGAGCGACTCAATGGCCTTAACCTTGAGTCTCTCTTTGGCATGCTCCAGTTCGAAGAAAGAGCTCTTGCTCAAAATCTTAGAGCTGCCGCTGATGCACAGCATCGTGCGGGTCCCTCTTCTTCTTCTGTTTCCTCTTCTTCTCATTCTGCTCTTGACCCTTTGGCCCTTATCTCTGCTGAGCCCAGTAATCTTAATACTGGTGCCAGCTCTTCTATTCTTCCACAACCTATTCAATCTCTTGTTGATGATCTTGATGCTGAAGAGAAACAAGAGATGTTCAGCGACTTTATGGATTTTGCCTTAGTCGCTGGTAAGAGGTACTCCCGTAAATGGAACAACCGTAGGTCGGTTGCTCCATATAAGCCTCCCGTTGAGAAAGCTCAAGAGGAGTGCTGGAGATGTGGTAGAAAAGGCCACTACCAAAAGGAGTGCAGAGTTGCCCTACCAACTCCTGCTGCTCCTAAAACTAACCCTTCCAAACCTGCTGATGAGTACAGGAATAAATACTATCAGCTGAAGGCCAAGGTTGCTGAAATGGAAGAGGCCAAAACACCAGCAAAAGGGCTGGTAGCTGAAGAGCACGACTGGGCTGAATCAGACGATTCAGACAGTGAAGAATATGTTGACGCCATGTGCCTTATGGCGCTCGCTGATGGAGATGCTTTGACAAGAGATCAAGTCTCCTCAAGTCAGTGGGTGAACGTCACCATTAAAAAGGTTTGTGCTCACTCCTCTGCTTCTGAAGAAGATAAACCAAAAATCTTCGAATCTCTTCTTTGTGACTTTCAGTTCGTTGAATCTATACGAGCTGATGTCCAATCTAAGCTTGACTCTACTTCCTTGGAGTTAAGTGAAAAATCTGAAAGACTCAATGAGCTGAGGAATGTTCATGTTGAACTCCAATCTCATGAGTTGTTGGCACAAAAGGTTCAACTTGAGAATGAAAAACTCAAGCTTGAAGTTGCCAACCTTAAGAAGACTGTGACCTCCTGGTCAAAAGCTTCCAGGTTTCATCACCAGTGCCTAAACGAACAAGTCCCTGCCCAAGTCCAGGCAGTAATAGGCGGTGACTTTAATGCCGCTGCCTCTCTCTCTGACTTGTTTAATGATGAGGTGAAGCCTGAAATTTCTATTCCTCCATCTGCTGTCATCTCTCCTGAAGAGATGAAGAAATGGTATTTTGTTAGGGGTCTTAACGATTACCACAATGAAATGGAAGCTGGTACTACTTCTTCTACTACCAGCGACCCATCTAATCCTGCTGAGGAAAATGGTGCTGTCTCCTCAGCAAGCACCTGCAACCCCTATCCTCATCTTCCCATTGTTGGCATGATGCCAAACGAAGGAAGAGTTCAATACTCTTCTGGGGAATCTTATGAAGGGGATATTGGTAGTGATGGTTTTAAACCTATCACTCCTCAAAGAGGACACTTGCCCCATCAGCAAGTGAGATCAATCACTCCTCAAAGAGGACACTTGCCCCATCAGCAAGTGAGATCAATCACTCCTCAAAGAGGACACTTGCCCCATCAGCAAGTGAGATCAATCACTCCTCAAAGAGGACACTTGCCCCATCAGCAAGTGAGATCAATCACTCCTCAAAGAGGACACTTGCCCCATCAGCAAGTGAGATCAATCACTCCTCAAAGAGGACACTTGCCCCATCAGCAAGTGAGATCAATCACTCCTCAAAGAGGACACTTGCCCCATCAGCAAGTGAGATCAATCACTCCTCAAAGAGGACACTTGCCCCATCAGCAAGTGAGATCAATCACTCCTCAAAGAGGACACTTGCCCCATCAGCAAGTGAGATCAATCACTCCTCAAAGAGGACACTTGCCCCATCAGCAAGTGAGATCAATCACTCCTCAAAGAGGACACTTGCCCCATCAGCAAGTGAGATCAATCACTCCTCAAAGAGGACACTTGCCCCATCAGCAAGTGAGATCAATCACTCCTCAAAGAGGACACTTGCCCCATCAGCAAGTGAGATCAATCACTCCTCAAAGAGGACACTTGCCCCATCAGCAAGTGAGATCAATCACTCCTCAAAGAGGACACTTGCCCCATCAGCAAGTGAGATCAATCACTCCTCAAAGAGGACACTTGCCCCATCAGCAAGTGAGATCAATCACTCCTCAAAGAGGACACTTGCCCCATCAGCAAGTGAGATCAATCACTCCTCAAAGAGGACACTTGCCCCATCAGCAAGTGAGATCAATCACTCCTCAAAGAGGACACTTGCCCCATCAGCAAGTGAGATCAATCACTCCTCAAAGAGGACACTTGCCCCATCAGCAAGTGAGATCAATCACTCCTCAAAGAGGACACTTGCCCCATCAGCAAGTGAGATCAATCACTCCTCAAAGAGGACACTTGCCCCATCAGCAAGTGAGATCAATCACTCCTCAAAGAGGACACTTGCCCCATCAGCAAGTGAGATCAATCACTCCTCAAAGAGGACACTTGCCCCATCAGCAAGTGAGATCAATCACTCCTCAAAGAGGACACTTGCCCCATCAGCAAGTGAGATCAATCACTCCTCAAAGAGGACACTTGCCCCATCAGCAAGTGAGATCAATCACTCCTCAAAGAGGACACTTGCCCCATCAGCAAGTGAGATCAATCACTCCTCAAAGAGGACACTTGCCCCATCAGCAAGTGAGATCAATAACTCCTAATAGGCAGTACCTACCTCATCGGCAAATGAGGTCTGCTACTCCTAATCAGAAACCTAGATCGATCACTCCCAAAAGAGTGCATCCATCTCAGCAGGGTCCTTCTTCTTCTTCTCACCCTGCTGTTAATCTAGCATGGAGTGTAGTTAAGGGATCGAAAATCCCCTCTACCTCTCAATCTGAGGATCCAAAAGGTAAGTCCATTTTGGGTCCTGCTCCTAAGATGCCTCAGCTTACACTTAAGCATAAGCAAAAGTCTAAGCAAAAGAAAAAGGCATCTTCCTCTGTTGACCCTAAAATTAACGAGCTAGCTCAGCAAGTTAATGACCTTTCCTCTCAACTGAAGGAATTTTTCCTTCAAAATCAAAAAGGCAGCACCTCTGTTAAAAAATGCTACATATGTGGCAGCAGAGGTCATGTTGCTTCTGATTGTGACAACTCCAGGGATGCTCCTAAAGTTGACATTCAACCTAATCCTTCTTCTTCAGCGGCTCCTTCCTCTTCCACTATAGTCAGCGAAAGTTCTGCTTCTGCTGATCACATAAATAGTGTAGGAGAGTCATCCGATCTCACTGAGGAGAACATTGCTGACTTCATTGCTGCTCAGCGAATCTCCTTTCCTCTCTCTCAAGAGATCATTACTACTGGTCGAGGCAGCATTCTGGTTGAGTATGGGAACAACAATCAAGTCAGCAACTTGACTGTTCTAGATACCGGAGCCACTGTCACCTCTGTTGATCAATATCACACCTATGTGATTGATCGTGACATACCTCCTGCTCATCAACTTGTTGATAACTCTCTAAATGATGAGAATACTAACCCTAGTGCTCCTCTTCCTCTCTCTACTGATGACGTCGTCAGTAGAGAAGAATCCTCCGAGTCTCCCATCTTTAATCCTGCTGACATGTCTGTCAGTGAGTTCAACAGTGAACCCATCTAAATCCTTCTGTTAAATCCATGCAGGGCTCGCTGGGAAAAGGTGTGTGGTACTTGGACAGTGGCTGTTCAAAACACATGACTGGCTCAAAGACCCTGCTGGATAACTACGTAGAGGCTGCTGACCCTACTGTAGTGTTTGGTGATAACTCCACTGGGCAAACTGAAGGTTATGGTCTTCTCTCCAATGGACTCATTAAGTTCAACAAGGTCGCTTATGTCAATGGATTAAAACATAATCTCATCAGCATAAGTCAACTTTGTGATGCTGACTACAAAGTGATTCTTGACAAACATCAAGGCACTGTAGTAAATGTAAACAAAGAAGTAGTCTTGGTTGCTCCAAGAAAACGAGATGTATATCTGGTTGACTTCACTCCTATCAAGACTGATAGTGAGACTTGTTTCTTTGCTAAGTCAGCTGCTGAACTAAATTGGTTATGGCACAAGCGTATGTCGCATGTGAATTTCAAAACCATTAACTCTCTGGCCAAAAAGAACCTTGTTCGTGGCCTCCCTCATCTTTCATTTGAAAAGGATAGACTTTGTGGTGCTTGTGAAAAAGGTAAAAGCCACAGAGAAACTTTCAAAACCAAGCAGGCCAATTCTATCTCTGGCTGCTTTCATCTTCTTCACATGGACCTTTTTGGTCCAGTGAACGTCCAAAGTCTAAAGGGTAGCAGATACACTTTAGTAATCGTGGATGAATACTCACGATACACTTGGACTATCTTTCTTCATTCCAAGAGTGATGCTGCTGAAGAGATTATTAATTTCATTAAGAAAATGGAAAATCTCAACAGCATAAGGGTGAAAGAACTCAGGAGCGATCATGGTACTGAGTTCAGAAACCACACTCTTGAAGCCTTTTGTGCTGATCAAGGGATCTCACAAAATTTCTCTTCTACTAGAACCCTGAGCAAAATGGTGTCGCTGAAAGGAGAAATAGAACTCTCATCGAAGCAGCTCGCACCATGCTCAGTGAGTCCTCTCTACCCAACAAGTTCTGGGCAGAAGCTGTCAATACAGCTTGTCACACTCAAAATCGCTGTCTCATTGTCAAAAGACATGACAAGACAGCGTATGAGGTACTGAAAGGAAAGATACCTCAAATCAAATACTTCCATGTATTTGGATGTCCTGTCTTCATCTTAAACAACAAGGATCACCTAGGAAAATTTGATCCTAAAGCTGATGATGGATACTTTCTTGGGTATTCATCCATCAGCAAGGCATTTAGAGTATTCAATACTCGCCTTCAGAAGGTTGATGAATCAATTCATGTTACTTTTGATGAAAGTTCATCAGCCCTAAAGGACATTCAATCCTCTTCGTCTGAGGTCATTTTTAATAACTAAGCTGACCCTATTACTGAGGAAGCTGACTTATTTGTTGATGCTTCTTGCTCGCTGCCTGATACTATTCAGCATATCACAAAGGATAGTTCAGCTAATGCTGAACTAGAGCAAGTTGCTGCTCATATCTACTCGATTGAGCCAGTTGAGCCTATCTTAAGATCAATCCATGCAGCATCAGCCAAACCTAGATCACTAGCTGATGACGTACATGCTGATGACCCTACTGAGGAGGAGTTTCATGATGCTTCAGCAAATGCTGAAGAAATGGAGTCTGCTGAAGACTCCGCCATCAATGATAACTCAAATCAGTCGAATGGCTCTGCTGATCATTCTCCTGAACCCATTCTTACCATTGACCTCTCTTCTTATAATGCTCCTGCTGATCCCATCGCTCCAATTTCCGCTGCCACTCAACTTGGTGTCTCAAGTGCTCCTGCGCTTAAGTGGACATCTAGTCATCCAGCTCACCAAGTCATCGGTGACCCTCAGCAGGGGATTACCACTCGATCAGCGACAAGAAATACATGTCTATATGTAAACTTCTTGTCTATGATCACTCCCAAAAATATTGGAGAAGCAATGGTTGATCCCTCATGGGTTGCTGCCATGCAAGAGGAACTCACCCAATTCAAAAGACAGAATGTCTGGTTTTTGGTTCCTCTACCTCCTGGAAAAGAACCCATTGGAACTAAATGGGTTTATAGGAATAAAATGGACGAAGATGGTGTTGTTACTCGTAACAAGGCTAGGCTGGTTGCACAAGGATACCTTCAAGAAGAAGGTGTTGATTACGATGAAACCTTTGCACCAGTGGCCCGATTAGAAGCAATTCGCTTATTCTTGGCACATGCTGCTTACAGAAACTTCACAGTATATCAAATGGATGTAAAGAGTGCTTTCCTAAATGGAAAACTCGATGAGGAAGTTTATGTTGAGCAACCACCTGGTTTTGAAGATCCAGCCAAGCCACACCATGTCTATCGCCTCTATAAGGCACTCTATGGTCTTAAACAAGCTCCCAGAGCTTGGTATGACACTCTCTCTGAATTTCTTCTTTCTAATAAGTTTCAGCGAGGATCCATTGATAGCACCCTCTTCATTTATAGAAAGGGTGCTGATGTCCTATATGTTCAGATATATGTAGATGACATCATTTTTGGGTCCTCCAGCAAGAAACTTTGTACCAAGTTCAGCTCACTGATGTCCTCTCATTTTGAGATGAGCATGATGGGTGAGCTGACCTTCTTTCTTGGTCTTCAAATTCGTCAACTTCCAGATGGGATTTTCCTTAATCAGGAAAAATACATTCGAGACATGCTGGCCAAATTTGACATGTCTAATGTCACTACTAAGGCCACTCCCATGTCTCCTCCCAATAATCTTCATGCTGATCCTGAGGGCAAGCATGTGAATCCCACTCTCTATCGAGGAATGATTGGCTCGCTGATGTATCTCACAGCGAGTCGTCCTGATATCATGTTTGCTACTTGCTTATGTGCAAGATATCAAGCCTCACCTAGAGAATCCCATCTTCTCGCTATAAAGCGAATTTTCAAGTATCTAAAAGGTACTTCAACATTG
This sequence comes from Erigeron breviscapus, assembly GCA_034093135.1. Lineage (NCBI taxonomy): Eukaryota > Viridiplantae > Streptophyta > Magnoliopsida > Asterales > Asteraceae > Erigeron > Erigeron breviscapus. Next base: position 66,427,709 of record CM067168.1, on the reverse strand, counting down.
GGTCTCTGGTATCCCAAAGACTCCAATTTTGACCTAGTTGCATATTCTGACTCTTATTATGCTGGTTGCATGTTAGATAGGAAAAGTACCAGTGGTGGATGTCAACTGTTGGGGGGGAAGCTGACTAGTTGGTCTGGTAAGAAACAGCATACATATCCATCTCCACTGCTGAAGCAGAATATGTATCAGCAGCGAGTTGCTGTGCACAAGTCCTATGGATGAAAAACCAACTCGCTGACTATGACTTAGAATTCTCTAAGATTCCTATTATGTGTGACAATACAAGTGCTATTGCAATCACACATAATCCTGTTCAGCATTCTAAGACCAAACACATAGACATTAGGTACCATTTCATTCGTGACCATGTCATGAAAGGGGATGTTGAAATCTACTTCATCCCCACTGATGACCAACTTGCTGATATCTTCACTAAACCTTTAGATGAAACCAGATTTAAATATCTGGTCAGCAAGTTGGGAATGCTGAATGGTGTATCAGCAACATGACTTGTCATGTCTGCTGATGCTTCAACATACATCTCTCTTATATGTTGAAAAGTGACCTTATGGTCAAAATTTTCTTTCAGCGAGCTCAAGAGTATCTTACTCGCTGAACATAAAAAGCAATAGAGAGCTAAAAGTCTCTATCTAGTCCAGCAGCAAACGGCTGCTGGTAAAGACTACTCAAAACCGTTGATCCCTGTTGCTTTGGGAAAAAGCAAATAAAAGTAATAGAGAGCTAAAAGTCTCTATCTAGTCCAGCAGCAAACGGCTGCTGGTAAAGACTACTCAAAACCGTTGATCCCTGTTGCTTTGGGAAAAAGCAAATAAAAGTAATAGAGAGCTAAAAATCTCTATCTAGTCCAGCAGCAAACGGCTGCTGGTAAAGACTTATCAAAACCGTTGATCCCTGTTGCTTTGGGAAAAAGCAAATAAAAGTAATAGAGAGCTAAAAGTCTCTATCTAGTCCAGCAGCAAACGGCTGCTGGTAAAGACATATCAAATCCGTTTATAGCTGACAATTTGCTAAAAATTGTAATTCTTATTCATCAGTGACCATCGATTGTCGAAATGTCGCTGATTGAAATTTGCCTTCCTAAAGGGGTAACTAGATTTTCTAACTTTGTCAGCGGATATACTTAGATCTCAACTTTTCTTTCATTTGAGCATATCCGCTTATAATAATATTTTAATAAGAATATCAAACGGTTACCTCGATTTTCTCCCTAATGGGCAACTTGTACACTGTACGCGCCGTAATTACTTGAGTACATTTGAACTTAGGGTACAAGTTGTCACATCAAAACTTTTTTTATACGTTACTCACATACGTATAATTAAACGTATTTTCTTTATATATAACTATTTTTCTTGTACTATCATTGGTACAAAATAATTTTCTTTATATATATTACGTATGAAAGAGTCCATGACGATTCGTATGTACTGTTATGGGTCCCATATCCATACCATATATATGGAACCCTCTCCCATACCATTTTTCACGTTCATTTTCTTTCTCATTCACTCCTAAAATCTCTCTCAAATTTCCTCTCAATCTCTCTTCAGTTTTTTTTCTTTTATTCCTCTCATCTTCTTTCTTATCATCTTGATATAAAATGGCTTCTCAATCTGAACAAATTCCTGAACAACAACAATCACCACAACAAATTCAAGAAAACCCTGAAAACATTCCCACTTATCTCACTTCTGAAGTCTTCGATAATGAAGGCATTCGTCCTTCTGACAAAGTTTCTTTTCAAGCCCAGAAACTAGTTGTCAAAGCAAATAACTACTTGGGATCTGAAGAAATCCCTTCCAAGGTTAAAGGATATTATTCTATGCTGGACTTCATCAAAGGATGTCCAGTTAGAAGAGCAATCTATAAAAATCCCCATGAGATGTGTCTTCATCTCTTGAGGGAATTCTGGTGGACTTGTGATTATGATGTGTCCAGTAGCACCATTAAAGGCACTGTCATGAAAGGGAAGCACACCATCACCATCTCTGCAGATTTATTAAGAGATGTTCTTAGGCTTCCTAAACAGTCCACAAACAGGCCCTTTGAAGATTTGGTCCCTACCTCAGTATGGAAAGAATGGTTATTGACCATTGGGTATGGGACAAACATGGTACCAGCACTACTGTGCACAGTAATCCTCAAAAGAAGTATATTCCTGGTGTATGGAGGTTGCTGTTCACACATGTTATTCAATGCCTAGGTGGGAACAGTGGATCCTTTGATCAAGCCACTGCTGCCCAGATGCAAATGATTTATGCACTGGCAAATGGTAGAAACATTGACTTTGCAAATGTGATATTTGAAGATTTGAAGTCAAAGATCACTGTAAGAAATCGCTCAAGCTCTGTGCCCTTTACACGCTTTCTGATGTTGATATTCAGACATGAGCTGAAAGAAAAGTACATGCCAAATGGTGCTCAATTCATTCTCTCTCCAAGGGTTGCAAGCTCTGTCTATAAAATTCATGCTTGCGACCCTGAGCACTTCGATTCAAAGTATGCTGCGCTTACTCCAGCAATGAAGCAGGTACTTTTCACCATGTACCCTGATGTATATAAACAAAACCCTGCTGGAGCTTGTATGCTGATAACCCCTCCAGCATCCTCCAAAACTCCCAAAGTGGCCAAGAAAAGTCAAGTTATTCCTAAAAGGAAGAAAATATTAAGAAGGGTGGAACCCTCTCAACTCCCTCTCATCGATGAAGAAGAAACCCCTGCTGCTGCTGAAAATGTAGTGCAGCAACAACCTGAATCGGACACTCGTTCATCCCCCAACCCAATCAACTTCTCTATTGCTGAAAGGCACGCAACTGCTGCTAATGTTCCTGAAGTGCAGGTTGCTGGGGGAGAAAATTTGAATGTTGAAACTGGGCGTATTGATGATGTTGTTGCTGAAGAAGAGGTTGTTGGTGTTGATAATGTTGTTACTGATGATGAAAGTGATTATGAGTTAGGGGACTTTGTGGCAGAGGATTTTCAACTTGATCCTGATAGTCATGCTGAAGAAGTAGATGCCAGTGACATGGAGGTGGATGAAAATGATGATGATGCTGCTGGTGAAAATGAGACAGCCACTGATCAATTTGTTGCTAATGATGCTGATCAGATTGCTGTGAACTTAGCAGCCACTGAAGGAAATGTTGATGCTGCTGCTGCTGGTGAAAACGCAGCAGCAAATGATGAAAATGTGGAAGATACTGAGGCAGTTACTCTCACTGCTAGACCCAACACTCCACCAGTACAACCAGTGGAGTCTCCTTCGGCTAAGGAGTCGGGTATTTCTTGTCGCTTGGAAAGAGTAGAACATCAATTGAATGATCTTACCAAGGCTGCCACACTCATGGTAGATCTCAAAGATAAAGAAGGTGACAGATTGGTAAAGACATTGGAAAGCTGGTATAACAAACAAAATGAAAACAGCAAGGTGTTAGACACGCTGAAAGGAGAACTTGTCTCACTGACTGACGATCAACACAAAATCAGTGAAGACACCAAAGCAATCAAGCGTGATCAGCAGATCCTTCGATCTAGTGCTTTGTCGCTGTTGAAATGTGCCAACTCCACCAGTTATTCAGCCAAAAAGGCAGCCTCCACCAGCAAGTCTGCAAATGTCAATGTCAAAAAGCTGAGTGGTCTCATTCCCTCACTGACCACTCAAGTCGAAAGCAACACCAAGGCTATTCAAGCCTTGGAAAAACAAGTGGCTGATCTTCCAATTCCTTCAGCATCCTTCACTGAGGAAGATCGCCAGAGGCATATTAAATTGGAAAAAGAGGTGGATGAAATCAAGACCCTGCTGTCACAGCTTGTTAAGCAGCAATCAAAAAGGCCGGCCACTGTGGAAGTTGTTATTAACAATACAACTTCCAAGGGGGAGAAGGTTGATGCTGCTGTTTTAGAACTGGTAAATGAAGCGGTGCACAAGGCAGTTGCCCAAATCTTTGAAGACACTGCTGAAGATACCTTGGATGAGAATGATGATGCCACTAACACCACAAAGGAAAATGAAATGGCAATTGTGGCTGTTAGTGAGGAAAAAGAAAGTGAAGTTCCCCCTGCTGGTGCTGAGGGGGAGACTGAAGAGGATGCAAGTATGGAAGTTCCCCCTGCTGGTGTTGAGGGGGAGATTGAAAAAGAAACTAATGCTGAAGCTCCCCCAGCTGGTGTTGAAGGGGAGCAACAAATTGTAGCTATCAATGCTGAAGAGCGTTTGGACCTTGAAACGGTCAGAGCTTCATGGGAAGCTGGATTTGCTGAGAGAATGGCCAGGGATAGGTCAAGGGAAATGTTGCCAATCTTTCATAGCACATATCTGGCAAATGCTGAAATTACTCCTCTCTCCGATGCTCGCCGAAAACAGCTTATTGAGTCTGGTTTCTTCAAACCTCCCACTGCTGCTCAACTCTCCGTACGATCCTCAGCAGGCCATCAGCATCAATTGATTGATGTATTGGCACTAACTGCTGATGGAAAAACTCAAGAAGATGCTATCAAAGAGTTAGATAGGATCAAGCAAAATGAAGAAAATGAAAAGAAAAATCTTGAGTTTATCAGGCAGCTACCTCTACTTGAAAAGGATCAGCTTGATGGTGAGCAAAGAATGCTGCTGAAATCAGGTGGTGCTGAAGCCTTGTACAGGCAGAAACATAAGGAAGTTGAGAAGCAGCTCAGCGAGAAAAGAGCCAAATTTGAAGAAGAGAAAGCTAAGTGGCTGAAGCTGATGGATGATCGAGTCAGGCCTCAAAGAATTATTGTCGCTGAGGCCTTTAAAGCTGAAATGGGCCTAAAGACCAACCTGAAGATCTTAAGAGAAGGCGCTGGCAAGCCAACCAAGTTGGAAGGGGTCAAAGTAACCAACTTAGGTGCTTCAGAATGGTGGAAGTGTACATGCTGGTGAAAGATAAGAAGGCTGCCAGCTACCAGCAGCTCCAAAGCATGCTGAAAGAATACTTCAAGAAAGCACTGGAGTTTGAAACAAAGTTCAAGGTGGACTTGCCCATGCTGAGGCAAGTGTTCGGTACTCCAGCAGCCATCTCCACCTCAGCTGGAAGGCAAGTTCAAAGAAAGAGGAAGATGGAGCATCGAACATCGACTGTTGACCTTCCTCCTATCTCTGGTGATGCTGCTTTAAACACCAGACTTCCTCCAAGAAGTGTCTTTGAGGAAGGGAGAGTGATAGAGAATCCAGCTGGTATTTTCTTCACAAATTTTCAAAATACCCAGTTGTTCTTTCGTCTATCTGAACTTGAAAAGGCGTCCACTGGGTTCATCCTGAGCATAAGAAGAAGGTGTGCTGAAACGACCAACAACCGATGGTTTATCAGCAAACTGGATGAGGAGCTGGTTAAGCCTCATAGATACAATGACCCAGCAGTTCAGATTGCCAAGCAAGAACATGCTTGGGAATTTGAAGCTGAAAATATGTAGATGTCTTACAAATATAAATGCTGTATGAGTCAGCTTGTAATGTTTAAAGTCAAATATATAAGACATCTTTTCATCCTTCTATATTTTTTCTAAAGTCTTCACTCAACAAGTCTTCTCAGCGAATAGGGGGAGATTGTTGAGTCAAGGATTCGCTGACCAGACTTGGTCGCTGACGTGGGTCGTCAGCGAGTTATCAGCGAGTCATTGACTCTCGTCAGCGGGTGGTTTGCTTTCCAAATTGTTTGTCAAGGCGGGAAGATTTCAAACCAAAAGAAGACAAGAGTCATATGGTGGTTCATCCAACTGTATTTTACCCTAAAAGGAAAAGATGTAGGTGGACCAAAACACAAGGGTTTCTCTCTCACACCCGTTTTGGTAAAGAAGACAAAGGCTCCTGGATCCAAGTACTTAGAGCCAATGGAACGTCGACAACCACCATCACATCACTATCATTGTAAGGCTGTGTTGCCCTAATTCCTTTCTATATAAAGCAACACAGCCGCACCATTTACACTGTGTGTTTTATCACCACAAAGTGTGTGTCACTTTATTTGTAATTGTTTAAGTTTCTTTCTTTCTAGACTTAGCAATTACATAGTTCATTTGTAGTCTTGTAAGACAAGTTGTAATATCGACCATGTATTTATCGTTTAATCAATGATACAGATGATTAGACTTGCCTAGATATTTGCATTTGAACTTATTCTTGTTCATGTTCTTTACTTTCTGTTCTTATATTCTTGTCTAGATAAATTGTATTATAAGTGTGCAAATCAGGACTGTCAGATTACATTTTTACATGCTTTATTTTTCGTATATGTGTCATGACAATTACTAAAAAAAACTTTAAAAAAAGAATAATAGTACAATTACTTTTAAAATCTTAATATATTTACATTAAATTTTATTTATTTTTTAGTAATTAATTTTATATTTATATGATAAAACGTATTATTATGATATATAATAGCTATTATTCTATTGAATATATATTATCTATTATTCTATTGGATATGTATTAGCTATTATTCTTTATCTATTATATTGGAATTAATGGTTAAAAAGTGTAAATTTGTAATTGAAAACAAAAAAGTGTAAATTAAAGTCAAAATTGAAAAACAAAAGTCAACTTTAAGAAATCGAGAATTGTGATTGGTCAATAAGTTTTTAGAACAACTGCTTTTTAGTATAGTAAAATAAAAGATTTTATGAAAGAAAAAAAATTAGAAATAAAATATTGAATTTTTTTTTTAATTATTAAATGATGAAAATCTAAAATAAAATTTTCAAGTTGATAACTACAAATTGTAATAATTATAAATTAAGTATTTAGTGAGGGTTGATAACTACAAATTGTAATAATATAAATTAAGTATTTAGTGAGGGTAAAAAGTGTAAATTATTGATGGAAAACAAAAAAGTGTAAATTAGTGAGATTTTTTCTACAAATATTAATATAAATATAATATACTAATATATTTGGATAATGATTATTAGGATTTTTTATTTATTATTAAATTAATAATGACATCATCAATTTCCAATTTGATAAAATCAAGAGCTATGATTGGTTAATAAGCTATTAGGTCAGTTGTCTTTTAGTATATATAAAGATAAAGATTTCAAAGCGTATCAATAGAGATTTTCGATCAATCCTTTTTTTGTTGTTGATTTTCGTCGATTATTGTTTTTTTTTAATAACGACGTGTTAGTAGGTTAGTGCATTTGTTTGATTGTTTGTTAGATTATTATTTTTTGGTTTTAGTTCAGGATTTTGTATTGATTCAAAATATGCTTTCAGATTTCATATATATAGGTAAGATTTTGTGGCGCTCCCAATTAATTCTTCTGATGGTTTTTTTGTTTCGGTATGTTTGACGTTTGGTTTTTTTGTTTTGGGTGTGCTTGACGTTCGGTTAGAAAGAACGTTCGACATGTATTATGGTTCTGTATATTGGCTAGCAATTGCTTCCTTCGTTTAGCAGAATGATTATTTTAGCTCCCTTGGTGGTTTCATTGAGAATTTCCTTTGTTAGTCAAGATTTTCTCGGTCCGTAACTAAATACGTACCTACATTAGGATACGATTCTATATATAAGCTTTTTATTAACTATATTTAATCTTAAAAGTATGTATTAAATTGACACATCATCTTTTGGAAGACGAAAATTGTCACATCATTAACTAAGTCAATATGTATGAACACAAATTAAAGGCTTAATTTCAGCTAACATTGAAAATACCCTTTTTTTTTAACTAAATAGAAATCAATTATCCTTTTTTTTTTTAAAGATGCAAATCGAATATCACAAACGGGGGATTTAAACTATGTTGTCTTAACCGGTTTCACGCTAATAGTCCGTCCAAAGACACGATAACATATTAGGGGAATATCTTGCCCCCTTAGGGGGGAGGGAGTGGTCACCCTTCTTCCCCCAACACTAACCAATAAAAACTTTCCACCTCAATTTTCCCCAATCTTCCCCAAATCACTGGCTCCACTTTCCCCATCTTCCCCCAATCTCCACCTCATCATTTACTATATAATTTCATAAACTATAAAAACTAAAACTATATAAAAAAAGAAATGGGCCCCCCACTAACTCCATCCACCAATCACCTCTCTCTCTCTCTTCCCTTCCCCCCATCGGTGAAGCTCCCCGAATTGGCATGTCTCTCTCATGGGGTAAACTAGTGGCGGCGGTGTTACCGCGGGGGGCCGCTAGCGGGGAACACCCACCCCGCGACCACTCCCTCCCCCCTTAGAGGCTTAGATCCACCTGAACTCAAACTTCCCCAAATCCAAATCCTCATGAAGAGAGTGTATTACCAATGAGCTATTAACTCATTAGTCAATTATCCTTTTTTTAGTTGAGGAAAGTAATTTAGCCTGTAATTAAGAAAAGTTTAATTAATGTTCATTTCGTGATAATAAACATTTTATCTTTTGTCTTAATACTACTCCTTGCATCTCAATATGACCATCTTGTCTTAATAAAAATATCGTGATTAAAGATATAACCTAAAATATGATATATAGTTCGCAATAAATTATATGTTTTCTATATAAAATTGTAAAATCATTTATCTATAATTAATATTCAATATTGATAGATCGATTTTGAGACAAAAAAAAAAATTCACTAATAAAGAAATAACAAAAATAAGATTAAAGCATTTTATTTTAAAAATCTATTGTCGGGTACATCAATTTCGAAAGAGACAAAATGAGGTTACACACTTAATTAAAAGAAAAAAATCTGTACAATATATTATTTTAAAGAGTTAAACTCAGAACTTTGAAAGTAAACCCAATTTTATCCACTAATTGATGCTGCATTTGCAAGGTGGAAGAGTATTAGCGATATTCAATGATAAACCACATTCGTTAATTTAACTCTCATTTAGAACGGTAATATGAAAGTGGTAGGATAATGTCAAATCAGATATTATGAATTGTGAATGATAGAACAATAGTAGTAAGCCCAGAAGCAAAAGCCCAAATGAAAAAGACGTTTTCTTCCCTTTTTTTGGGAATCCATCACATTTCTAGTAATTTCCTGATTGTCATGTCATTTTCCTTCTTTTCCCTCGTCTCTGAATATATATGCTTTCAGCCATTTTACATTGATGCACTTTATATGCCTTTCATTTCATTTTCTTTTCAAAATTCAAATCCATTTAAGTCTAAAAAGTTTGTGTACAAATACTACTTGTGAATTTTGTGATTATAATAAAGTTGAGAGTTAAGTTACCTTCAATGGGACATGTTTTATTTTTGACCATATCTATATGTTTTTCCATTTTAACGGATTTATTTTGCCTCGTGCGATATGATATATCATACTATGATGTACATTTTTCAATTAAAACATTTGTTTTGTTCTCTCAAGCTTTTAAATGTTTTTTTATTTTTGCTCTTGCTGGTTTAATTAATAACTATTTTTATTATATTTTTACGTACCTATATGGGATAAGATGTACATTTTTATTAAAACTTTTGTTTCGTCATCTCATATTTTACACGGTTGATAGTATTTTACTAATTAAATTTAATTAGTAACTCTTTGGATCTTAATTTGTTTAATTTCCATCGTTTTTAACAATAATAAAGATGATACTTTAGTAAGATACTTCATATTAACATACACCGTATCTAATTAAAATTTTCCTTTCCAGGCCACTGCCCACTTTAAACGTAAACCGTTTTTTATCTTTTGGTAAACATTTTTTATTTTAATTTGATATTTTAACTCTGTTTTCCTTTTTATTTCGGGTTATATTTGTTTCGTTGGTCCTACTACGATGCACGGGAAAGCCACCTTGTTACTTCATGTGTAAATGTTTGGTAATATAACAGATTTATTCCTAAAAGAAAAAAAAATACAGAATATGCGACAAAATAATTTGGAACGAATACGCCAAAATGAAAGTTTGGTTTACAAAACAATCTCATGGTTTAAAACTACAGTTAAACTGACACATACCATACAACTATTATAAATGTGATAAATATCAAGGAATCTTATCATGTGACAAGATATTGTGAATTACTCCATACGTACAATATATGTAAGTGTTATATTTTTATCTTAATTTGTTTTGAAGTAAGTTATAATATTAGATTTTTCATATTTAGTTTTTCTTAATTAACGTCACTAATCTAATGCTGTATGATGTAATGTATGGCAAGTTTTGTTGTATATTTACTACCCAATAACCAGTGGAGGATCGAGAGAAACTTTCATCCAGACATGCACCATTAACAACGTAATTGCAAACGATTACAAATCCGATCGGATGGTAAAAATGTTATGTTTACCTTTTAGGATTTAGGAATATGTCACTCTTTTTAAAAAAAGTAAATTTACAGTTCATCATATCCGCCCATATCAATAAAGTTGAACAGTCACCAAATAGTTGAGCTACAGTGTTAACTTTAAAAGTTCAAAACTTAGATAATCTTTTGCTGTATTGTATGTCGAAAATAGTAACGAAAAATTTAAAATTCCCCAATGAACAAGTGCTTAGACTGCTAGTTGATACGAGTCATAGGGCCTAGTTTAAACTCTAAAAAGCAGGCCCGGATCCTTTAATCCTTTAAGCCCTTTATAAATGTATAATTAGAACCCAAGCCCAGCCAGGACCAGTTGATGGCCTTTTGTTACATGGACCATTGATACTTTTCGCTCTTACTTAATGCGACTTTCAAAGTCGTTGGTGTTTGTACAACTACAAAACCATCTTCCAAATGAGCGAGTACCATTTGGTATGCATTTCAGAGTAAAAATGACACATTTATGATTGACAACAAACTTGGTAGCAGGACACTGTAAAGTTCGTACCACAATAAAGCAAGCCAACCAGCTAATAACATCACGTACGAAGTACAAAGTTAAAGTTCATGTGGGTCTTGTTTACAGGTGGTATTTGGCTTTGGCATGTAAACGCGGCTGCTACTAGGGCTTGGACACCCATTTTCATTATCGTGCCAGACCCTGAAACTTTTTTTAAATTCATGAAGACGACACAGGCAAAAGCCAAATTTGAAAACTGAAAACCGCAAAAACCAAACGGAGAACACAAATCAGCCACTTTCTTAATTATCACTAATGTTTATGCAAATGTTCCTTTGACATATTTCATTCATTTATCAATGGGGTGAAACCCCAGTGGTACCGCCATCATGTGACCACATGGGCCCACAGATGAAGGCTAAAGGTCACATGTTCAAAACTTGTCAAAGGCAAGTGTAGAAACTATATCTTGTGATCCCATGTGTAAGGATGGTGACTTACCGGGCATGAGTTCTATGCGGTGTGCGCTCTGGTACCAAAATGGTACATGGGACCAGAGGGTTCCCACCCATTTACCCTTTTTTTATTTCATTCATTCCAAAAACATTATGTGAATCAAACGCGTCTAGTGTTTAATGAAGCTCTTACTTCTTCGACTATAATCTTACTAATAACTCTCGTCTTCACTTTTCCGTTAATACTTAATAATTAGCCACTCTTACGTGTTAGCTTTATAAATTATGTTGTTGAATTGTAAACTTCTATTAGTGGAAGGGGCATTAGTGTTAATTAGTTTCATGGTATATAAACCCCCTTCCACCCCATTTTGTAATCAATGCTTTCATATAATAAAATCCAATTACATATTTCTCTCAAAACACACACAAACACACATTTCACACACTAGATCTAGATTCATCATATATTAACAATTAAGCTTAAATCTATAATTTTCAATTGGTATCAGAGCACAATCGGTTAAACCGAACGATCCGTAAACGTGTTTACAACTGATTTTGTGCTTAATTTCGTGATTTTTGAGCTTAATTTCGATCTGATTTTTCTGTTTTTGCTGAATTCGAGGCTGATTAGTGATGTTAATAACAGATTAGAGGTGGATTAGTGTTCAATTTGTCAAATAAGTGATTAATTTGAAGTTTCAGATCCAAAATTCATGAATTGTGTAGTTAGGTGTACTTTCTGATTCTCTTTGATTCAAATTTTCGTAATGATGAATTGAGACTTGATAGATCTCGATGTATCAACAGTAAAAAAAAAAGTATTGTCACTTTGTCAGAACTTGTTTTAATTTTCCTGAATTTCAATTTCATTTTTAATTTTATAAAAAAAAAATCATAAAAAATTGTGTCAAATTTCTCTCTTCAGATTCGTAGCCATTTTTCATCGAATCGATCTGAAATTCTTTAGGTTTTGTTCGCGGTCGTTTACTGATCATTCTCGTGGTTGCAACTTTCCGATTGCTTGAGTTTGGACGACGGTTATATATTCCGGCGAGTAGGTGAGTTTTCCGGCGACCATAGATCGGTTTAATTTTTGGTTAGGGTTTGTTCGTGGTGTGATTCTGAGCATTTTGGCGTTGGTTTTGAGTCGTGACTCGAAGAATCAGTGACGAGATCTAGAATTAAAATTTTTCCGGTCGCCGTGTTATTCATCCACTGCTGCTGCTCAAATTTCGTTTGAATATCTGTTCAAATACCGGTATTCAAACTTTCCTTTTCAAGCTATATAAAAATAAATAATAAAAAATAATAAAAATAATAAAAATAAAAATTAAATACAATACAAATACCGGCTTTCATTTTCACCATACAAATACCGGCTTTCATTTTCACCATAGAAATTCCGCTGTGTGGTTGTTTGTGTGATTTGTAATCAAAATACCTGGTTTACCCCAAAACCGATATTAGTTCTTTAATTCTTCATTTCACAAAAAGTCACTCTGCCCAATTTTTCTCTCGAAAACCAGTATTAGTTCTTCATTTGCCAAAACCGGTATTTATTCTTCATTTTTAATTTCTTCACTAATACCGACTTTTGTTCGAATACCGGTATTAGTTCATCAAAACCCAAATCAAACCACTTCATTTTCTCAAAACCGATATTTGTTCATCAAAACTATTATAAAAAAAAAAAAACACCTTCTTTCGTTCATAGATTAAAATCACACTTACTAATTTCTTGAATAAACTTTCTTCAACACGACCTACTTGTGTTATGTTTACCTTCATCAATCATCTTGAACCTTGGCTGTGTAGTGTTTGCTTGAGTCTTTTCTTTGTTTTACATTTCTGTGATTGAATTCGTTGGTGTGGAAAAAGAAACACAAAACTAATAAGTTTTTGTTGCAACCATTTTGTGTTACAGAAAGTTTTTGAGTTAAGAAAGAACGAGAGAATCGATTCATTTTTATTTAAGTGAAAGGTTTTCCAGTGAGAGAGAGAGCGTGTTTATTTTATGTGATTTTGTTTTTGAAGGAAAGCATTTTGGTAAGAGAGAAACAAAGGCTGGATGTTTTAGAGTGTCTCAATCAAACATAGATCTCGAGATAAAGAATCAGTTTACGCGTGAGAAGATAACGTTTTTTTTTTGTTAGTGGAGTGTGTCATCTTGTGAATAATAACGTGTGTCAGGTTACTTTTGAACACGCGTGCCTGCTTTTCCATTAATCAAATTGAATTGAATATTGTTTTGCATTCATGTGACTGGTGAGTTGTGTCTCAAATTTCAAAAGGTATCCAATGTTCAAATGTTTTTGATTTTTGTTGTTGTTGCATGTCACGAGATTCATAGTTGGCCTCCATCATTTTTTTTAATTGGGCCGAGTAATTTCACTAGTCATTTTGTTGGTCTTAGATTTTAGTTGGGCTTTCATTTTTCTTTATTTGGGCTAATCAAATTTGCTAGGTTATTTTTGTTTTGGGCTAAAAGTTTTTCTTGTGTCAAAGATGTCATGTCCTTTTGAAGAATTAACGAAATCTCTTTGCGAAAGGATTAAAAATCCTCAAAATGATCCTTTTCATAAATTAAAGCAACAAAATAAGAAGATTAAACTTGAAAACCACCAACTCAACTCGGAGAATATAAAGCTCAAATCTGCTAATGATCTCATTTTGTCGAATATGGAAAGTCTTCAAAAAGAAAATGATCATTTGCAGTCAAAGATTTCCAAATTAACAAATGAGTTGGACAATTCTTTCACAGAGCTAAATAAAATTGTTTTGGACAATCAGTCAAAAGAACTTGTTTTGCAACAAAAGATTTCTGAGCTTAACCATGAGCTGCAAAATAAGTCCACCGTTTTTGTGAGCAAGGCTGAAAAGGAAAGAACGAATTTTTGTGCTCAAATCAAGTGTCTTGAAGACAAGTTCTTGCAATTTCGATCAAACGAAACTTTTTTGACAAAAAGAATCTCCGACCTTGAGATTGAATTGCAAACACAAACCAAAACTTTTCAAACTCAAAATCATTATTCTAATGATTCTTCTGTCTTTCCTGACCCACCCAATGAAGTTGTTAAAGTTTGCACTCAACATGATTGTCTTATATGTGAAGTTGTGAATTCCCCTGTGCAAACTAAATTTGATGTTGTTAAGACCATTGAGACCTCAACTCAGACTGATCCTGATTTTGTATGTGACAAGATTGAGATGTCCAAAAGTTTTCCAAAATCTGAGTCATCCAAACCTAAAGTTGATGTTCCAAAGAGGGTTTACATGGGTAAATCTTCAAAACCTTTTGAAAGAAAGGTCTCTCAGTTTACTAATTACTCCTTACAAAAGGGTAAGAAGTACACTAAGAAACCAAATTTTGATGGAACAACTACTTTTGTGTCTTTTCTATCCTTCGAGAATAACTCAACACACATTTCTCAAGCAAAATCTCAGTTGACTAAATCTATATGGAAACCGATTTCTAAAGATAAGTCAGTTGAGTCGAAATCATTCAAATATTCATTTTCTGAGCTTTTTGATCTTGCACCAAAACCTGTGAAAGTAGTTGTGCAAAAAGTGAATGATTTTGGTTCGAAAAATCATTTTTCAAATCAATCTCCCAAGATTGCAAGTTTTTCATATAATTCAAATGATTTTTCACCATTGCTTCCACGAAAAATCTTTTCAACTAAAACACCGGGTTTTAGTTCTCCGTGGAATGCAACGTCGATTCATCAAATCGATGAGACTTACATTTGGTCTTTTAACAAGTCAAAAACCGTTGGGCCTATTCTCAAATGGGTTCCAAAGGTAATTTCTAACTGATTTGATGAAAAGTGGCTTATGCACACTTCAGTGTATAACCCGTGCTAAAACCGTTTTTGTAATTTCTCTATTTTTAGAAAAATCCAAAAAGATTTTCATTTTCTTATTTTTGAAAAATCCAAAAAGATTTTATCTTTTCATCATTTTTATTTTACTTTGTCTTTAAGTTTCTCACAAAGTATTAGGATGAGATGCAAGGCATCGAACGCCTTTGTGTACTGCCTTTGTAGTCTCATTTGTAATATTTGTGAGCAACTTTCAACCCTTTTACTCACCCTTTATATGCAAAAACTTTGTTCAAATCATGCATATATTTAGGGGGAGTATGTTTTCCAAAACAAAACTTCCAAGTGTTTAAACTCATTTGCCATTCTTAAAACACTTTGGAAGATTTTCAACCATTTTCGTTCATCTCTATTGAAGTTCGGTGTTAGATTTGCACACGAGAGTTTAGGTCACTCATAAAAACTCCATGATCTTGTCATCGCCGATGAGATCTAACCCCGGAGTTCAAATCTCAATTATAGATTGTGAGGGTTTTGAGTGTGATGTTGTTTGTGCAAATAGGACATGAGGGAGTAGTCGAAAAGTGAGAGGTTACGGTGAAATGATGATGTGAGAAAGGGCTAAAAGAAACAAAAGCCCTCCCCAAATTCTCAAAAAGTCGGGTCAACACGTTCCTATCGGATTTCATTTGTTGATTTCTCGATATTGAAGAAGTCTTCATGGACCCAGTGAAGCAATGCACATCTTTCCTAACCACTCAAGTATTTCTTTACAAATACTTGTTTTATTCTCACGGAGATTTTCACATTTCTATTGACTCTTCATTTGGAAGACGTTGATATTGAAAAAGGGAGACACTCTGCTCCGGTCCCCGACTTCGATCATGCACTTATTGAGTCTAGAGCTTATTGATATATCATTCTTTGATACATTCTTTTCCTAGGACACATCGATTCTTTATATGTCTTTGTGACATTGCATATCTTTGTGATATTGCCGGAACATTCGTAGTGATATCATACTTTTAATATTCCACGATGATCGAATGGAAATCCTACCAATGCTAACATCTTTTCCAACGTTGAACGTAGGTCTCACATTTTCATTTTATGGATTTGTTGAGTTAACGAGAAGTCTAAGTGACCTCGTATTTATTTCCCAAAGTCTTTGAGGAAAGTTAAACATGGTTATCGATACGCCTTTGTGACACTGACCATGTTCTACATTCTTTAAAGCAATCTATTGGTTGAAAAGCCGTAGATCGAACCATTTAGAGATAATCTTTGTGCATTTCTCGATGATAATGGGAAGTCCTAAAAATAGTAATCGTATTTTTAGGCCACACCATTAATACTTTTGATTTTTGGTTGTGTCAACGGATCATATTTATCCGGATTTCATTTCTCTTCACACAAACACAAAGAATACAAACACCATTATAAAATCTTTTTCAAACAACGCAACCTCAAATTTTAGTTCACCAATAGGTTAATTGGGAATTGGGGTTTGGGTTGGGTTGATTTGTTTACATGTGGTTTGTTTTCATCTACCGTTTATGCTATCAATCATTATTGTATGATGAACACGTTTCACATATTCATCATAAGGGGGAGAAATGATTAGATGATTGATTGATAGATGAATTTCAAGGTTTTAGGTAGAATTTGATTAGGTAGAATTTGATTGGTAGATATTGATTGATGATAATCGTTTTGATTGGTTGTTCGAAAGATCATTAGTTAAGGTGAAGGGAGTGAATAATTATCTTGAAAGTTGTAATATTGTGTCGAGAAAGTTGAAAGATTGTTTTTAGAAGATAATATTCATGATGATTTTAGTTTTGGAAAGTACATGGTCGATAATAGGAAGATTTGTTTGAAAAATGACCATTGTTCGATGATGAGAAGAGTTTGAGATTGAAAAGAGATTGTTCATTTAAGGGGGAGCAAGGGTGAACTCATCAAATGCTTAAGTGATAATAAGTTGCTCCGAAATAGTTGTTTGTTTGAGGGGGAGCAAGAAATTGAAGATTATTTGATAACTTTCCCCGAGATAGTTGATTGTTTGAGGGGGAGCAAGAATTAATTGATCAAAGGATCAAATGCTCCAAGATGATTGTTGATTCGAAGACAAGTTAGATCAAGAAATGAAGTTTCATGGTCAAACCAAATTTCTGCATTCCAAAACCAAGCTTCCGCAATGCCAATAGAATTCAAAGATAACCAAGCTTCCGCATCTCAAAAGAATTCAAGCAATTCAAAGTCAAAACCAAGCTTCCGCACTCTATTCAAAGTTCAAGTTACTTCTCCAAGCAACATCAAATTGAAATCAACATTCAAAAGTTCAAGTTGTTAAAGCTTAAAAGTTACAAAGATTTCAAAGATGCACCCAAAGTATTCAAAGTTGCAAGAGAAGATTAAGATTTAGAAAGTCATCGTCAAATGTATATGATTGTTGAGAAGATTCAAAGTCAAGGTTGATACAAGACGTTGAAGACAATGAGAAAGCTTCAAAGTCCACTCAACATTGAAGATTTTTAACAAATGGGCTCATCCTGATTATTTAAATACCGATGACGATGCATTATTTACAATTCAACACCAAGGGGGAGATTGTTAGCTTTATAAATTATGTTGTTGAATTGTAAACTTCTATTAGTGGAAGGGGCATTAGTGTTAATTAGTTTCATGGTATATAAACCCCCTTCCACCTTATTTTGTAATCAATGCTTTCATATAATAAAATCCAATTACATATTTCTCTCAAAACCCACACAAACACACATTTCACACACTAGATCTAGATTCATCATATATTAACAATTAAGCTTAAATCTATAATTTTCATTACGGTTTAGGGAAACTTGATCACAACTTTTAAACACTGATTTTTTAACCAGACGAACTGAGAAATAAAATCTGATTCAACTGGTTAAACCGAGTGGTTGAACTTGTTTGGGTTTTTGACGAAATTTTTTTAGATAAACTGCTACTAATATTGTTATCATCTAATGAAAATAATCAAAGTACATTTTCAATTCACTCAGGATTAATAACAAATATAGCTATAAATTTATAATAAAACTGGCATAGTACCCGCGCGATGCGGCGGTGTTCGTCGCGGCGACGGTGTGATGGTGGGGGCGACTGTTGGTAGCGGTAGCGGTGCCGAGTGGTGTAAGTTATTGATGTAAAAGTAATTGATGTAAAGGTCTAATGGATATATTTTGAAAGATAAAGGACTAATAGTGTAATTTAATTATTAATATTAAGGCGTAGTGTAAATTAAAATATTTTAAGGGATGTTATGTGTAAATATTACACAAATTTCAACATTTCTAAAAATAAAAAACTATTTCTTTTATAATAGTATAATATAGATAAGACATAAGTTATAAAGTTCACAACCAACCAAAAATAATATTAAAATATTCACATCATCATGAAATAATTTTTAAAAAAACCAAGAATTCGGTTTAAATAAAAATAGACTGGTTCAAAACTGGATGATTCAAGTGAAAAAACGGGTCAAAAATATCAGTCAAACCAACCGGTTTGAATTGGTGTTTAAAGCATTGCTTGATCAAGTTTTGCCTCTTTATTATGTGCAACTGTGCAAGTTCAACGCATCAAGCTAGGCAACTAGGCAAGTACTCGTATATTGTTGCAAGAATTTGTAAAATGAATAAGTAGAGGGTTAAAAATGGGGAAGAGAAATAAATAACAAGGTGGCTTTGCAATTAAATTTAATTAATTAGTTGAACTAGCTAGCTAGAGATTTGGCATGTGTGTTAATTAAAATTTATATAATAATAATAATAAAAGAAAACTAAACTGTGCACACAGATTTGACCATTCACTTTATAACCATACTAAACGCATCTCCGCACGACGCGGCGGTGTAACGGTGGTCGCGGTGGTACTGGCGGCTACGGGTGGTGGTGACAGTTGCGATGTCAGCGATACCGGTGTTGGCGGTAGCGTTTATTGTTGTAAAAGTAATTGATATAATAACTTCATTAAGGTATTATAGGTTATTAGAAGTTGATACTATAAATAATAAATAAAGAAGAATGACATTTTAAGTTATTAACTTCTTAGTTGAAAAAAAAAAGGTGATAAATGCTTTATAATATGACGTAGTTACCCATATATCCAGTAGGGGTGAGATTGGGTCGGTTTGGGTCGGTTTTGGCCTAAAACCGAAACCCAAACCGAACCATTCGGTTTTTGAAAACCAAAAACCATTGGATTCGGTTTTCGTTCGGTTCGGTTTTTCGGTTCGGTTTGGATTGGTTTTCGGTTTTTTATTTTTTTTTTTTTGCTTTGGTTATTTAGAGTTAAATGGCAAAAGTTTTGCTAAGGTTTTAAAGTAACGAGAGAATGAAAATAGGTTATTGAAATAAAAGTGTCATTCTATTTGTATGACAAAAGAATATTATGACATTAATAGTTAGGACTAATTTTATGTTTTAAGTGCATACTGTAAGTAGGAAAACTAACTTTTAAGATAATAAAAATATATGTTTATAAATTGTGAAAGGGCCAAAAACACATCAGAGCTATCTAGTCAACATAGCTGGTTTTTAAATTACGTATATTTAATATTGTAATGTAATGATCACAATCAGAGGCGGAGCCAGTAATTTGAGTTGAGGGGGACCAAACATATTTATAAATGACGTGTGACGGATACACACTAAAGGTTGGGGTTCGGGTTCTTGTTGAGTATGAGTTCGGGTTGGTTTTCATGAACTACGTCATGTTTTCGATTGAAAAAAGAATCGATAGTTCTTTCTTGGACAATGATTCCACCTAAAATCATTATTTTAAAGTACTAATCAACAACTTGCTAATTATAACAAAAATGTTGTTTAATTGTGACATTGTAACTAAACAACTAGAATAATCTTGTTTTTAAAACTATTTTTTTTATATTGCTAGTGAATCTGTTATCCTAATTCGGTGTGTCCCAAATATTTATGCTATACTATATGTTAAATAAATTCAATTGAATAATACATGTACAAGAAAAATATGATCACTCACATGAAACTATGATAGCATCGAAATCAGAAGGTTAATTTGCTAAATTAAAAAAAAATAAAAAATAATAAAGGGTTAAGATAAGATATTAACATTGCAATTACTTGCAATTTGTGGTCAATTCTTAGAAATTTGAGTTTTGCTTTGAACAATTGAACAGACGCCGATATTGACAATTACCCTTCTTTTACTTTACCTTTTTAATAGAAATAGTTATTTAA
>CM067168.1:66307413-66402413 GCA_034093135.1 Erigeron breviscapus | reverse complement strand
ACTAATCAATCTGCTGAAATCCCGGAGGTAGTTTAGTCGCTTGAATGTGTCTGTCGTACTCAGCCAAACGGTCTTTGTACTTCGCATCTTTTGGCCCAGGCCCGCGATGCAGGTTTATCAAATCCCCAAGCTGAGGGTAAGGCAATGGGCAGTTATTGTCTAAATAAACCGTTACAAAATGTGAATCTCCGGATACCAGGGCAATGCATATCGGCTCATCACGGTATAGCTGGCCTGGCCCCTTCCAAAACCGGTCCCCCTAGTGCTTTTCTCTTTTCTTTGACACTTAAACATATAATTATAAGACCCAGAGCATTGGACAGTAGCATAGCGCAATATGGATTCATCATCCAGTATTTAAATGGGCGACCACCGGGATAAGACAATTGAAGCAAAGTATGTATATGTGTTGCTTCACCACCGAATGCAACCTTATAGTATCCTACTTTGGATCTTCCGCTAACGCAGTTTTGCATGCTTTCATTAGTGCCAGATCCCTGTCCGTGAGTACCACGCGCACAACAAACCCTTCACCTAGGGTCGACTTCAAACACTCCAACACCCATCTATAATTATGCTCCTGTTCGCTTACGATAAACGCATATGATATGCTGAAGGTCCTGTTTGTTGGAGTGACACCGACGATCTCGACCAACGGCATGTTGTACAAGTTGGTTTTGTACGTGGCGTCTATTTGGATAACATAAGGAAATGCACGCCACAACTTAAATGATGTCGGATGTATAAAAAACAGATTCTCCAACCGACCAGATACACTGTTTGTTGTATGATAATACAAGTAATTATGCTCCGTTAGCAAACTGAACATAACCTACACCGGTTGAGCAATATGACGTACGTATGTCGTCTCAGATACTCTATCATAGTAAATAAATAAAAGAATATGTAAATAAATAAAACAATACGTAACCTGCATTGGAGTGTTCCCATGTTTTTCGGCTGCCTTCTTCCGCAATGTTTTTTGAAAATTGTAAATGTCTTCGCTGCGGGTCAAGTTTCCAGGAAATTCTTCTTTCAACAGCTTTAACATCCTCTTGGGCGGAGTACCGCGATGATATTCAGCTTCTACAAATGATTTCTCCTCTTCAGTCAACCTTCTTGCGTACGCGTAACCCCCCAGATTCTTAGCTGGATAGTGATTATGTGTGTCGTCTATAACGGTTACCCTCCAACCACCATCACTTGTCAAACGACCTTCCAGTCTAAAGGGGCACTCACATTTAAGTGTCTTTTTAACGAGCCCGATTATCCTATTATCCATTTTCCCATAAAGATTACAGACTATGGTCACTTTATTGTTACACCAGCTAAGTTGGAATTTGTTCGTCGTTTGATTAACACATAACCAAGCTCTTTTGCTGTACTTTTGGCCCAGTTGAACAATTCTTCGTGTGAATCGAACACCTAAAATAGTTATTTTTTAATTATCATTAAATTATATACTTATAAATATCTAACATTTTACATATGCAATCAATTTAACAACCAAACACATATTAAATTGTACTAACACATATTAAACTGTTTAACAACAAAACACATATAAAATCCCTTTAATTATACCTCATCGGTGTGGAAAGCCCTAGCGTCGTAGTCAAAATGAGGGCCGCCTCCGGCATCTCAAATTCTTCATCAGGTTCTTCTAAGTGAAACTCAAAATCTTCCGCACCCATTTCTCCCCATAAACACTCAAAATCCATCTGAAATATATATACATATACATAAACAGTATGATAATTTTAATAAACTCCTGAAAATGAACTCCTGAAAATGAAAGAAAAATGCGAGAGTATACTGAAAAATGCGAGTGTTCTCAACATATATAGCATAAAAGCGACAGTGTGTTTTGTCCATATTCAACTATTTGCGGCGATAATCGCTGCAAATAGTTGGATATGGACAAAACACACTGTTGACTATGACAGTCAACAAGTGTGTTTTGTCAATTCAACTATTTGCAGCGATAATCGCTGCAAATAGTTGAATATGACAAAACACACTGTTGACTGTCATAGTCAACAGTGTACGGATAAGTACACGACTATTTGCAGCGATAATCGCTGCAAATAGTCGGGTCGAGATACTAGTTTACTGGTCGGGTCACCACGCGCCTTTATAAATATCTAACTTTTAGTTCGATCAAGTGGACTGGACCATATGTTTGTGATGTCTACATCAAACTATCCATTTGTCTTACTCGACTTTTCGCAGCGACATCGCCGCGGAAAGTCGAGTAAGACCAAATCAATACTATTGGTGACAGAAGTTCATCGATAATCATGTAGTTAATTTGACATATAGTCAGCCTTTACTCTTTGATTTATTAAAAATGATTAATCCTCCTAATAATAGCCTAAAAATCCTCCTAACTATTATGATGACATGTGGAAAAGCCAGGGGGCAAGATTAGGAAAGAAAATTAGTGGATACCACATGTCACCTTCTTATAGTTTTAGGAGGATTTTTAGGCTAATCTTTAGGAGGATTTATCATTTTCCTTATAACTATATAAAAACACTAATTTATTATAAGAAACTTATTTATTAATCAGTTCCTTATTGATGTATAATCCTATCCGAAAATTAAAGGCGCCATGTAGTCCGACCAGTAAATTAGTAACCGACCAGACTATCCGCGGCGATGTCGCCGCGGAAAGTCACGCACCTTTATATCCGTGCACTGTTGACTATTACAGTCAACAGTATCCATTTGTCTTACTCGACTTTCCGCGGCGACATCGCCACGGAAAGTCGAAAAGACAAATCAATACTATTGGTCAACAGTGTATCTGAGTACTTATATACTGCGTTTTGGTACAATGGTGTTTGCTCATTCGGCTATAATTAAGCGAAAATTGGTTCATACTTTCTATCGCTCTCATTTTATAGATTTTTCTACTGCAAAGGTATGTATCTATATTCTGCTTTCATTTTACCATATATATCCATATTACATATACATTTCGCTTTCATTCCGAACTTGTCCGAACATATTGAACTACCAATATTGCCATACATAATTTATATATATTATCCATACATATGTATATGTTTATATATATTATTGATATATATATATATATAGTATATTATAACTTTAGATATTTATCCATACATATGTATTATGTTTAATCATATTATTGATAAATGTGTTTTTAGATGGATTCTTTTGAGAATTTGTGGGGAGATCAAAATTTTGAGTTTAATTTAGAAGAGCCTGATGAAGAATTTGAGACCCCGGAGTTGGCCCCCCAATTTGACTATGACGCTAACGATTTTTACACCGAGGAGGTATTATTAAATGATGACATCAACGTTTATTTAAAAGTTTTCACGATAATGAGTTTTGTTTGTTTCAGGAACACTTTACTATTTCAGGTTTTTCATTCACACGAAGAACTGTTCAACTGGGCCCAAAGAACAGCAAATGCGCTTGGTTATGTCTTAATCAAACGACGAACAAATTCCAACTCAGATGGTGTTGTCAATAAAATGACCTTAATGTGTAATCTTCATGGGGGAAAAGATAAAAGGTTACTTGGGCTCGTTACAAGGTCAGTAAAAATTGACTGCCCCTTTAGATTGGACGGCCGCTTGAAAAGCGATGGTGGTTGGACGGTCAACATTATAGACCCGAGACATAATCACTATTCAGCTAACAATCTAGGGTTACGCGTACGCAAGAAGGATGAGTGAAGCTGAAAAATCATTTGTGGAAGCTGAATATCATCGCGGTACAGATCCCCGTCATATTCTAAAGCGGTTGAAGATGAATTTCCAGGAAACTTGAGCCGCAAGGAGGACATTCACAATTTTCTAAAAACGTTACGGAAGAGGGCGGCCGAAAAACATGGGGAAACTCCAATGCAGGTTACATATATAAAATATACCTTTTTAATATTTATTTACTTTGATATGGTATTTGAAACGAACCACATACGCCATTTTGTTCAACCGTCGCAGGTTATGTTCAGTTTGCTACAAGAGCAAAAATACTTGTATTATTACACCACAAATAGTGCAACTGGTCGGTTGCAAAATCTGTTTTTTATACATCCGACTTCCTTTGAGTTGTGGCGTGCATTTCCTTGGGTTATCCAAATAGACGCCACGTACAAAGCCAACTTGTACAACATGCCATTGGTCGAGATTGTCGGGGTGACTTCAACAAACAGGACTTTCAGCATATCGTACGCATTTATCACAAGTGAACAGAACATAATTATAGATGGGTGTTGGAGTGTTTGAAGTCGACCCTAGGTGAAGGGTTTGATGTACGTGTCGTACTCACGGACAGGGATCTGGCCCTCATGAAAGCATGCAAAACTGTTATGCCGGAAGCATACCATTTACTTTGTAGAACCCACATATGGAGAAACATCGACAAACATTGCATGCCAGCATTCATCGCGCAAGGCAAATGGGGGCCTTTTTACGGATGGTGGAAAAAACTTTATGAATCGCGGACGCTAGAAGAGTACACCGAAAATGAAAAAGATTTAAAAGAGAAGATGGGAAAAGATTTAGACAGTATGTTTAGTGCACATGATTTTTTATTTTTTATTTTTACTTTTTTGGTAAATCACATATATCCACCCGTTTTAACCCAATAGTCAATTTACAGAGATGTACAAGTACTTGCAGAAGGAGTGGCTTTCAGCGTACAAGGAAAAGTTTGTGTCCTTTTGGGTCGATCAACATCTCAACTACCGTAACTACACTACCAACAGAGTTGAGGCTGAGCATTCACTCCTGAAGTCTGAGTTGAAGGGCCGATGTACATTTTACAGAATAATTCAATGTGTTAATTCTATCCTCGTCGGTCAACACACAGAAATAAAGGGACAACTGGAAGCGAGCAGGATTTATAGACACGGTAAACACAACTATCCATGTTTGAAGGACCTGCTTTGTGTTGTATCTGTGACAGCTCTGGATATTATGGTTGAAGAAATTGATCGATTCAAAAATAAGATGGGTAAAGACTGGAGAAAGTGCTGGTGTAAGGTTCGGGCTAGTTGTGGGCTGCCATGTGTTTGCCAAATAGCTTCATACATGCATCACAGTAAGTATATTTAATTAGTCCATATTTGATGTTTTTTTTTAAAAATGCAAAAAAATTATATTTGCTTTTAAATAATGTAGGCAAACGTGTTGAGGTGGAGAACATAGATTGCTTTTGGAGAAAGCTAGACTTAACACCGTCGACGTGCCTGCCGGACAATGATTATCGAAAAGACTCAGATGATGACGAATGTATCAATGATTTAGTAGAGGATGTTAAGGTAAAGATAAAGCAGCAACCGAAGGCCCAGAGAAAAAACTGGATATCAAAAATAAAAGACATCGTCTATCCGGGGAGAACAAAAATTAAAGACCCTTCCGTTATTAAAAATAAACGTGGAAGACCAATCGGAGCAAAGAAAAAAGTACCTCAAGTACGTCCAATCATAATTGATGTATAGTTAATTGATTTATTATATGTAAGTGCATCCTGTTTTAACCTATAATTCGAAGTCTAATTAATTGATCTATTATTTGTTGCAGGTGCCCGACATTAACATACCAACGGCAAATACAGCACCTTCCGGTCTTCAAAAATCCAAGTCGGTTCAATTTTCCCGACCGACTTTTCAGGATACCCAGTCCATGGGGGGGTTTTCCGATCGTTTTTCGCAGTCGTCATTCTTTGCAGAGGGCCAGTATGGGAGAAACAGTGAATATGTGAGCACACAATCACGTTTCTTCGACGAACATGAAAGACAACCACAATGGCCTCAAAGTGGGAGAGAGAGTGAATATATGGGCACCGAATCACGGTTCGCGGACACTACAAATTTCTTCGACGAACCTTATAACCAACCACAGTGGGCTCAAAGTGGCAGACAGAGCGAATCACATTTCCCAGACACACAAAGTTTTTTCGCAGACCCGAATAACCAAACGCAAGGAGAAACGTCCAACTTTGTTGATCTACTCTTTGGGAGACCACATACACAGAACTTCTCTGAACCGGTTACACACAACTTCTTCGAGACGGAGTCAACATGGACTAACATGAGAGCATACCTTCATCAACTCCCTTTTTAATTTCAACGTTACGTTGTGGATATCAAAAATGTTTCATCTGATGGTAACTGTGGATTTCGGGCACTGGCTGTTGCTTTGGGTGAATCTGAGGAAAAGTTCGAGTGGATTCGCAAACTAATGCTAGAGGAGTATGAGTCCAAACTCGGATACTATGAGGTTGCATTCGGTGGTGAAGCAACACGCATACATACTTTGCTTCAAATCTTTTATCCCCATGGTCGCCCATATAAACACTGGATGATGATTCCATATTGCGCTATGCTTCTGTCCAATGTTTTGGGTCTTATAATTATCTGTTTAAGTGTCAAAGAAAACATCACATGTTTCCCTTTTTGGAAGGGGCCAGGCCAGCTATACCGTGACGAGCCGATATGCATTGGCCTGGTATCGGGAAATTCACATTTTGTTACGGTTTATTTAGACAAGGACTGCCCATTGCCTTACCCCTCAGCTTGGGGATTTGATAAACCTGCATCGCGGGCCTGGGCAGTTAATGCGAAGTACAAAGACCGTTTGGCTGATTACGACAGACACATTCAAGCTACTAAGGCACCTCCGCGATTTCAGCAGATTGATTAGTTGACTTATATTGTATAATACTTGGTTTGTAAGGTTTTCCGTTTTTGTGTAAATTGATGTATTTTAAACTTAAATTAATAGTTGTTATTATTATTTTAAAATACTATTATTTTAAAATAATAGTTTACGTGTTCTTTATCTATATTTGTTATTATGATTGGTTATAATATAGTTTGTTTGTATTTTTTTTACTTATATTTGTTATTATGCATATATTTGATGTTTAATTTTTTTCCCTTTTTACATATATTTTTTTCACTTTTTACATATACGTATACTAGTGACTATATTGTTAAACATGAATATCATAACCAACACAACAAAATATAAATTTATAACTAAACCACAAACACAATTAACACCCATGTTTAAAAATATATTGTTTATAACAACCAAATACTAATAATTATCATTGTCCTCATCATCATCATTACCCAAATAGATATCATCATTACCCAAATTTATAGATCCTAAAGAGAACGGAGAGGTGGGAGCAAATTGCGAGCCATACGTAGTAGAGAAGGGATCACTTTGCGAGCCATGAGCATGTGCAGCGGACCAATTAAATACAACATCAGGATCAAACCAACCCACCTGCGGAGGAGCAAAGTTGAGATCGAAAGGGATCTGACATGATCCAGCCTGGCTACCCTGAGCATGAGATGGTCCACCCTGGCTACCCTGACCATGATGGATCGGGGTACCCTGTGGCTGCGTCAAATGAGTGTAGTCATACTCTGTGTCTCCCACACCCCGAACGATCCTCCCTAGGCCACGGCGGTGGCCCGGCCGGTTTCCAAATGTAGCCGGAAAAAGTTCTGGCTGGGTTGTTGGGACGGGGTCCCGTTCACGCTCCCCCTTCTTCTCCTTGCGCATCAGCGGTGATCATGCACTCAAATGCTTTCCGGATGGCATCATTGGGGTCCAAATTGATGAAGTGATCCAATCTGAACCGTTGCTGTAATTTTTAAGTAATAGTTAGCAATATATCAAATTTTCACAAAATATCAATTTAGGAATATAATATTATAGAGATTGTACGTTTAAGGCTGGAATTAGGAACGCCTTATCTTGCGGGGGCACATCCGCCCATGAGTCATAAGTCATAGGGACCCCACTACCACGAACCAATGTCCCTATATAGCTCTTAAACATAGACCCCGATTCCCCCACCGCGTGCCACATCTTAAACCTTTTCGTGTCAAAATCAACTTCAAGCCGACCTTGTTCTTGAAACTTTTTCTCCAGGTTTAGTGCCTGGTTCTTCCCCCACCTTTTTTAGGTGCTACAAAACAAAAGAATTATTAATTTCACATGAAGTCCATAAATAAAAAATAATATATAGAAACACAAAATTTCTTACCACCGCTTCCCGGCGCAGCCCCAAATTTTCCTCACCCACGATTTACGTGGTGGGTCATTACCACCATCCCCACCATGAACTGTAGCCATTTATACTGCAAATTACAAATCAAATTATACCCATATTAATAATACATACAACAATACGATAAAGGTAAAATTTTTTATATATTATATATATATATATATATATATCTTTTTATAGTTATTTTTAATTATAATTTTTATACTATTTAAAATTTTTTTATATTTCTTTTTTTCGTACTTATATTTTGTTATATTTTTTAAAGTTATAATTTTATATACTTATTTAAATTTGTTTTATATTTCTTTTTCATATTTTATAATTATTTTTTTATTTTTATAGTTACTTATATATATATCTTTTTATAGTTATTTTGTATATACTTTTTATACTTCATTTTTAATATACATTTTATACAAATTGTCACATTTACTTTTATACTATTTACAACTTATGTTTTTATTACTTTTATACGTATATTTTTAAAGTTATAATTTTATATATTTCTTTTATACTATTTAAAATTTTTTTATATTTCTTTTTTTCGTACTTATATTTTGTTATATTTTTTAAAGTTATAATTTTATATACTTATTTATTATTTTTTTCTATATAATCTTTTCTACCTATCTTTTATGATTTTTTTCTACTTCATTTTTCTTAAACTATTGGGATTTTTGACAACACTAACATATTAACACTAACAATTTGCTTACCAATAACACAAGAATAACAATAATTACAAACCACTAATTTATCACTTATAACAATCACAATACTAACTAATAATCCTAACACATCAATTTACAATACTAATAAACCTAACAAATCTATAGAAAATAAAATACAAACATATACCAAAACTATCAAAAAACAAATAAAAGCAAACAAAAAAGGGTAATGGCCAGAAATAAAAGCAAAAAGAAAGGGTGATGGCCGGAAAATACATACCTTGTCGGGAAAAATGGCCGAAAAACTCGCCGGAAAAAGTGATGGCCGGATTTAAAAAATAGGGTTTTGGTTGAGATTTGTTTGGTATTTTAAAAGAGAGATGGGGATGGTGGTAAGCAAAGTCGCCGCGGAAAGTTGGCCGGAAAGTTGGACGGAATTATTGGAGAAAAGAGGTGTATTCTTGATTTTGGCCGGAAAGGTTGCCGGAATAATTTTTGGTATCTTCGGCAGAAAGAAAAGAAAGAGGGATAGATGTATATTGAAAGGGATGGGATGGATATATATTGAAACGGATGGTTGGTTTTAAATCACGAAAATCGAGGCCACTTTCCGCGGCGATATCGCCGCGGAAAGTATGGTCAAAGTCAGACTGCAATTAATGCTGGTAGTTGATGACAGTTTTGTCTTTTCCGACTTTCCGCGGCGACATCGTCGCGGAAAGTTGCTGGTCCGGTTACCCTTTATTCCATGGTCGGGGTACGCGTGGCGTAAATAAAGTACTGTCCACCTATGATTTTAATTTACTAAACTTATTGTACCTTTACTTTTTAATAAATAAATATGATTTGAAATCCTTTTTTA
This sequence comes from Erigeron breviscapus, assembly GCA_034093135.1. NCBI lineage: Eukaryota > Viridiplantae > Streptophyta > Magnoliopsida > Asterales > Asteraceae > Erigeron > Erigeron breviscapus. The sequence continues at coordinate 66,392,804 of CM067168.1, read as the reverse complement.
ATTATGATGTCCGAATTTAGACATGGTTTTGGTCAATTAGCATGCCATAATCTTATATTCAAGTATTATTTTAACGGTTCAGGTCTGAGGGGGCAGTGTTTACCATTATTAATTGTCGTGTTTTTGGGCGGATTAATAGGGGGTTTTCCTCCCATTGGGTTGAGGTCTGGTGTATGAGGTGCTCTAGCGTGGACCCGGTTAAAACAACATAGTCTAGACCCCAAAGTTAAAATTCACCGTTCTAAAAAAAAAGATATTATTTTAACGGTTTTAAAAGCATCATCTCTCTACCATTTGTGTACTTCAAATGTGGGATATACTCGATCGTACCCCAGAATTTCAAAGCCTATTTGTGGCACTGAGTTACACGCGCAATTGACAATTAAGATACAATTAATGTAAACCAATTTGAGGTTTTAAGTGATATATGAAATTGAAGACATATAACATACAAGTACATATATAATTAGTAGGAGTTGAAACCTAGCTAGCCCAATCTTTTCTACACAGTATGTAGTATGTGGAATTTGGCTGCTAAAGTTTTCACAGTTTATCTTGTAATCAGGAACATTAGCTGATGTAGACGTTACAGTAATACTGCCATACATATGCTTATCAACTTAAAAAGTCTTTTATTCTTTTTGTTTTACTTTAACAAAGTTAACTTAGAAGTTTATAGAAAACACAAAACTAGTAGTCCCATATATGATTGTGACGAATCCTTTCTAATGTTAAACAAAGATCCGATCGAGCATTATTTGGATATATAGATCAAGGAGCAAAAAGGACAAATACAACTGATTTTATAAGGGGCAAGGGTGTAGTCGGCAAAAAACATCGGCAAAAAGCATCGGCTCATTGGCAACCCTATAGCACATGCATCGGCTACTTTTGGCAAGTTTAATCGGCAAGTTTTGGCAAAGTACATCGGCTAGTTTTGGCCGATGCTAGTGAACGTTGGGGTGTATGGTACCATGTACTTGTGACCTTTTTTCCTATATATATATATATAAAATAAATTCCACATGTCAAATGAAGAAGAAGAATGAGCAAATGGGTGGTAGGGGTAGGTTGAAGAAATAGTCAAATGAGCCGATCGGTTACTTTTCCAACTACACCCTTAATTTTGGCAAGTTTTGGTTAGTTTTTGGCATTGCCACATGTCATCTTGTAATTGGCTAAAAACTTGCCAATTTGCCAAAAATAGCCGACTACACCCTTGCCTTAAGGATTCAGTCATTTAGATGCTTAATTTGCACTTATCACAGCAGCCAAAGATTCTAAAATACGTTAATTTTTTTTGTTCCATCATATTCACTAAATTAACTATTGCTATTTCGCGAGGCAATCCACATCGATGTAATGAAAGTGAAGGTCCCACGACAATCACTGACCGCCCTGAATAATCGACGCGTTTACCAAGCAGAGTCTGGATGGATTTTTTTTATAGTTTATAGAAAACAAAAAGTGCAAAAAAATTATTTTTTTTAGACCCGTCGTTAAGAGTATAATATACTTATCTCCCAACTCCTTCAGATAGAAATTCGGGAAAGGTGGTAATGTTCCTTGGATTGATGGGAGTCGTAATATTGTAGCTTGACATCACGAGATGCACCTCTATTTCTGTGGCTTTTCTAGTCCTTGCTCGATCCCAATCCGTTTTATTGATATAGTTTCGATCATGTTGAAATAATTTATAACACAAGCCCTCAACCGATAAAATACTACATTATCTCTTTTAAATCAAAAACTTTTACATTAATAATCACCCTACCACCGTTGTCACCCATGCCGACATCGACTCCGTTATCACTCGTCGTCATCACCGCCTGTCGCCACTACCGTCATTATCGTGCGGGCGTCTAATATAAATAAGTATCATTGACCATTTTCATGATATTTATCTAGAAAGATTAAAAATTTGAAAAATTTGAGAGAAAAGGACTATAAACAGTGGCGGAGGAAGAGTGTATCCAGGGGGGGCACAGGCCCACTCTCAAAACATAAGCCCAACAAATTTTTATTTTTTTTTTTTAGTTTAAGCCCAAACTAAAATTACATATGCCCCTTCTCAATTCTTGAATCAGTATACGTTCACGGTTCATCAATCATTTGTCAAAATTCACGCAGACTCCTTTTTTCCCTAATATCTCATCTATATTTTTCAACAATCCCACTTCTCAAACAAATCCACAATTTCCAAATCAAAATTTCAAATGCTAAGAGCCTAAGATACAATTTCTTAATCTTCTTCTTCATTGCAACATTAAAGATAAAGGTAAATTTATAAACCCTAATTTCCTTATTTATTTATTTTTTCTTTCTAATTTGCTATAGAGTTTATTATTAAGAGTTAGGGCATAACTAATAATGTAATATGTTGCTTGTGAGTTGTAGTTAAATTATGTATTAGACTATTATTAGTTATATCCTTGTTTTTTTTGTATTCTTGCTGTTTGGAAGGTTTTTCGTGAGCCTTACTGCTGTTGTGATCCTTTTTGCAAGTGCTTTGGTTGTTTTTTGAACATCCTCATGGCCAAGTAAGTTTTTTTTTTTGCCCCCCTCTCACTTAAATCTCTGGATCCGCCACTGCACTATAAATTGGACAGGGCAATATACGTGACAAAAATAAAAATAAATTATGCACCATTTAAATTGTGGAATAATATCAAAGTTACATCTATGTATCATTCTATCGATTTTTTTGTGATTGAAGATTAAATGGCAGGTTTTAAAGAGAGAAAGGGTGCTTGAGAAAGACAAAGAAAAAGGTTGATCGAAGTGAGGTTGATGGAGCTACAGAGTATAGTATGGTTTCAAAAAGAAAAAAAAAATACACTGCAATCTATGAACCCTAGATAAAGTCAAATATATATATATTTTTTTTTTGACAAGTGAATTTTACCTCAGACACGTATGATGTGTGCTAATCGCACAACGAAAGGGTCCCGCACTAAGCGGATCTTAAATAACCTTTCTCACCATACCACCTCCTTAATTGGAAAATACAGGCAAGGAGAACCTACCAAGGCTCGAACTCGAGACCTTGGAGTAAACTCCCCCGGGGCCCCGCATAACAGGTTTAGTGAAACACCCCTGGCCACTGAGGTTTAACCCAGTGGTTTAACCCAGTGGTTAGATAAAGTCAAATATTTAATTTTCAAAAATAGCCCTTGTGTTTTATATCCCTCGGATTAAACCCTTTGTGGCTTTGTCTACTGGATTTAAGTTCTTCTATGTCAAACCTAAGCCTGACTCGATCTGAGCTATTCTTACTCACAAACTTGACCAATCTAGACTTCTGATCTAACCTGAATTTTTACTGACTTTAGAAAACAGCTCCCTTCACAATATTCTTGATTGTTTGTTTTTTATTATATAATTTAGGACTACATACATTTACTAAATATCATTTGGTGATAGCTTAAAATTAAAGGGTACGTGATTTATAATGTATACAACATAGAGGACAATTGCTTTTTTGGCTTTCAACTCCGTCCCCTTACAGCATCTATACAGCTTAATTGGTTATAAGAAAGAAAACAGGTAAAAGATGGTCGCCCTAGGATTAGTCGACTCGGAAATATATATATATATATATATATATATATATATAGTGATAGTCAAGTATGGTAATGACACCAACTTTAATGAATCATTAATCCATGGGTTTCAATTTATGCAAAGCATTTCCTATATATAGTCCCAAGGATTATATTTATGTAAAGCATTCACAGTTTTTATATCACATCAACGTCACATCAGACTCCATATCATCCCCATATTTCCCTGATATGGCTTCTTATCATCCGTTCATCTTTTGTAAAAGAAGAAAAGAAACGCATAAGTATGAAATTAAGTTACCGTACCAGGTGACACGGCGGCCATTTGGCTCGATGAATAGGGGACGACAAAGGCCAGGTGTGGTGCCCTCGCGGCCATGAAATACATATGAGTAAAAAATACATATATGTGTGTACGCATATATACATGTTTGAAAAAGAAATAACAAAATCTTGAATAACAATCCTAAAAAATTATCATAGGTATCTAAATGTAATAGCTCAATGTTGGAGAATCAAGATACATAAAGATCATTGCTTGAATGTTGTTCGGCGACCAAAAAACCACACATATCAAAGATAAAGATTATGGAAACGGAGACTCACTATTTTAAGTTTCAACAACTAAATTTAGATTTCATAACTATAGAAACATATATCCACTTTCTGAGTGAAGAAACCAGCTAGGAGGACATAATTCTAACAACATATATAACTATTAATAGGCGAAATAATGTTAATGGGAACCATATCTTTAATTCCGATTGACCAACAAATAATAAGAGAGATTTGAACTTGTATAATCCAAGATGCATTTAAGAAGATAAAACTACGGATTTTATATTCAGAAAAGGTTGTTATAAGCATATTCCTGATGATATGACAAGAACTTTGTCAATCGGTGAACAAGAGTCGAACTAACCATAATTTAGTCCCATTCCTCAACATAAGAATCAAACCAAAGAGCTCACTAGCTATGGTATGTCTAAATGCATTTCATCCTATATTTTTGACATTAGATTAGATGTTGCGGAAAATTAAGGGGGGAAAAAGAACTTTAAGCAGATCTACCGAGTGAGCATAATGTTGTTATTTATATAGACAATTGACCATGATAGATTGCTAATCATGAAATAAAACACCAATTAATAATCATATCAAATTAAGTTGGTTCCATTAATTATCAACAATTAAATATATAATTTATGGACTTACACCTTCACAATAACCATTCAGATCCACAAAAATTCATCTTCAAATCATCACAATACTGGTTGGTTGAGCAAGTCCTGCAAATGGAAACCATATATAAACAACAAAATTCTCTTTGTGATAATTTGAATAGATAAAGTTAAAGTACCTCAAATGGCCAATCTAGCTAGATCGATGCACGGTCACCCTGAGGCTCAAGAACACCGTTAAATTTAGGCAAATCGGTGAAGAAGGAGCTGGATTCAATCGAAAGAGACGGGTTGTGCTGATAACTATACATCATTGAGATATTTTCTTCCATAATTGACTTCCCAATACTGTCATTATAATCATTAATTGGTGACTCATCAATTGAACTCCAAAAACTTGTTTGAAATGTCAAATTTGAAGAACAACAGTCACCAATAACAACATTATTATTATTATTCATGGACTGATCCCTATCAAGATTTTTAATACTCATTTTTTCTGTAGTCCTTTCTCTAGCTCTTGCTCTTGCCTCTGCCCTTGACTGATTGATCACTTCAGGAGATCCAGATTTGTAACAATTATTTCTTGTAATTATTTTCTTTCTTTTCGATCTCTCGGCGACACTCTTCTTTTTAAGCCCCCCTTGATTATCTTGTTCATCTTCAAGAGATTCCAAGAAAGCCACCTCAGATTCGTCGGTGATTACGCTAGAAGACGATGCACTACTAGTTTGTCTCTTTTTTTTAATAAGTTCAACAATTGGGATCTTGGACTTGTTAAAAAGCCAATCAAGGGTTTTGCTTGCTTTATCAAACCCTAGTAAATCTTGAAGATAAAAAAACTTTCTTGCAACTTCAATTGACAATCTTACCCTTCGATCTCGAGGGCCTTTCGCCGTGTGGATCTTGCTATGATGATCTTTCTTGGGAGACTTCTTTTTCATGTCTAACGTCCCGAAGAGATCGTTATAATAGTAGTTTTCCAACCCTAACTGGCCTTGAACTAAACTTTGTTCACTTGAATTATTATTAAACTTGTCATTTTCATGAGCAAATGGGCTGTTGTTGTTATTCCAATATTGATTATTTTTTTCATCATCAAACAAAGAATTGATGGAAGGAGGAGGAAAGACATGGGTGGATGATGAGGAAGAAAGCTGTGAAAAAGGGTTTGTGGAAAACATCATATCATCAAAGGGACAAAACTTGATAGAGACATTAATTCATATATAGCTAATATATATAAAAGATTCATTAGTAGTTCAAGTTAAAGCTATATATGGGGTTAGCTTTAGCTTAAACATTGATATGGCTAAATTGGCAAGTGAAATGTGCATATATCTAGTCTAGCTTAAAATATATACTACTAGTGCTACTAGTGGGACTATATATTGAAGGGAAGAAATATAAACCGGGTGAAAGAGTACCATCACATTGATGAAGACTTTTTCTTAACTTGTTGTTTATACCACCGGTGTGATCAACGGTCCTCTTTGGTAGTCGTCGGTCTTTAAAACCATTGGCACGGTCTCTTCTTTATGCCTCATCCGTTTGGTTTTGGCGGAAAACCGAAGAAGAAGTGACGAAAGGGTGGGTTCATCGGGTGGATATGTGTATATACATGTATGTATATTAGTATATGTGTGTATAAAATAAAATGATGAAATGAAGATATGTTATTGGCAAAAGTGTGTCAGTTAGTATGTTAATTTAAAGATGCCGGTGTGACGTTAAGATGGTAAAGCCAATTAATGAAGTAAAAAAGGTATAGTTACAAATGTTATAATATATCATGTAAAATGGATTAAGACATATGAAAAAATAATCTTAATTTATCAAACTTAACAATCTTTTTAAACATAAGATCTAGACACATGATAAAACCAAAAGCTGGTGATAAAATTACATGATCATAAATGGATTACACATATTAAATTCTTATGATATTAAGAAAATTAATAAGCTAAAATTTTAAAAAAATCAATCATTTTTCATATTTGGGTAATCATATCCAACCTATAAAAAAGGAGTTCACATTTGTTTCTATGTTACCTTTAGTAGATATGAAACTTCTTCAATATGAAAATTTAGATCTTGATTTCTTTTATTACATGATATTAGTTAATCTTAATTTTCAAAACACTCATTGATTCGTACTTTTTACTAATAGAGGGAATAGTTTGATTTTCTTTACAAAGCAAAATTTAGTTAAGGCATATAAGGGATGCTTAGTTAGATGTCGTTAATGAACTACTCCCTTCGTCTCACCTTAAATGTCCTAGTTTACTTTCAAAGTCTTTTTATTTGAACTTTGACTGTAATTATTTTGTTGTGTTATAATAATATGATATAAAATATATGAGCGGATTGAGTTTTAATGTACTTCTAATGATATAAATTTCATCAATTATTATATATACATAAAAATATTTACGATCAAAGTTAAAGAAAAAAGATTTGAAAAGTCAAACTATGACACTTAAAATGGGGACGGAGGGAGTATATAAGAGTTACAGTATCATGTACAACCTAAACATGGATAGAGGCTTTGCCTAAGTGGAAGTAGCTCACTTGATAGATTCTTTGATTTTTAGTATGGAAGTTTTAGGTTCAATTCCAAACATTAATGCATAGTGTAATAGACTTTGCTGTTAAAAATAAGTATCAAATTCGAACCACTTTAGATAAGTGAAATATCATGTTAGACAACGGATGAATGTTCAAAAATGGTCAAAATAAATATACATTAGAATCGTTTATTTGAATAACCTGAAATAAAAAAACTTATCGCTTACCGTTCGGTCAAAAGTATACACATAAATAAATATAAATCTATTTTAAATGTCAATGGCATTATCCACAATTATCTTTTGATGTAGCCTCTTTTTTGAATTCTGAAATTCATTTTCAATCAAACATGTCCACAATTTTACTTGTATTTCCTTTTATCATATATAGGCGTCTTGTAAATGACCCATATAGAACAAAACCTTTGATTCCAATATATTATTTTTCACACAAAATTAGGTAAAAACGTTGGACCGGAAATAGAAAAGAATGTTCCCTGCACTATTGTACATGTTCCATCTAAAATGTGCTCAAATGATAAATTCGTGTGTTTTCTAATCAAATAACTAAAATTAAACTTGACATGTAACTGATTTCATGATACTCTTATACTATGACCATATATGAACCTCAGAAATTATTTGGTAACTATAGGTATGTTATGATATAACGTGGCACAAAGTTTTAACTATAAATACTTTGAAGAGATGTAGGCAACAAGTCATTAGGAATTGAAATGAAGTATATGATAGCCCTTGATCACATGAAACCTAATTGATGTTCAACCACGTTTATTACGACAAACTTGGAAACTTTGTGAACAAAGCTAGGTACCTTACTTACGATCAAGATTTGATTCACTTGTTCCCATGACCTCGAAATAAATTTATAGTCATGCCTAATCGAATATAATAAATTTAAACCTCGAAATAAAATGTATACATGCTCAGATTTCAAATTGTGTTTAAGCAGGATGACAGTCCACGATTTGCACACTTATATTTGATTAATTTAGACAAGAAATTAAATGCAGAAAGTAAAGAACAAGAACAAGAATAAAGTTCAAGTGCAAAGATCTAAGAAAGTCTAATCATATGTATCATTGAATTAAACGATGAATACATGGTCGATATTACAACTTGTCTTACAAGAATACAAATGAACTAATAATTGCTAAGTCTAGACAAACTATTAACTTAAACAATTAAGAGAGAAAATAAGTGACACACACTTGTGGTGACAAACACAAAATGTTAATGAGATGGCTGTGTTGCTTTATATAGGGGGGAATTAGGGCAACACAGCCTTACATTGATAGAGATAGAATGGTGGTTGTCGACATCTAATTGGCTCGTAGTACTTGAATCCAGGAGCCTTTGTCTTCTTTACCAAAATGGGTATGAAAGAGAAAACCCTTCTTTTGGTCTAACTGCATTTTTGTCATACTAAGTAAATTGCAGTTGGATGAACCACCATGTAACTCCTTGTCTTCTTTTGATTCGAAATCTTCCCGCCTTGACACACAACTTGGAAAGTGAACCACCCGCTGACAAGAGTCACTGACTCGCTGAAGACTTGCTGACGATATACGTCAGCGACCAAGTCTGGTCAGCGAATCCTTGACTCAACAATCTCCCCCTATTCGCTGAGAAGACTTGCTGAGTAAACTAGATTTTAAGACAATAAAAAAATGATAGAAAGATGTCTTATATTTCATCATTTTAACTTTACATGCTGAACCATCAAGCATTTACATTATACGACATCTATGGATTGGCAGCTTCAATCTCCCAAGCATCTTCTTGTTTAGCAATTCTTAACACCGGGTCATTTCTTCTGTGAGGCTTCAGCAGTTCTTCATCCAACTTGCTGATGAACCATCCAGCATTGGTAGTCTTAGCACACCTTTTTCTTATGCCGATGATGAACCCAGTGGATGCCTTTTCAATTTCAGCCAATCGAAAGAACAGTTGATCGTTCAGAAAATTGGTGAAGAATATGCCTGCTGGATTCTCCAGCACTCTCCCTTCTTCGAAAAAGCTTCTAGGAGGAAGTCTGAGATTCAGCAAGGCATCACCAGATATGGGAGGAAGATCAGCAGGCAAAGTTCGATATTCTTCTTTTCTTTTTCTTTGGATCCTTTTGCCTGCTGATGAGGAGATGGCTGCTGGAGTACCAAAGATTTGCCTCAGCATAGGCAGATCAGCTTTGAACTTTGTCTCATACTCCAGTGCTTTTTCAAAATATTCCTTCAACATGTTTTGAAGGTGAGCATAGCTGACAGTCTTCTTATCCTTGATCAGCATATAGACCTCAAACCATTCAGAGGCACTAAGTGTCGCTGGTTGAACCTCTTTAAGAGAAATTGGTTTGGGTGCCCCTTCTCTTAAAATCTTCAAGTTTGTTGTTAAACCCATATCAGCAGGAAAGGCTTGAGCAGCGACTATCCTTTGTGGCCTTTTTCTTGTTTCCATATTCTTCAGCCACTTAGCCTTTTCTTCTTCAAACTTAGCTCTTTTCTCACTAAGTTGTTTCTCAACCTCTGCATGCTTTTGCTTGTATACAGCTTCAGCACCACCAGTTTTGAACAGCATTTGCTGCTCACCATCTAGTTCACTCTTCTCAAGAAGAGGCAGCTGCTTGATAAACTCCAAGTTCTTTCTTTCATTTTCTTGGTTTTCTTTGATCCTATCCAGCTCTTTGATAGCTTCTTCTTGAGACTTTCCCTCAGCAGTCAAGGTTAGTATTTCTATCATTTGATGCTTGTGACCTGCTGGGGTTTGGATAGAAAGTTGAGCAGCAGGAAGAGAAGATGAAGGTCTCTTGTGCTGAATGCGAGCAAGATGCTGACGCTGAGAGTCAGTCATAGGAGTAATGGTAGCATTTCCAAGGAAACGTTTGTGAAAGATTGGAAGGGTTTCCTTGGACCTGTCAGTGGCCATTTCGGCGGCAAAACCTGCCTTCCATGCTGCTTCCACTACTTTGGGGTCAAACTGCTTTTCTACATCATCAAAAACTTCAATCTGGGGAGCATCAGCAATGATCATTTGTCGCTCCCCCTCAACACCAGCTGGAGGAACTTCAACATTAACTTCTTTTTCAATCTCCCCCTCAACACCAGCAGGGGGAATTTCACTTTCTTTTTCAACATTTGATGTCACAATTGCCATACCATCTGTGACAGTATCAGTGGTGCCTAAAGCTTCTTCAGCAGCTTCTTCATATATTCGATCAACAGCCTTGTTCACCGCTTCACCAACTAATGTTATAACGGCTTCATCAATTTTCTCCCCCTTGGAAGTTGCATCAGTAGTAGCAACTTCCACACTTGGCGCTTGTCTAGATTGTTGGTTTACCAGCTGGACCAGCAGATTCTTAAGCTCCCCTACTTCCTTCTCCAGCTTAACTTTCCTTTGGCGATCTTCCTCAGTGAAGGATGCTTGAGGGATGGGAAGATCAGCTACTTGTTTTTCTAAGGCATGGATAGCCTTGGTGTTGTTTTCAACTTGAGTTGACAGAGGGGAGATGAGATCACTCAGCCTCTTTACACTAGCAGCAGCAGATTTGCTGGTAGCGGCTGCCTTCTTAGCTGAGTAGCTGGTAGAATTGGCACATTTGATCAGCGACAAGGCACCAGACTTAATGATCTGCTGATCACGCTTGATAACATTTGTTGTTGCATTTATTTTGACTTGAGCATCAGCTATGGAGATTGTGTTATCTTTCAGCGTGTCTATAGCTTTGCTATTCTCATTTTGCTTGTTGTACCAACTGGTTAATGTGGAAATCAGCCTGCCAAACTCTTTTTCTTTCCATTCGATAGCCAAATTGGCAGCTTTGGTGAGATCATTCAATTGATGCTCAACCCTTTCCAGTCGGTTTGAAGAGTAAGTAGAGTAGGAGATGCCCAGTTCTTTAGCAACAAGGGGCTCAAGTTATGTTGGTGGGCTAGAAGGGCAACCAGGAACAGCTTGGAAAGAGGAAGGCATGCCAAGAGATAGCATGGTGTTCACTGGTTGCATAGGAGGAGTCTTAGGTCTAGCAGTGAGAGCTATTGACCCACTTTCAGTGTCAACATTTTCTGTCTCAGTGACTGGAATATTTGCTGCTACATTTTCACCAGATGGTTCAATTACCTCATCACCTTCATCAATTTCCATGTCACTGGCCTCCTTTTCATCAGCATAATTGTATGAGTCCAGCTGGAACTCATCAGCAGCAAAATCTCCTAAATCCAAATCACTTTCATTTTCATCATCCTCAACTTCAAAACTAACAACAGTCTCTTCCTGTTCAACAACTACATCACCAACAGTAACTTCACTTTCAACTTCATTTCTTCTTTCAATATTTTCAGCAGATATATCACCAGTACCAGCACCTTCATTTGTTTCAACATTTCCACCAGCACCTTCATTGAGATCATCATATCCAGCAGCCTGTGTTTCAGTTTCACCAGCAGCTTGCACTTCAGATTCATCAGCAATGGTTGTTTCCCTTTCATCAATAGAGTAGTTGATTGGGGTAGGTGACAGGCGTGCCTCTGTTTCAGTATGTTGCTGCTGAATGTTTTCAACAGCTGTAGAGGCTTCTTCCTCATCAATGAGAGAGAGTTGAGAGGATTCCAAACCTTTAATTGCAAACCCCTTTGCTGTTTTTTGCTTTCTTTTAGGGGCAACAGCGGAAGGTGATGATGGAGCAGAAGTCTTGGAGGACTTTGATCTTGCTTTCTTTGAAGGTTTAGCAGCTTTAGGTTGTGCTTTCTCAGCGAGACCCACAACAACTACTCCAGATGGTTTCTTTATGTAGATGTCGGGATAGGATGAGAAAAGTACCTCTTTCATTTCCGGAGTGAGATCAGCAAACTTACTTTCGAAGAGAGCAAGATCACAAGTAGGTTGCTTGTATACTGAAGGACCAATTCGTGGAGGTTTGCAGATAGTGGCACTGAATTGATTGTATTTCTCCTTCAGCTCTTGTTTAAAGATCAAGGAGAAGAATCTTGTAAATGGAATGGTGTATGAGCGATTGCTTGCTTGAACTTTTGCCTTCATATCTTCAAATATGACTGAGGCAAAATCGATAAATCTTCCATTAGCCAAGGCATGGATGATTTGCATATTCGCTGCTGTAGCTTGATCATGTGATCCAGAGTTGCCACCCATGCATTGAATAACATGTGCAAATAGTAATCTCCACACACCAGGGAGATGCTTTTTTGTGGGATTGCTGGGTACAGCTTCAGGTGGATCAACATCTGTTCCATATCCAATTGTGGGCAACCACTCTTTCCATTGTTCAATAGTTGCTGGATTCACAAAAGGCTTTTCTTTCGTTTGATCTGGAAGACCAAGTGATGTTCGAATGATATTTGGAGTGATTGTTATACGTACCTGCTTCTTTTTCACGGTGCTAGAGATGGCACCGATACTTACATGATAGTCACACGTCCACCAAAACTCTCGAAGGAGATAAACATACATTTCTTCAGGATCAGCATAGATAGCATTTTTTGCAGGGCAAGCTTTTATAAAGTCTAGCATTTGCTGGTACCCTGTAGTGGAAGAAGGAACATCAAGAGAACCCAAATAATTGTTAGGTTTAATGGAGATTCTTTGGGCTTGAAACATGACTTTTGAAGAAGGAGGAATGGTTTCTGGATCATATATTTCAGAATGCATATAGAGAGGAACATGTTTAAGAGCTTTTTGGGTGGCTAGATCCTTTGCAGGCAACTCAACATGAGTTGGTGATTCTGGTTGATTTTTTGATGGAGGGTTTTGAGTTTCTGATTGTTGTTGTTGTTCAGGAGTGGGTTGCTCAGATGAAGAAGCCATTTTAGATTAAGATTGAGAAATAGGAAGAAGAAGATGAACAGTGAGAGGAGATAGAAAAGATTTTGAGAAGTTTGAGAGATTTGGAGAATAGGAAAATAAGAAGGTGAATTTTGAGAGTATAAAGGACGGTGATTGAAACGATTTGAATATATATGGTATGGATATGGGCCCCATAACTGTGACAGTGAACCGTCACAAATACTCTCTTTCATACGTAATATATACATATATATACGTATTTAATAAATTAATAGGAGACCATCAGTAGTTTTGTATATATATTAAGTACAAAATGCTGATTTTTAATTTACAAAAATACGTTTAATATACGTATGTGAGTAACGTATAAAAATGGATTGATGTGACAACTTGTACCATTATTTCAAAAATACTCGAGTTTTACGGCGGATACAGTGTACAAGTTGCCCATTAGGGAGAAAATCGAGGTAACCGTTTTGAGATTCCAATAAAATATTGATAAAAATACTTGGTGGATATATTCACACGATAAAATAGTTGAGATTGAAGTATATCCACTGACAATTTAGTAAATCTGGTTACCTCATTTAGAGAAGGAGTTTCAGTCAGCGACTTCACGGCAAACGTTGGTCGCTGATGAATAAAGAATACAATTTTTAGCAAATTGTCAGCTATCAACGGATTTAGTTAGTCTTTACCAGAGCCGTTTGCTGCTGGACTAGATGGAAACTTTCAGCTTTCCATTGCTTTTATTTGCTTATTCCCAAAGCAACAGGGAATAACGGATTTGGTAAGTCTTTACCAGAGCCGTTTGCTGCTGGACTAGATGGAAACTTTCAGCTTTCCATTGCTTTTATTTGCTTTTTCCCAAAGCAACAGGGAATAACGGATTTGGTAAGTCTTTACCAGAGCCGTTTGCTGCTGGACTAGATGGAAACTTTCAGCTTTCCATTGCTTTTATTTGCTTATTCCCAAAGCAACAGGGATTAACGGATTTGAGGAGTCTTTACCAGAGCCGTTTGCTGCTGGACTTGATGAAGACTTTTAAGCTCTTCATTGCTTTTAAGTTCAGCGAGTTAGACATACTAAAACTCGCTGATAAGGGTTTTGACTACACGAGTCAATTTTCAACTTATAAAGAGAAAGATAAGTTGAATTTTAGCAAACATGACACGTCATGTCGCTGATTCACCATTCAGCATTCCCAATTTGCTGACCAGATATTTGAATCTGGTTTCATCTAATGGTTTAGTGAAAATATCAGCAAGTTGGTCATCAGTGGGGATGAAGTAGATTTCAACATCCCCTTTCATGACATGGTCACGAATAAAATGGTACCTAATGTCTATGTGTTTCGTCTTTGAATGCTGAATACGATTGTGTGTGATGGCAATTGCACTTGTATTGTCACACATTATGGGAATCTTAGAAAATTCTAAGTCATAGTCAGCGAGTTGATTTTTCATCCATAGGACTTGTGCACAACAACTCGCTGCTGACACATATTCTGCTTCAGCAGTGGAGATGGACACTGTATGCTGTTTCTTACTAGACCAACTAGTCAGCTTCCCCCCCAACAGTTGACATCCGCCACTGGTGCTTTTTCTATCTAACATGCAACCAGCATAGTCAGAATCAGAATATGCAACTAAGTCAAAACTGGAGTCTTTGGGATACCAGAGACCCAGAGTGGAAGTACCCTTCAGATACTTAAAGATTCGCTTGACAGCGAGAAGGTTAGACTCCCTAGGAGATGCTTGATATCTTGCACATAAGCAAGTGGCAAACATGATGTCAGGACGACTCGTTGTGAGATACATCAACGAGCCTATCATTCCCCGATAGTGAGTGGGGTTCACATGCTTACCTTCAGGATCAGCATGGAGATTGTTTGGAGGGGACATGGGAGTGGCCTTAGTAGTGACATTGGACATGTCAAATTTGGCCAGCATGTCTCGTATGTATTTCTCCTGATTAATGAAAATTCCATTTGGGAGTTGGTGAATTTGCAGTCCAAGAAAGAAGGTCAGCTCACCCATCATGCTCATCTCAAAATGAGAGGACATCAGGGAGCTGAACTTGGTACAAAGTTTCTTGCTGGAGGACCCAAAGATGATGTCATCCACATATATCTGGACATAAAGGACATCAGCACCCTTTCTATAGATAAAGAGGGTGCTGTCGATGGACCCTCGCTGAAACTTGTTTGAGAGAAGAAATTCAGAAAGAGTGTCATACCAGGCTCTAGGAGCCTGTTTAAGACCATAAAGTGCCTTATAAAGACGATAGACATGGTGTAGCTTAGCTGGATCTTCAAAACCAGGTGGCTGCTTAACATAAACTTCCTCGTCGAGTTTTCCATTTAGGAAGGCACTCTTGACATCCATCTGATATACTGTGAAGTTTCTGTAAGCAGCATGTGCCAGGAATAAGCGAATTGCTTCCAATCGGGCCACTGGTGCAAATGTTTCATCATAATCAACACCTTCTTCCTGAAGGTATCCTTGTGCAACCAGCCTAGCCTTGTTACGAGTAACTACACCATCTTTGTCCATTTTGTTCCTATAAACCCATTTTGTCCCAATGGGTTCTTTGTCAGCAGGTAGAGGAACAAGAAACCAGACATGCTGTCGTTTGAACTGGGTAAGTTCCTCTTGCATAGCCTCTACCCATGAAGGATCAGCCATTGCTTCTCCTATGTTTTTAGGAGTGATCATTGACAAGAAGTTTACATAGAGACATGTGTTTCTCGTCACTGATTGAGTAACTATCCCTTGAGAAGGATCACCAATTACTTGGTGAGCTGGATGACTAGAAGTCCATTTAAGTGCTGGAACACTTGATGAACCTAGTTGGGTGTCAGCGGAAGACTGAGAGATGGGTTCAGTAGAAAGATCATTATAAGAGGAGAAGTCAATGGTAAGAATGGGATCAGAAGGAGTATGATCAGATGAGCCATTCGACTGAATTGAGTTATCATTGATGTTGGAGTCATCAGCTGACTCCATATCATCAGCATTAGCTGATGCATCATGAAATTCTTCCTCAGCATAGTCATCAGCATGCACATCATCAGCCAGTGATCTAGGTTTGGCTGATGCAGCATGGATTGATCTCAAGATAGGCTCAACTGGCTAAATCGAGTAGATATGAGCAGCAACTTGCTCTAGTTCAGCACCAGCTGAACTATCCTGTGTGTTATGCTGATTATTTTCCGGCAGTGAGCAAGAAGCATCAACAAATGAGTCAGCTTCCTCAGTAAGAAGATCAGCGAGCTCATTGAAAATGACTTCTGATGAAGTAGTTTGGATGTCCTTAAGAGCCGATGAACTTTCATCAAAGGTGACATGAATGGATTCGTCCACCTTCTGAAGGCGGGTATTAAATACTCTGAATGCCTTACTGATGGAAGAATATCCTAGAAAGTATCCATCGTCAGCTTTAGGATCAAATTTTCCTAAGTGATCCTTATTGTTTAGAATGAAAACAGGGCATCCAAATACATGGAAGTATTTTATTTGAGGTTTCTTACCTTTCACAACCTCGTAAGCTGTCTTGTCATGTCTTTTAA
The DNA here is from genome assembly GCA_034093135.1 of Erigeron breviscapus. Taxonomy (NCBI): domain Eukaryota; kingdom Viridiplantae; phylum Streptophyta; class Magnoliopsida; order Asterales; family Asteraceae; genus Erigeron; species Erigeron breviscapus. Next base: position 66,376,105 of record CM067168.1, on the reverse strand, counting down.
CAATGAGACATCTATTCTGAGTATGACAAGCAGTGCTGACAGCTTCTACCCAGAATTTACTAGGCAAAGAAGATTCACTGAGCATGGTGCGTGCTGCCTCTATTAGAGTTCTATTTCTTCTTTCAGCAACACCATTTTGCTCAGGAGTTCTAGTGGAGGAGAAGTTTTGTGAGATCCCTTGATCAGCACAAAAGGATTCAAGAGTGTGATTTCTGAACTCAGTACCATGGTCGCTTCTGAGTTCTTTAACCCTTATGCTGTTGAGATTTTCCATTTTCTTGATGAAGTTAATAATCTCTTCAGCAGCATCACTCTTGGAATGAAGAAAGATAGTCCAAGTGTATCGTGAATATTCATCCACAATTACTAAAGTGTATTTGCTACCCTTTAGACTTTGGACATTCACTGGACCAAAAAGGTCCATGTGAAGAAGATGAAAGCAGCCAGAGACAGAATTGGCCTGCTTTGTTTTGAAGGTAGCTCTATGGCTTTTACCTTTTTCACAAGCACCACAGAGTCTATCCTTTTCAAAAGAGAGATGAGGAAGGCCACGGACAAGGTTCTTTTTGGCCAGAGAGTTGATGGTTTTGAAATTCACATGCGACATACGCTTGTGCCATAACCAATTGAGTTCAGCTGCTGACTTTGCAAAGAAACAAGTCTCACTTTCAGTCTTGATAGGAGTGAAGTCCACAAGATATACATCTCGTTTTCTTGGAGCGACCAAGACTACTTCCTTGTTTATATTTACAACAGTGTCTTGATACTTATCAAGAATCACTTTGTAGTCAGCATCACAAAGTTGGCTTATGCTGATAAGATTATGTTTCAAACCATTTACATAAGCAACCTTGGTGAACTTAATGAGACCATTAGAGAGATGACCATATCCTTCAGTTTGTCCAGTGGAGTTATCACCAAACACTACTGTAACACCCCAAGCCGAGGCTCGGAATATCACGGAATCACATAGCACCAGGTGGAATTACAATAGAACAAACTAAATGCAATTAAAGATTCGGTGAATCCAAAACATAACGAAGTAAGTAACAAAATACAACAGGAGCAAATAGCCATCAAAGTTAACAAAATAACAACCAAAGATGGCAAACGATCCTAAGTATAATGCAAAAAGGCAGGCCAATGAATCCTTGATCCATGAAGTCCATAGTCCGGGTTTACAGCAAGCAAAGCAACTAAACTCCACGCCCTGGGAGAACCTGATTACCTGAAAGGTGTACTAAGCATAGTCAACACAAGGTTGGTGAGTTCGTAGTAATGGCCCACAAGGAACCATAGACAAAATCATAAAGCACGAAAGGAGGCTAAACCTGACATACAGTGAGCCTCTACGAAACACAATAATGTCCAACAACAAGATTACACAAGCGCAACGCGTGAAATGAGAAATGCATAAATGATATGAGTATCAATGCAAATGCCGGAATGCATGAATAAGCCAATATGCCTATCCTATGCGTGAGTTCAAGTCACCAATGCAACGATACCCTTCTGTCATCGCAATGAACAAGGCTGTATCTCAAAATCATCGAGATATATATGTCTATATACTCGGAGTCAGGTCTACATCCAAAATGGGTGCATACATCTATGCACCAGGATGTCGGCAATCCCCTGCCGAGGGTCATCAACAATGTATGCAATGCTTACAATCGAATGTAAATGCATAAATCATGAACCAACAATCAATATACGATAAACCTGCGCCAACAATCAATATTCGTCAAACATAACCCAACAACCAATATACGACCATCATACGCCAACAATCAATAATCAACAACATAAGCCACTAATCACAATTTAAACCGACTATACGTACATATACTTCAGAGGATTCTACTTTCTTCAAGTCCCAGATGCTTATATATAGGGTCACCCGCAGCCTTCCCACCACATCTAGAACCCAATGAAGGCATAACCGACTTCCATGTATGTACGTCTATCCTAATATAAAAGTAATACTTAACTAAAACATAGCCCAAGTCAATTAAACGAAACGAACTATCCCATCAATCCAACAATCAAGTCAACCAATCAATAAATCAATAAATGCAAGTAAACACGCCAGGTTTACACTTTTCAGCCCGAATCTCAAGCGAGTAGGGAGATACGAAACTCACCTTGCCCGGCAAAGAAGCTAGAATAAGATTACAAACGAGTAATAGGGTCCACACGTCCACAACCTATAATTATACATCATAATACCATAATGTCAACTCTACAATCATAAACAAGTTGGTTTATCACAATTAGGTCAAGTCACAAACCCTAAATGCCTTTACAATTTAAACGAGTAGGAACAAGACGCATTCGACTCGACCTTATTAGAAATGAGAAGAGATTCATGCAAAAAGAGTGTTACCACAAGAAAATAGACTCTCTTACGATTCCAACGATAGGTCATACGACTTATTTGGACTTACGGATCAAAAGTTATTAACGTTTAAAAATCGACGCGCAACATTTCCCAGAAACTAACCACTGCGCCGTAGTGAGCCTTTGCCAAGCTCACTGCGCCGCAGTGAGCTAACCCAAACTTGACCAGGCCCTAGCCACTGCGCCGCAGTGGCCCCATACTGGACCAGAAGAGCAGCAGCACCAGCATATGCAGAAAACAAGACCAAAACCCTTAAAAACTCGACCCAAACCAACCCAAATCGATTTGTAGGAACTTGTAACTTAATGTGAAGCATAAATAAACACCATTAACCATAAATAAACATAACCCAATCCACAAATTCGACCCAAAACATCAAAATCATAACAAATCGTTCCAACCCTAGTTTGACCTAAATCGTCTTTTGACTCGATTCAAGACTTGCAATTGTTCAAGATGACTAGAAATGCAATAACAAACATAAGTAGGTGTAAATGGGATGAATTTGACTTACCAAAACTTCTCCTTGAGCTAGAACCCGAAATTAGGTCAAATGGATAAAAATGCAAGACTTCCACCTTTTGATTCTTCGATATGACGATAATATGGTATAGATGGCGATGAATCTAGTGTTATAACCTTTCTAAACACTAAGTAGATGGTAGAGAGGAGGGAGGAAATGGTCTTGCTTTGTTCTTGAGAGAAAGAGAGAAAGAGAAAGAGATAGATAGATAGAAATGAAAATGAGAGAGGGGGAAAAGGATAAGGGGGGGGGAAATGGGTCTTGGGGGCTGGTGGGTCATGGACTACCCACGGGCCGACCCATTTCCCTTCACAAGCCATAATACAATCGATTACACAACTAAACGCCAAACAACATATTAACGACTCGACTAACATACCACATAGTCATATAATCACAAATGGGCCCAATTATTTCATTCACACGATTGTTAGTCAAATTACGCATAAAGTCAACGGGTCAAAATTCACGGATGTTACACCAAACACTACAGTAGGGCCAGCAGCCTCTACGTAGTTCCAGCAGGGTCTTAGTGCCAGTCATGTGTTTTGAACAGCCACTGTCCAAGCACCACACACCTTTTCCCAGCGAGCCCTGCATGGATATGACAGAAGGAATCAGATGGGTTCACTACTAAATTCGCTGACGGCTAGATCAGCAGGATTAATAGTGGCAGCTTCAGAGGTTTCCTCTTCAGCTTGTGTAGAAGGATGAGAAGGAAGAGAATCTAGAGGAAAGGTGCCATAAGATGATTCATCACCATCAAATAGAGTTATGGTATTATTAGATTGAATGAAGACCACATTGCTGACCACATCAGTATCACTGAACTCAACTATCATAGCTGGTTCACCAAATTCATTGGTAATAACCCTTTGAGAGTGAGGGACGGATACATTCTGGGCTGCAATGAATTCAGCAACGTTTTCCTCAGTGAGAATTGTTGTGTCTCCTACACTATTTTCAAGTTCAGCAGAAGAAGAACTTTCGCTGAGCATAGTGGAGGAGGAAGCAATTGTTGAGGAATGAGGATTAGGTTGAATGAAAGCTTTAGGAGCATCCCTGAAGTTATCACATTCAGAAGCAACATGACCTCTGCTGCCACATATGTAGCATTTTTTATCAGAGGTGCCGCCCTTTTGATTTTGAAGGAAGAATTCCTTCAGTTGAGAAGAGAGATCATTAACTCGCTTAGTGAGCTCGTTAATTTGAGGGTCAGAGGTGGAAGATGCCCTTTTCTTTTGCTTAGACTTATGCTTTTGCTTAAGTGTCAGCTGAGGCATCTTAGGAGCAGGACCCAAAATGGACTTTCCTTTTGGATCCTCTGATTGAGAAGTAGAGGGATTTTGTGATCCCTTGACTACACTCCAAGCTTGATTAACAACAGGGTTATAAGAAGAAGAAGAACCCTGCTGATGAGACTGATGCACTCTTTTAGGAGTGATCGGTCTAGATTGTTGATTAGGGGTAGCTGACCTCATTTGCCTATGAGGTAGATACTCCCTTTTTGGAGTAGCAGACCTTACTTGTTGATGTGGCAAGTGTCCTCTCTGAGGGGTAATAGGTCTAACTTGCTGATGTGGCAAGTATCCTCTCTGAGGAGTGTTGGACCTATTTTGAGAATGAGGTCTTCTTCTTTGAGGAGTGGTGGACCTATTTTGGGAGTGACACATTCTTCCTCTCTGAGGAGTATTGTGCCTCATATTAGAAGGAACAGGCATAGATTGAGGAGCCTGCTGATGGACCTGTCTATCAGCAGGTTTGACCTGAGATGGTCCTATTTGCTGATATCTAGCATCACCAAACCTGACACGTCTTTTCATGAGACGATCATCCTGAACAGTTTTACTGTCAGCATGGGCAGGAACTTGCTGAGAGGATGAAGAAGAAGAGGGTAGAGAAGCAACTAGTTGAGGTTGCTGATTGACAGGATCAGCTCGCTGAGGCGTGCTATAGTCATAAGGGACAGCAACCTTACTTCTTTTGAAGGGTTCAGTAGCTTTGATAGTAAGCTGCTGAGGAGCGACTGGTTTGAAACCATCACTGCCAATATCACCTTCAAAGGATTCCCCAGAAGAGTATTGAACTCTTTCTTCATTTGGCATCATGCCAATAATGGGAAGATGAGGAAAGAGGTTGTTGGTGCTTGCTGAGGAGCTTGCACCATTACCCTCAGTGGAAGGAGATGGGTCGCTGGTGATAGAAGAGGTAGAACCAGCTTCCATTTCAGTATGGTAATCATTAAGACCTCTAATGAAGTACCATTTCTTAATCTCTTCAGGAGAGATAACAGCAGAAAGAGGAATGGAGATTTCAGGTTTCACATCATCATTGAACAAGTCAGAGAGGGTGGCAGCAGCTTCAAAATCGCCGCCTATCACTGCCTGAACCTGGGCAGGTACTTGTTCATTCAAGCACTTGTGGTGAAACCTGGAAGCTTTTGACCAAGAGGTCACAATCTTCCTGAGGTTGGCAATTTCAAGCTTGAGTTTTTCATTCTCAAGCTGAACCTTCTGTGCCAGCAACTCATGAGATTGAAGTTCGACATGAACATTTCTCAACTCATTGAGTTTTTCAGATTTTTCACTTAACTCTGAACAGACAGAGTCAAGTTTAGACTGGATCTCAGCTCGTATAGATTCAACGAACTGGATATCACAAAGCAATGATTCGAAGATTTTAAATTTATCTTCGTCAGAAGCAGCAGAATGTGCACATACCTTTTTGATGGTGACGTTCACCCACTGACTGGAAGAGACTTGGTCTTTCGTCAGTGCATCTCCATCAGCAAGTTCCATAAGACACATGGCATCTACATATTCTTCACTGTCTGAATCATCTGATTCAGCCCAGTCATGCTCTTCAGCCATCAGCCCTTTTGCTGGTGTCTTGGCCTTCTCCATTTCAGCCACCTTTGCTTTGAGCTGATAGTATTTGTTCCTGTACTCATCAGCAGGTTTAGAGGAGTTAGTTTTGGGAGCAGCAGGAGTTGGAATAGCAACTCTGCACTCCTTCTGGTAGTGACCTTTTCTACCACATCTCCAGCACTCCTCTTGAGATTTATCAGTAGGAGGCTTATATGGAGCAACCGACTTACGGGTGTTCCACTTTCTGGAGTATCTTTTTCCAGCGACCAGGGCAAAGTCCATGAAGTCGCTGAACATCTCTTGTTTCTCATCAGCGTCGAGATCATTAACAAGAGATTGAATGGGAGATGGAAGATTAGAAGAGCTGGCACCAATATTAAGATTAATGGGCTCAGCAGAGACAAGGGCCAGAGGATCAGTGACAGAATAAGCAGAAGAAGAAGTAGACGAGGAGGGACCAGCACTTCGTTGTGCTTCAGCAGCGGCTCTTAGGTTTTGAGCAAGAGCTCTCTCTTCAAATTGAAGCATACCGAAGAGAGATTCAAGGTCAAGACCTTGTAGCTGCTTTGTGGTTCTAAGAATTTGTCTAAATCCTTGCCACTTCATGGGAAGGCTGTCAATGAATTTGTGGCACACTTCATAGTCATCATGAGTGATACCAACATTCGTCATATCATTCAGCAACCCTTTAAATCGGGTATAAGTGCTGTCAAGACGTTCATTAGGAAGATAGAGAAATTTTTCATAAGCCCTCTTAAGGTCAATCTTTTTGGTAGCAATTGTATCAGTAGAACCTTCATACATGCTACATAGTCTATCCCAGACTTGTTTAGAAGAGGGATATTTGATGACGAGTTTCATGATATCAGAGGGAAGGGTGCTGATAATCATGTTTTTGAGTCTAGCATCAAGATTTACTAGCCTCCTTTCGTCATCGGTCCATTGTACCTCTGGTTTGACAATGTAAATCACAATCTCAGGAGCATCAGTAGTTGCTCCTGGTGTTCTTTGCACCAGAGTGGGTACATAAGGACCAACAGTCATAATGGTCATGAGATAGGGTTCTACACCAACAATGTGAAGAAGCATTCTTTCCTTCCAAGATCCAAAGTCCTCAGGCTCGAATCTTGGAGGAACAGACACGTAACCAAAGTCACGTGTATTCACAAGAGTTGGTACAGCAGTCATGTTCTTGTCTATAGAAAAGATTTGAAGATTTAGAAAGAAGAGAAATTATAGACTTTTAAGAAGAAAATAAGTATGCAAATAGATCTTGTTTCAATGATTTAGAAACAGTGGCTCTGATACCACTTGACAGTCCACGATTTGCACACTTATATTTGATTAATTAAGACAAGAAAGTAAATGCAGAAAGTAAAGAACAAGAACAAGAATAAAGTTCAAGTGCAAAGATCTAAGCAAGTCTAATCATATGTATCATTGAATTAAACGATGAATACATGGTCGATATTATAACTTGTCTTACAAGAATACAAATGAACTAATAATTGCTAAGTCTAGACAAACTATTAACTTAAACAATTAAGAGAGAAAATAAGTGACACACACTTGTGGTGACAAACACAAAGTGTTAATGAGATGGTTGTGTTGCTTTATATAGGGGAGGAATTAGGGCAACACAGCCTTACATTGATAGAGATAGAATGGTGGTTGTCGACATCTAATTGGCTCGTAGTACTTGAATCCAGGAGCCTTTGTTTTCTTTACCAAAACGGGTATTAAAGAGAAAACTCTTCTTTTGGTCCAACTGCATTTTTGCCATACTAAGTAAATTGCAGTTGGTGAACCACCATGTGACTCCTTGTCTTCTTTTGATTCGAAATCTTCCCGCCTTGACACACAACTTGGAAAGTGAACCACCCGCTGACAAGAGTCACTGACTCGCTGAAGACTTGCTGACGATATACGTCAGCGACCAAGTCTGGTCAGCGAATCCTTGACTCAACACATGAATAATAATCTTTCTAATATATATGCTAAGCTTAAGTCATCAAAATGAAAATCTTTACAAACATCACCCATAAATACAAAACTATAGAAATAACATAGACTAGTGACAAGTACCAACAAATGAGAAAAAAATATTGTTTATTTTAGAGAACAAACTAGATTTTAGACCCGTGTCATATACACGGGTTTTACAACATTATTAATATATGAATTAGTATATGAAAAAAAAATTATATGTTAAATGTAAAAATATACTTAAAAAGGAATTAAGATATTTAAATGTAAATACTGAATGATAAATCAGGTTGGATGGTGTAGCAGAGTTTCTTTTATACAAACTCTTCTAGAGAAACAATATCTTAACTTTGATTACATAATTAATCGAGTTCTCATTGATGTCTTGCAAAAGAATAATTTTATTTTCGTTAGCATGATTGTTAAGAACAATAAAAGTAGCAGCTAGTTCGTGGGGTTTTCAATAATTTTGTCTGTTGTGATTATATTTGTAGGTTTCAGTTTATATAAAAAGAATCTGTATTCTAAATATAATTTGATTTTAATTACTAATAACAACAATGATTATCCTAATTATAGTCTGATTACAATTGCTAATAACAACAATGATTATCTAATTATAGTCTGATTACAATTGCTAATAACAACAATATTACAATTAATTTGATTACAATTAATAATATAAAATAAAATATTGATATAAATATGTAACCTCCCTAGCTATATTTTGTTATTAGATAAAAATTATGTAATAAAGTATTAATTATTTTAAATTGGGTTAAAAGTGTAAATTGGTGATGGAAAACCAAAAAGTGTAAATTGGTGATGGAAACCAAAAAGTGTAAATTAATTTATACATGTGTTGATTTAATTAATTTTGAGAAATTAAGAGTTGTGATTGGTCAATTGAGGTTAGTTAGTATATATTAAGACGAGTAAATTACACTTTTCGTCCCTAAACTTGGCATGTTTTTCACTTTTCGTCCCTAAAGTTTAAAAATTACAATTTTGACCTTAAACTTGGCAGAATTTTGCAATCGACGTCCTTTGGTCATACGGCGTTAAGTTTCAGCCGTTAAGTCCCACACGTGCAAAACACGTGAGGGACTAAAAGTGCAAAAGGTGACTAGTTCAGGGACGAAAACTGAAACTTACATTATATATTGTCATCATCTTCATCTTCTCCGGCTGAGTGGCCGGAAAATTCGCCGGAAAACTTAAAATGCCGATATCTCACTCGTTTCTTCTCTTTTCTCTTTCGTCTTCGCCTTTCTTTGTCTATCTCACTCGTTTCTTCGAATTAGACCACGAAACCACCACCAAACTTCTCAAAATTAATTTCCGCACGAATCCTAACCAAAAGATTTCAGATTCAACACTTGCCGGAAAACTCAAAATACCGTGGTCACAAAAACCGAGCGTAATAGAGTAACCCGCCCTCCAATTAGATAAAATCGAGGTCTTCCATAACGAGAGTCGTGCCTCCACTAAATCAAATACTGGTTTCCAACTCTTGAATAAATACCTTAAGACCCAAATACGTGAAAGGAAAAGTATGACTTACAATGTAGTTTATCCGCTAGCTCAGAAATTTCGGGTCATCAACACTGCTTCCATAAAGATTAGACTTGTAGAAATTGATTTTTAACCCCAAAACAAGAAAGAAGACTCTCATAAGTCTAGTGATACACTCCACATTGGATTTAGATCAAGCAACAAATCGTCATGGTTTCATGTTACCGATCTTCTGTCTCAAATCGATCTGGAAATCACAAGGTTTTATTCGCGATAGAATTCTGAGCATGTTGATGTGATGATTTCTTCATTTCGTTGAGTTTGGTCGGCAGTTCGTTTTCCGGCGAGATTTTGAGTTTTCCGTCAAGTGTTGAATCTGAAATCTTTTGGTTAGGATTCGTGCGGAAATTAATTTTGAGAAGTTTGGTGGTGGTTTCGTGGTCTAATTCGAAGAAACGAGTGAGATATCGGCATTTTAAGTTTTCCGGCGAATTTTCCGGCCACTCAGCCGGAGAAGATGAAGATGATGACAATATATAATGTAAATTTCAGTTTTCGTCCCTGAACTAGACACCTTTTGCACTTTTAGTCCCTCACGTGTTTTGCACGTGTGGGACTTAACGGCTGAAAATTAACGCCGTATGGCCAAAGGACGTCAATTGCAAAATTCTGCCAAGTTTAAGGTCAAAATTGTAATTTTTAAACTTTAGGGACGAAAAGTGAAAAACATGCCAAGTTTAGGGACGAAAAGTGTAATTTACTCTATTAAGACTTTAGGCTCCTAAATTTCCGGGGTCACATTAGAAAGAACTCAAGAAGTCCCTACTAGTTGGTTTGCTATATGGCCCGTCACAAACAACCTCTTCTCCAAGCCCAGTTGATTATTAGCAGCAACCCATTTCTCATCTTGCATCCCTCAACTTTTCAAAAACATACAAGTCGTCCCCCCGATAATAATAGTACGTACCCTTCCCACTTTTCCAGATATGGCTCGACAATTTGAAAAATGAATTTTGCACATCTGTATCTAACGAGCACATATTAGCGAATATCTGGTAAAAATGCATCCAGTTTGCATTTTTTTTAATTAAATATATTAAAAAAATATATTAAAAAATTGATAATCATGTTCGACTAATAATTATAGAATTCTTTTTGAAAGATTTAATACAGATATGTTAACCCTGTATTTCCGCTACAACGGGGTGTGACATACCGGATATAGAAGTTAGCAAAATCCTTAATGTATATAACTTCTCCCATGTATTGGCCTTATGATTTTGTACTATGAGTTGCTAGGGCTACACGGACGAGTCAACTGACTCATAAAGAGGTCACAGGCCTATTTACATGGCTGTGACCTTTCCTGAACAGAAGAATCGCCCACAACCACCCCTATCCATCACCCAAGAGCTATTATTGTTTCTTGATAAGACATGCATTAATAAAGAAGTGCCCGAGTACTCATTACAAAAAAAAAAAAGCCCTCTAAAAAAATGGAAGTAAACTCTGTCAAATAACAACTCATAAATATAAATAATCTCCACAACCAATCGAGACTCCCCAATAGTGAAACCATCATGTTTTGTGGGACGATGGACCTTATTCCTATAAACCATGACATCTTGTGATCAATTGTATTCTCATTCCAAACAAAAAAAAAAAATCCTTATAATTCTTCTTTGCCGCACGAAAAAGACAAAATGACAAAATCTTTATAATAACTAAAGATATATTGTATTAAAAAGGTATTTTTAGAAAACATTTGATGTGACAATTCTAAATTTTTTTACAGAGATTTTCTTTTGATTATGATGTAATATAGCTTTTATATACTTTTATAGAAAAATAGACCTTAAATAAAAGGCTTGATAAAAAACATATCTAATATTGGAAACAATATTACTTTTATATACTGTACTTCAACCTTTTTATTTTAAGTGTCATAGTTTAACTTTAAAAGTCTTTTTATTTGAATTTTGACCGTAATTACTTTTTGTTGTGTTATATAACACTTATATAAAACATATGATTGAATTGAGTTATTTTCAATTTATTTTTCAATTATATAAGTTTCCAATATAAACATTAACAAGATATTGAATTTAGTCATAATTTTATATACTATACATACTTACCGTTTGTTTATTTATCAACTTGGGAATTCTTTTATTTTTTATTTTTGAATGGCTATCAATTTGGGAACTTAATTGGGTTCGTACCCAACCTAATTTGTTTATGCTGATAATTCAATGACAATTAACTGAATTCAATGCCCCTTAACAATGAAAAAAAGAAAAAGGAAATAAAGAGATAAGATAGAACTTGGAATGACGTTAATGGTAAGTGAAATGAAGCTTTTTAACAAAGACAAATATGCAATAATTGTTACAGTGAAAGTGAAAAGAAGCTTTACAATGTAGAGTCTTTTCGCTTTGTTTGTAGGAGCTAAAGGGCATGATGAAGCACTCAAAACTTGACAAGAAGCAAACAAACATTGAGATGAGGATTAGCCTAATTAGGTAGTGTAGTATTGTACCAAACTCACAGCCAACAAACAAAATGGTGAAATTAATTCTATGGATATAGATACGCGACCAGATTTGTTTCTATATTGAACCCCATCACCAAAATCATGATGTTGAAGTAACATGGAGGATTCAATTCCTTTTTAGACATACCGGGATGTACCCGCGTAATGCAAATATGCGATGAGATCGAATCGCTATCTCATGGTCGACAGCAAATGATGGTGAGGTTTGTTTCATTTCGCGACTTGTTTTATTTATAGTGTTAAAATGATTATTTTTTCTTTGGAACAAAGTCGAAATGATTGTGATTAATTAAAGAATGCAAATTTTATTGAATTATAAAAATTTAAATCTTATAGCTTAAATGTATTATTCAAGCGTATAATTCTAATGTCCCTCGAAATGCTTATTCAAGCATTATTCCTTTTCTTTTTTGGACATATGCATCGAGTATACCATTATAGCTCTCATGATCACAATTCTAGGTTCGAGAAACAAATGAAATTAAGGCGTGGTTTCCCATTGACACAGAACAATTTTTATCGAATTTTTAGTTCTCCTTGAGTATTGGGTTTTAAGTAATTTCGATTGGTATATTTGTACTTAACAAATTTTTGGTCGTTTTTTCTAATGATCATAAAGCCTAAAAGTTTGTGCAAGAAATCTATATGGACATACTGATGATATACCCTCCCAGCGATACGCAGGACCTGCCACACAAAGGGACAGTAACACGCTACGACACGAAGGCTTCTCCGTAACGAAGACTTCCGCGGTAAACTAAAAGAGATAAGAATTGTTCCCCTATAAACTCGGGATTTGATCTTATCATTTCCAGCCAATAATTAGGGAAATAATATCCCCGACCTAAGACATAGAAAACCCTAAAGAGGCCTACTTGTTCTCCAAGATGGTTCTCCTCTATAAAAGGAGGACGTAAAGACCTCTAAAGAAAGGAGACACATACTCGATCACACATCCATTCGATTGGTGTAAAGAGGCTAGAACTCTACCTTCAGGGAACCGCCAACGAACGACCCTAAAATACCCATCACCCCATCTTCGACCTAACCCCGGTTCGGTGTACAAACATTTGGCGCCATCCGTGGGACCCCACATTCGGATCCCTAAACCACTCTCGATTCTGTTTTTTGCGTCGAACCAAAATTAGGAAGAAATGGCCGATGTTCCACCAGGATTTGGGCAAGATTCCCATCAGGCGGCCGGAAAATGAACCTGGGGGAAATACTCCCCCCAGATCTGGACCAGCAACTGAAGCACCTATCAATGGTGATCAACAGGCGAATCGTCGGACCGACGATAACTCGGGACAATCAACCCAGATGCAGGGTGAACATGGCGGGTTCTCCCGGGGATCCCCATCCAGGATCCCACAATTGTTTGATCCAGATTATATTCTCCGGAACTATAGTCACATTTAGGAAACTATGAGGCATCTGCGAAGGATCGGAGCACTGGACAGCACCAGTAGGGTATTAAACTTCGATGATGAAACAGAGGACGATTACGATGCGGAAACTCCTCCGAGAGGGTCTCGACGATACGCTCTGGACGGGAGGTCCAGGGTCAGAGCCGGTTATGGCTTTGGGTTGAACAGTGAGGGCCTTCGACGCAGAACACCTCCGCATCAGATACAGCCAGAAGCGACCGAAGCTTCAAGACCGGGAGATGCAGCCCCCGCAGGGGCAGACGCACAAGCTAATGTCCCCTGAGGCTCCGCAGGCCCTGGGGGTCAACAACCCAACATACCGCAAGCAGGATCTACCCCCGTACAGAATGCTCAATATGTCCCAGCAAGCACCGGAGGGAATAACACCAATCCGGCGTATAACGCTCCAGCCGGATACAATTTCCCACAAGGAAGCTACCAAGGGCCTCAAGGCCAAAGTTATGGAAGTACGTATGGACCGCAGCTAGGAGCACAACAATATAACTCCCAACAATATGGAACCCAGCCTTCGGGCAATCCGCAGGGAGGTCCGTATGGCAATCAACCAACGGGACAAGCACAAGCCCATCAGTACCACGCATCACAGTATGCCACACCGATCCAGGTGGCCTCGCAGGGTATCGAAGGACCGCAGTATATCACACAGACCCCTGGGTCCGTGCCAAATAAAGGATCGTATGGCCAGCAGAACTGGGGGGCTCAGGTGTATCCGAACATATTAGAACTACAAACGGTCGGAGAAAACGTTGAGAACTCCCCGTTTGTCGCCTGGATACAAAACTACCCCCTCCTGAAGGATTTAAAGTATCCCTCACATCTGGGAACGTATGATGGGAAGAGTGATCCAGATGACTTTTTGGAAGCATTTGAAGGAGCTGCAGAAATGAAGGTATGGAACGTACCAGTTGCGGCCGAATGTTCAGATATGCACTCAAGGGAGACGCCAGGGAATGGCTGAAAAATGTAGCGAAAGGGTCCATCACCAGTTTCGATGACCTGAAGGAAAAATTCAGAGCCCGCTTCAGCCAACAAAAGAAGCACAAGAAAATACACGTGGCGGCTCATGGAATAAAGCAGAGAGACACGGAGGGTTGCAGGTCATTCATAGATCGGTTCACCAGCGAAATGGAGGACATTGTGGACCTCTCAGAGTCACAGAGGATATCATGATTGTTACATGGTCTTCGGAGCAAAGGATTAGTCGAATTCCTATACAGGGACCTCCCGAAGACATATGAAGCGGTCCGGAAGAGAGCTCATGTGTACCTGGATGCCAGAGACACCGCCTCAAAGGGGGACACAAGCCCCCACAGGAAAAAGAAGTATCGACAAGCAGGAAAGGGAAGTGGGGAAATGATAAAGAAAAAGCAAGGTATAATCCATACTACAAAGACGACAAGGGGTACCTCAGGGTTAACCTTCCAGAAATGCACAAAAGTCCTAAAGAAATATTGCTTACTGAAAGTGTTGCGAAAACCTTCCCCACACCACCCAGATTGAGCGGGAGGAACAGGAAAGACCCGGAGAAGTACAGCGAATTCCACAGGGACAATGGCCACGATACGAATGTGTGTTGGCAACTCCGGAGGGCAATAGAAGAAGCGATTAATGAGGGAAAATTAGCACACTTGGTGAAAAGTGTGAGGCAGCAGCAAGGCTTCAAGAAGGAGGACGAGATAGATGATAAGAAGAAGGGCCCCGAGAAAACCATCTATACTATCATAAAGAGCAAACCTGGAATGAAACAAAAGTTTCCGAAGGCCTATAGAGGAAACATGACAAGGATCACATTTCCTTCAATCTGTAACACCGCTATCTTCAGGGACCCTCTGGTAATTTCCGCATTTTTTTAAATGATCCCGTGAGTAGCACATGGAATGGTCAAATACCAATCAGACGGAGGAATAGGGACCTTGGTAACGAAGGCAAAGAAGTTATCTGAGGAAGGCCAGGATGGCCCCCATTGGCTTTCATGGAGCGAGGGACCTTATTATGGGCGCCTGGACGGATAAGAATCCCATATAAAAAAAAACAACAACCCTAGTCACATGATGCATTATTTTTTTTATATAAGAATCCCATAAAGAAAAAACAACAGCCCTAGTCACAGGATGCATTATTCTTTTTATTGTAAGAAAGCCTAGAGGATATGGTATGTAACCTCCTTTTATTACTAAATAAAGGCTTTTCACATTTATCAAATATGTCTATATAAATACATATGCATACTAAATGCGTATGCAAAATGGGGACGCCCATAAAATCAAATTCCGGAAAATAAAGACATCCATTTAGGATGTCCACAAAAACCACCTGCAAAAGGGATATATCCATCAAATAAGCATGCAAATAAGTAGGTGTCATAAGCACACTAATAGTGCAAAAAGAAAGGCAGTCATAACTGCTTAAAAAGACAGCCTATAAGCTGCAATATTAACAAGGGCAGACACAGAGCTGCAAAATATTCACAACTACAACTTAAAGTTGTAATCATCAAAAGAAAACCATTCAACTGCAGAACAACAGATTAGCAAAAGAAAATATCCAAGAGCAGCTATAAACTGCAGACATGAAAAAGTAAATTGTTTAAAACAGCACTACAGGCTGCAGGCAAAAGATTAATTGTCAAAGGGGGCACAGTCGCCACATCAAAGGCACACAGACCATAAAAACATCAATGGGGAGCAGTAGCAGCTTCAGGTTGAATCACGTCAGGAACAATCTTGAGCAGGTCATCCACAGCAGCATTGGGATCAACCACAACCTTCTCCAGGTAAGGAAAGACAGCATCCTTCCACTTCTGGTCGGCAATATCAAGGTCATGAGAGGCATTCGCGACAAAATCTTCCCTGCACTGCAAATCACATTTACCTTCAGCAGCAAACTCTTCAAAAACAGTGGACCTCTTATCAGCCCTCTCAGCTAAAGTCATCTCTCCCAAAAGCTGCCCAACTTCATCACTATACAGCAAAGACCTGCTCACATGTGGAATCACCTCTGTAACCAACCTGACTCGATCATGCTTCAAGACATCAACTTTCTCACACAACAACCTGCTGCTCTCACGTTCTGCATCACACTCCTGTTGTAACTTAGACACAACCTCCTCACGAATAGTAGCTGCAACCTCCAAATCACGCATTTTTTGCTTCAAATCCTGGACAATATCAGATGATTCAACAGTGGTAACAAATCTGGCCTCCCTAGCCTTTAGATCTTCAACGGTAGCCAACAAAGACTAAACCTCCAAACTCTTTGACCTAAGATCAACAGACATCCTGGAGAAATGCCTAGCAACAACTGTGTAACAACCCTCCTTTTTAAATATTATATATGTGCTAGTTATGTTGCCTATGATCTCGCAAGCCATAGTTATATTAGAAGCTAGTAGATAATGCCCCTAAATTAGCAATCTAAAGCTATTATTTAGTTCTAAATCAAATTTAATAAAATAGCATTGAACAAAATTTTGTTGTTAATCAATCAAGTTATGAATAATAATGTAAATCTCACAAGTTGAGCTAATAAAAAAAAAAATTCCTATAAATGTCCAACAAATTAATCATCAAGCAAACTAATGTGTATGCAAGACACAAAAATGTAATAACCATCTTAAAAATATATTTATAACTTTCTTATGTGCATAAAATACTTGAATAATAGTAAGTATATATGTATATGTCTAATATAAATGCAAGGTTATAACCAATAAGTGTAGTAGCAAATTTAAAATACCAAATATACATACATACATACATATACGGTTATGTATATAGATAAAAACCACACAACTTTGTACCACTAGTACCTTATGTACATACACTTACACCTACATATATTGTACATGTACTCTTACATATATACACACTTTACATATATAAAAAAAAAGAAAAGGAAACACCCCTTCATTTCCCCCATCTAGAACCGGCCCCAACACCCCCTCACACTCTCTCCATTTCAAATTTTGCATTTACACATTCTTGAAACTCCTCATCATTCATTTCTCCTCCCAACACACACACACACATCCTTACACTCCAAAAACACACACACAAACTCTTACACCCCATACTACTAGCTAGTTACCAAACGGTACCCCGACTAAACACGTAAATGTTAAAATATCACACACACACACACACACACACACACACACACACACACACACACACACACACACACACACACACACACACACACACACACACACACACACACACACACACACACACACACACACACACACACACACACACACACACACACACACACACACACACACACACACACACACACACACACACACACACACACACACACACACACACACACACACACACACACACACACACACACACACACACACACACACACACACACACACACACACACACACACACACACACACACACACACACACACACACACACACACACACACACACACACACACACACACACACACACACACACACACACACACACACACACACACACACACACACACACACACACACACACACACACACACACACACACACACACACACACACACACACATACACACACACACACACACACACACACACACACACACACACACACACACACACACACACACACACACACACACACACACACACACACGCGCACACACACACACACACACACACACACACACACACACACACACACACACACACACACACACACACATCCTTACACTCCAAAAACAACTTTCTTTTCTCCTTTTTCTCTCTAATATTTCGGCCAACAATAAATCAAGGAGAAAACACAACCTAAAATCAATATAAACATATACTAATAATAAGGGTTTTAGGCTAGATTGTTAAGGGTTAATTCAAGATATATTTAAGGGTTGTTCTAAGCTTAGATTAAGGGTTTTTTTGGAGCATCTCAAGCCACGAAATTCTGCCCTTCTTTCACCATCAAAACCAAGTTCAACAAGGGTATAACACTTCATCTTTTTACTAGATTTAATCTTATTCTTGTTTATATTCAAAGGCTTTATCAAACGTTTATGTTTTCTTCTTGTTTTTTTTGTAATACACACTTGATGAGGGCAAAGTTGATAGGATCTTTCTCCTCATGCACATGCATGTCGAAATCCATGAGAAAGATCCACGGATTCAACAAGTTTAAGACCCAAAAGTGTTGTTATAGATTAAGTAGCTTTTAAAATGATTTTCCTTTTGATAGATCTATATGTTTTTGTATATTTTGAAGAATATATTTCTGAGATTTTTCATTAAAAAGATGTTTTTATGTTGTTGAATGTTAGATCTATAAAAGTTGGTATTAAAAAGTGTTGATTTGAATGCATGCATGCTAGATTTAAGAAAGTTGGATCTTTTGTTGGATTATGAGATAGATATGGACTTGTTATAAGTGAAAAATATGTTAATATTGATGTCAAGATTCTGGAAAAATTAATGAAATAACAAAGAGACAAAGCTTGGACCAAAACTAGTAAAAATAAGCTTGAAATCACAAACCGAAAACATGCAAAAAGCTATTTTGAGCACACACTTGCACCATAATCAAAGGACAAGAAAAATATATTAAACTTACTGGAAATAAGTTGTTTCAAAAGTATAAAACTCAAGTCTTTTGGTTCATGACAACAATAAGCTCAAAAATCACCTTTTCGGGTCAAATAAGCACTAACCGAAAGCACTAAATTGCACATATCACACCACCACCACTATCACAATTTGGAACACCAAAATATGATGAACTTTCTGGAAATAATGAAACAAGAATGAAAATCCTTTTTGAAGCACTTTAATTGCTTAAGAAATGAGGCTAAAATCACTATTTCGGTAAACGATTTTTAAGCTTAAAGTCCTCAAAATAAGCAAGACACAAGAGAGGTTGAATTGATATGAATTTTTATTGATAAAAGTTGCCTAAAAGGCCTGGGATTTTTGGCTAAAATGTTTGGTGGTGATTTCTAAGAATTTCCATGAATTATTGAATTTAAATGGTAATTAAAAGACATATAAATCAATAAATAAATTATGTAAATCAAGAATGTGGTTAAATCATCATAACCAATGGTAAAAATAACTCAAACCTACTGGAGAAAAATAATTAAAAGCTAACAAACAAGTGTTACATGATTTAAAGGTAAATAATTATGTAAAAATCACTAATTAATCACTATTATTAAATTAATGGAAAAATACACAAATAAATATATAAAACATAAAATTCTAAGTCAAAAAGCATAAAAGTCAGTATATAACTCAATTATAATTATTCATAATTTATAAAGATAAATATGGAACTTAAAAGCATTTTTAAGGAATTATTTAATTAATAAATCAATAAAATGAATAAATAATTAATTAAATAATATTAAATTAAATAAAAACTTATAAATCAGAAAATATTCACAAAAATGAATATTATTAAGTAACTAATGACAAGTATCAAGAATGAGTAAAACCCACAATGGAAACCATGACAATCAAAGTCAAGATACCGGAATTCCAACAATGCTAAATTACGTATAGCGAGAAAATGACTTTCTCCATCAAATATCTTCCAACCAAACATTATGAACAATGTAACACACTTTGACTCCATAAACTAATAACAACCAAAGGAGGGCAAGTCTACTAGTATACATCTCATGATCTAGCTCACTAGTTCATGTCACGCGAACTTACGTCGTGAATATATACACTATGGTTTAGGCTTGCTTGAGGCGCAACAAATCTAGGCGAAGGAATCGCGTTTGATCAGCCCATTTCACTCTCAAATCAAGTGAGTCATAGCCCCTTTCAAACTCTTTTATGTGTTTTACATACGGGGTGAAAAGCATGATTAATTAAAATGGCTTTCTTTTATGAAAATACTATATCGAACGAATGATGATTATATGGGAATGTTATTGTATGTCCAACGTGTTATATGTTATATGATGAGCTTGAGTACTGTCAAACGGTGGTCCCCTGTACACTATTATTATTATTGCACGTGATTGACAGCATGTGCTTCTATTATCATATCTTTATCATATCTTCGGGACATATTATCATTATTTTTATTTGGACGTGAAAGGGTCTTAGTAGTGGCTCAAGACAAACTCATCGAATTATGCTTTTGGCCAAGTGACATTGATACTAATTATGGTTGGCTATTATTGTTTGGACATATGGTTTGGGTATGGATGGTACGATGGAATTCTTGGAATTTTTATGACATATTACTTCTTGTATCTGATCAAATATACATATATGTTGTTAGCATAAACCTATGAACTCACTCAACTCTCGTAGTTGACACTTTTTCTTCATGCTTTTCAGGTATAGAGCAATAGGTACTAAGCTTGACCGCCCTATGGAAGCTTATTTGTAATGTGTTTGGACTTATGTAATGCAAACATTTGGTCTTTTGTTTATGAACTTGGTTATGTAATGATCGTTAAACGTCAACTTGAACTTGTAATCTTTTGAGATTTGAACGTCATTCGAAACTTTATGCTGATGATTTCTACTTAATCTTTTTGTACCATGTCGTTCTGTGGCATCTCGTGTTTCCGCCCTAGTCTGGGTGTTACAAACTGCATCAAGATATGAATGAAACTGACGATCTTTTTTGAAGACACGCAGAAAAGTCTCATTGTCCATGTTATCTATTTTCTTCACATCTTCGGCATTCATGTCTTCACCATCCAGCCAACTGAAAATCTCTTGATCATGGAAACCTGCAGTCAACAACAGATATAAACACTTTTGTACAATAATATAGAATAATGAATAAAAGCATATGAACGAAGACGAAGGAAAATCAAACCTGTCTTTGTAGCAGAAGGCTTTCGGAACTCAGCAGACTTGGCATCATCACCAACTTTCCTCTTCTTTAAGCGACTTGCGATGGTAGGAGGAACACTAGAGCTGGGAGCATCCTTCTTCTTTTTTCTCTTGTCAGTGGCAGAGATCTCAACAACTTCAGCCTCAAACATATCAACATTTAAAATAGTGGGATTCGCAACACTTGATACCTCAGGGGGTTCGTTACGCACACCATAGGAAGCATCATTATGAGAAGGAGTTACGGCAACGCCACTCCCCTGCCCCCCAAGACGAGGTACCACAGTTACTTCTTTCACACCCTTCTTCACAAACTTTCTGAATGTCATATCTGTAAAAGACAAACATCAACAACACAATCAAAACCAAAGGTCAAAACACCACAAATATAACAAACAAAAATCCTTACCATCAATGTCTACACCACCAGGCAGGACATCAATCACTTTGGCTTTATACAAAACAACATCAGGATATAATACAACCTTTATGGGATTGCATCGAATTTCCCGACACAAATCATCCACGACATAATAAGGGAAAAGATTCTCGTATTTTTCATGAATGCACAACAACTCTCTATCAGTAACAGAATCAAAGCCATTGGGGATCAAGGAAGCTTTCATAAAAACAAAACTACTTTTCCATTCACGAATATCCAGACCATTCGAACGGTTACCTACTGTGACCCAATCACCAGAAGGGCAGGTTTGACAAAAATACCTAAACAGATCAAGCGACGGCTCACCGCCATACGCCCTGCACATCACTTCAAAGCCTACTATTCTTGATAGACCAAGAGGGGTGATAGTGGAGATATGGATATTGAAATAGTCAAGGACACCAAACAGAAACGGAGTAAAAGGGTATCTAATATTACCCTCAGTCTTGGATTTAAAATAAAAACCTACATACCCTTCTGGGGAGTCAAGATAGTTTCCCCGTCGGACGGAATCTTAAAAGATGATATTTTTCCAGAAAAATATTTATCTACAAACTCATTGAGCTTTGACCGAATGACGGTCGATTCGGTGGTTTCTAAACCTCCTTTTGACATTAGAAAGAGAAAATCAAAATAAAAAGTAGAAGGGAATGAAAAGAAAATACGTACCTAATGATGCGATCGGAAGAGATGAAGAACAGAAACCCTAAGAGAGAAGGGGTTATTTTTTGGGAACGAATGAAATAAAAAGGGAAAAGTTGTATTTATATATGCGGCTGCATGAAGATCACAACCGCCGACCACTCGCCTAGAGATACGCGCTCATCTACCCCCTTAATTATCTTTCAAATCAAACTTAATTAAGGCGGTTTAGAAAATTTACATTACACACCCCTGGAAAAGACGAAGTGGCCAAGAATAGTCCAACGCAATGCTTATTTAGCAAAAATCATCACCTTGGACTGGGGGGCTTGATGATATACCCTCCCAGCGATACGCAGGACCTGCCACACAAAGGGACAGTAACACGCTACGACACGAAGGCTTCTCCGTAACGAAGACTTCCGCGGTAAACTAAAAGAGATAAGAATTGTTCCCCTATAAACTCGGGATTTGATCTTATCATTTCCAGCCGATAATTAGGGAAATAATATCCCCGGCCTAAGACTTAGGAAACCCTAAAGAGGCCTACTTGTTCTCCAAGATGGTTCTCCTCTATAAAAGGAGGACGTAAAGACCTCTAAAGAAAGGAGACACATACTCGATCAGTAATAGATCACACATCCATTCGATTGGCGTAAAGAGGCTAGAACTCTACCTTCGAGGAACCGCCAACGAACGACCCTAAAATACCCATCACCCCATCTTCGACCTAACCCCGGTTCGGTGTACAAATACATACGGTTCTTTGAAGAGTGAAAAAAAAAAGAGAAAAAAAAACTGACAAGAGGCTACCACATGTGTGGAGATGATAAACTGATAAATTAGTTCTATAGGCATTAGGCATTAGGCATTGAGGTTAGCCAAGTGGTCAGAGAGTTTTCCATAATGTGGATTCTTCCTGGGGGTCTCAGGTTCGAATCCTGCCACATGCAATGTGGTGAGAGGACCTTAGCAATATTATACTCATGTAACACATGGGGAGCAAACCCTTTAGAACATTGCCAAGAGTCGAACCGGCATGAGCGCATCCGCGTGGAGGGTGTTAGTCATTTATCCGTTGCTACCTTTCCAAAAAAAAAAAAAAAGAAAGATTAAACCAATTAAATTTTATAAGGCGTGAGTGCCTTATAATATGACAATGGGTTTCATGAGCCTAGCTACTAAAATAATTAGTAGACACGGGTTTGGAACTAGTTAAAGTTTATGCGCTAATGAATATTATATGAATAAGATAATTTTGATGGGCATCTATTTTCATTTTTTTTATGAAAAATGATTGATCTTTTTAACTAAATGGTCTAAAAAAGCTCCTAACTATAAAATTATGACATTTGTCAAAATCAAAGGATGATATTAAAAAAGAGAATTAGTGGATGATACTTGTTAAAGTAGTATCAGGAGGGTTTTTAGGAGAATATATCATTTCCCTTTATATACACTCTTTTTATGCGATAAATAATTTTATTTTACACTAAAAATTGTATTTAGAAAGAAGAGGTGGATATAAGAACACTCTAATCTATTATATAAATAAAAAACAATTGTGATGACAAAAAATTTTTTAAAAATTGTGTACTCCCCTGCATCCTTTTAGTTAATTATGACCTCATCATACTTTATTGATTTAAAATTTAAAATATCCTTCCCTTTTTAAATATATCTCATTAATATAAACTTTTATTAAACGCTCACACTATTATATATGCAACATTTTAATCACCTTAATTTTTCGTTATAATAGGGCGAAAACTATGGTGTCTTTTAAGATAAGTTTTACTTTTTTGTTTTTACCACCCGTATGTGTTTCAATCATGTGTCCACAACTACACAAGTTTAGTTTCCGTTTAGTTTCGTCGTTTACATAATAACTTATCACAACTTTTCAATATATTAACGTTGTTATTATACATTTTAACATGATAATATATTTTAAAGCTACCCGGATAGAATTCGGTTTATTTGTAAAGCGTTTATAAGTTAACCCGGGTTGATTAGCTAGTCTTTTATAAACTAATGATGTAATTATGGAGTATAATGACTGAAGTTAGTGTGTGCCAACTGCCAAGTCATATCTATATTAGTCGACTAATTTTTTTCATTAAAAGTGATTCATGTCTACTTTTTAAGTTATCTACTATCACAACCCAACTTTTTATTAAAATATTTTATTTTATTTTTCATTTACACAACCCAACATCTAATTTTTACTCACATTTACAAATTACAATACAACCAAAACTAATATTCTATTACATAAAAGTAATTTACAATCAGTATTGTTTTTAAGAAGAAAAATACAAATACAAGTACAAATATTAAAAACTACCTTTTTAAGTTGCAATCAAAGTTACTCTCATAACCTGGTTGTTGAAGTTTGATTGTGAATTAAATTATAAAACCTAGTGTATAAAGCCATTTATCATCCATTCCATCCACATTGTCCGAGTCCAAATAAACTTTCTTGTGATAACACCCTTAAAAGATGCATATCGGGACATAAGAATTTATGCAAACACATATTTTTTATTTTTATTTTTTATTTTTTTTAGAACAGCAAACACAAATGTTAATCAAAATAGCGCACACACATATGTTAAGAATAATAACGTGGGCGCAATAACAAATGTATATACAATTATCAAATTGTTTCTAGTTAGTAACACATAAAATACAATTCAACGAAATGAAATTGATATATCTTTTGCTACGGTCTAAAAATGTTCAAAGAGAGACACGTTTATAAGTTTTTTAAGACAAAATCATTTCAAGAGAACCTACACATCTCAATGTACCTGCAAAGCTGCAATAAAAACTGGAAGAATCACGGATCGTATATTATCAAATTTGGAAATTATATCGTAGGAAATCCGTCATAGAATGGTGAAAAAAAGACACATCTACAAGTTCTATTGGTTTAAAATTGAATAAAGTTGTAAAATAATCTTAAAAAAAAATTGAAACAACAAACTAATATATTCTACAATATAAACACTTCAATAAATGTATATGGCATGGTGTGTCTAAACTGATAAGTGATAACATGGGAGAATATGATCTCTGTACACATTGATCTCTACATGTATATTTTCATTTTGTTAATTGAATGGCTGAAAACGTATAGAATAAATTTGTTTGAAAGTTTGTATGAATATAATCTCGTGTCTCGTAATGGTAAAATTAACTCGGCTCAAATGTCACAAACAGGAGATTTAGATTTTAATAATCACATGATGAACTTACAAACAGGGTCGACCCTAAAGATGTACCAAATTGTCGACCATGCATGTGAGGCATCACATTGGGAGGGGTATCAAATTACGAGTGTAGTGTATAGTGGGCATTTTTATAGAACTAGATTTATCTATGATACCAAATTATATGATGAGGAACTATCGATTCTTAAAGCCAATTTAGGTTAGCTATTTGTAGTTTAAACTTCAATTTCTAAAGTTATACTCATTATGTCTCAGTTTAAATGTTTTAATTTGACTTTTAAACTCTTTTTTCTTCAATTTTGATAATAAATATTTTTATTTGTATTATATATTTAACATTTTATATAAACTATATGAATAAATTGGATTTATTTTAGTTTTCATTGATATAAACAAAAATATTTACATTCAAAAAAATTTTAAATAAAATTTTAAAAGTCGAACTTGATATTTAAAGTGGGACGGAGAGAGTAACATTTTATATATCTAACGAGAATCAACATTGAATAATCTGCTATACACGAGTTGATCACATTGCAAATTCCTAGAAGTTAGAGTAGCAAAAATCTCATGACCGGCCCTGCTTATAAAGCATGGTGTCAACACTTCTATACGAACGTTTGTATGAAATTTTATTCTTAAAACATCACATTTTATTTTCTTAGCCACAATCCACACATTGTAGACACATTTGCACTAGGAAGCTAATTAGCATGGTCGATAAGAAAAAACGAAAAACTCAATCGTCAAAACTATGATCTACTATTAACTACGACACATGCATAGGTCGGTAGTGTTATATGTTAACCTAAGTGTCTACAATATCTACATTATAACTAAAAGAGAGATTTAACTCGTTTGCACTTCACCCTCTAGTTCGAATTGCTTCTGCAAACATGTCGTTGACCAAAACCGAACGGATTCTAGTCATGCCAACAAAGTAGCATCACCACACATCTCTTGATGATGTAAACCCGTCCTCTTTGCTCCTTAAGAAATTTGCCAAGCCCTTTGCTTTGTGGCCTTCTTTTTTCATCGTTATTTCCCATATCTATTCACTTTGAGAAATGATAGCACAATGCTGGATAGTGATATCAAATAAATGGTCAAAGTCACCCTTCTTATATAGACAATAGTGAAAGGGTAGCCTTGTCCAATTATTAAATATTCTATTCCAAAGCCCGTACATTGTACAACTCCCCTGTTTCCCACAAAAGAAAATCTGATATCATACTTTGTCTTTTTTGATATTTGGGTCAAACTTCACTTATTAAGAGAATTAAATAATGTTATACGGAGTAAATAATAAAATTATTACGATCGAGTAGTTTCTATTATAAAAAAGAGTTGGCATTTTGCTTTGAAGCAGACAAAGGTGTACCCTTTATTTTATCTGATAGTGTCTTTTTTAGTTTTGACACTCTTTTGTATATTGATAGTAAATTTGTTGGCATGGAGTATATATTCTTTATAAATAAATTCTTTATGTTGTTCCTTTTGTGTTTTCGTAGCTAGCCCATCCATGTTCATGGACCCCTCACTTGTAGGACAACCAACTTTTTCTCACAATCACTTAAAAAATATAGCTGATCACTAAGATTAAGAAAAATTACATTTCTAACAATGATATATAGAAAGAGGACGCATGTTAAAGTTAATGAAGAAGAAGAATAGAAGAGAAATATTTGTATATGTTGAATGGATTTGATAACTAGACATGTCTTTAATCACATTTATATTCACTAATGCTAAATATTCTATCAACTATATGACTGAATCATCGATCATCGAGTTTAAACTGGGTGACATGGTTTCCATCCCATTTAGCACCGTGCAACAATGATCGTTATGGTTTATATCACGTGGTCAGGGATCCTCTTCAAATTTTTCTTTTAGAACAACGTGTTAGTTGGTTAATGATTCGAACCCTAGCTATGACATCCAAACGAACAGTATGCTAGAAGTTGGAACCCGAAGGCACTTCTGAAGACCAAGGGTGCGATAACACGGCCCGCACGCGTCTGAAGAAGTAAATGACCAAAACCATGGAGAATTGAGATTCGATCTCTGGTCTTCAAGCCAACAAAATGGTAATAGTCAAAGTCAACCATGACTATATCGATACGAAGTGGTAGCAAGCGTCAAAAATTGGGTTTAAACCAAGAGTCAAAAATAAAAGATATATAAATACAAGTACATCCATTCCAAATCCATCATATGGTTTAGCTTATTTAACTTTTCTTGTCATGATAAGTAATCAAACTTATTTGAAGATTGCGTAGAAAACACGAGCAAAATGGCTAAAAACTATGGAGTAAAGTAGTCTTGAATCTTGATGCAACAAATCAAATCAAGGTTAGTATTGGTTGACTTATTTATTGGCCACTGATTATCTTATGATTAACTTAAATAATTGTTAAGTTGAAATCTAAATTAATGACAAACTCTGATTTGTGGAAATCAAGGAAACATTTGAGAAATAGAGATTTCAAGTGTGTGCAAAGGGGAGACATACCAAGGATAGTTTACTAATATTGACGAAAAGTTTAAGAACCCATTTAACTGCATTAAGTAATTGATTAGCTTGATCCCGACATTTACATGAAACAAAGAGTTGATCACTATACATGTTTTGTTTTTCCCTTTCTTAATATTAAATAACTTGAATATAATTATAGTAGAAAGTTTTATTACGGAGTATGTGATAAATTGGAGCTAAAAGTTAATAGCCGAAAATTAAATATACAACAGTTTGAACTTTCCTTTGTGTAAATTACCTGAAAAAACAGTTTTAGTTTGTTATATATATTTTAGGATTATGTATCATTACTGTACTCCTAATAGCATTTTTTCCCCTCAATAAGCTTTTAAGGGTTTTATAATTGTGTCAATAAAACAAAACTAGCACTAAATATATGGTGAATGTTGATAATAATGTATATATAAAAGACAGTTAGTCCAAAATTCTTCATGCCAAATGGATCAAATTAAAAAAACAAAAATATATATATTTCACTATAATGTAATATTCTCATTTTAATTAATTTATATCCTTACATTAAGAAATTGTTAATTTTAATTCATTTATATCCTTACATTAAGAAATTGTTAAATATCCTTAATTTATTGAGTCTTGTTAAGTACAGCTCGTAGGGCTGTATATAATATGTTTAAAATGTTTATATTCTTTCCATAAAATTTAGGGATAAACTTAATATATGAAAATGTATAATTATTTTATACACGTTAATTAAAAGGGTTGTATTTAGTCATTCCCTAATTCATTTGTCATTAATAACAACATTAAAAAGGTTAAACTTGGAACAATAATTGACGGCTGGGTTCGTGGCAACTTCCAAAGGTGCCAACAATTTGGCACAAAATTATAGTTAGAAGAGCCAAAGGATCCTAAGATCTTTTATGCAAGGTTTTGTGGTATCATCCAACAACATTGGAGTTCGTTTGGTTGTAACATGAAACGAGGTTCATTGTACTAACAAATGCTTACATTGTTTCAAGATTGATACCATGTCTCAGGATATCAAGCATTCAAATTTGGCTTTCAATGATTTGCAATCTGAGTGGCTCTTCATACAATGCAGCCATAATGCATTGAACAATTGGGAGAATGTATAGGAAGGGGCCAAAGTAGCTACACGGCTAGTACGGTTTAACAAGATGCAGTCGACGCGATATTTTGACACAAAAACAGGTGCAATTATAAGTTCTTGATGTGAAACTTGCCATGGTGAAGTGATTTATAACGATATATTTAAGGAAAATGCTAACTATATGGGTTGTCGTTAACATAAATAAAAGAATTATATCTTTCATATCAAAAGCTCACCCGTAAATTTTATTGGAAAAATATAATTATTTTATACACATTAACAAAACCAATTTGTTTATTAGCTTAATTAACTGCATAAAAATCTAATTACTCTCCTTGTGCATTGTTGCAAAATCTCATACTATTTTCTACTTGCATGGAATCTTGAAAAAAATTCAAAAATCATTATCAGCATGCTTAAGATTGTTACCCGTATCATTAGGAAAACATCAATATTGGTAGAAAGTTGAACATTGCATCTATTATTAGTAACAAGCCGCAGCAATCAGACTGCTGAAATAAATAAAACACTATCAAATTATGCTGCCATATGTTACAACTACATGTATATGAATATATATCTAATTTTTAACAGAATCAAGAATCTTCTTGCTGCATTATTATTGCCAAGAATGATTATATGTTCTCGAGATGTACGACTCTAGTCAAAAATTGACCATAATCCAAACAGGAGTTTCTTCTCGACAAGCAGCATGTGTCAAAATTGTACCGTATGATATGCTTTAATGTTACATTTCATGTATCTCATCGCAATATATGGCTTCACTCCTTCGGCTTTTTACTCATTGTTTTACGCTTGTTAGAGTCCAAGTATCTCTTTCTTAACCGAATATTAAGAGGTGTAACCTACATAATGCACACAAATGCAATTGATCAATTCAAAATTCAGGAAAACCGTATAGCAAACTTCATGAAAAATTTAAAGCCTTCAAAAGCATAAGATGATCAATATCAGCCACTAAAAACTTTTAAAAAAATAAAGTTATTTTATTTAATGTTTTTAAAGATCGTGCCACTGTTGATTGATGAGTAGTCAATACAACTGTTATTAATCAAAAAAAAAATGAGCCATCAGATTTCAGGTGGCACTTTTGATCCATGTACTTATAAACAGCTCAATTAGGTTCACATTTATTTAGGAGTGAAATGAAATATAGCAAAACAGAAAACAAGTCAAAGCGTCTAAAGTGTATTCATAATGCATAAAACCACCTAGATCAATTTGATTAAAAACTAATAACACAAATGAAATTTAAATTCAACACTTTGGGGTATATTTGACCCACTATTTGCTTGAAAACTTCTCAAGTTCTAAATGAAAAGTGAGTCAGATCAGCCCCACCCGTATAAAAGTTTGTCCATTTTGACCACCACCCGACCCACCCATTTTACCACCATCTATATATCTCACTCATCATCTAGCCTTGCAATGAGAGATTAAAATAAATACATATACACGCCTATTCCTCTCTTATTGGAGGGGTTATATAGATTTGGAATGTTATAATGGAAAAGGTATTAAACTGACCTCAATTAACTCATCAGATGCCACATAGCCTATAGCTTCTTCAAGTGTCATCTGAATAAATAGAATAACATAAAGATTAATAAAATCCAACAAAAACACAAAGTGGCAATAGTAGATTAGAATTTATACCAAGTTACTCAAAAATGAGTATAGTCTGACTACATTACATGACAAAATTTTAACCATAAAAAAAACGGTACAAGTATATTGAACGGTCAAAGAAGTTGCAAGTCGACCAGAAAGTATTTTTAATGCATAAAACTTCCTAAATGAGCATAATCGATGCACATTCTTGAAATATACACTAATTGGTAATCGTACTTGACACACAAACCATTTTTGTAAAAAAATAAAAAGAATTGGCCAAGTGCTAGAACCCATACAAATTGTTATTCCTTTCGACTCACAAGGCCATAATCAGCCCAGCCTCAGATTAAGCGACCACTGGGTGACATCCACTGTGGCTCGTTCCACCAGAAAATCTTGCACATCCGGGACTAGGTAAAAAATAGATTCATAAAGTTGCATTTTCCATATTCGGTAAAATAAAATAAAATCCGGCGCTAGACTGTTGCAGGCCAAACAACACAATTGATTTCTTAACAGTTTCACTTTAGCACAATGAGCAGCAAAAACTCACTAAGTTTCCAACGTATATGAAACTTGAACAACAATGTTTCTTATAATAAGTTGCACGGAGAGGACAACACTTTAATACGTTGACACAATTTATTAATAACATATTAAACAGTATCAAAAACATTATAACCAAGATTCAATAATATGAGAGAGAATGGCGTACTCGGCGAGGGGGAGACAATTTCACATTCTCATCATTTCCAGCCGATCTTATATTCGTAAGTGCCTTATTCCGTACCGGATTAACCTATCACAAAGCCTCCACTTGTTAACTCCCTAGAACAGTGAAAGATGTCATAATACCGAGTAAAAGTAAGCATAAATCTTCTTACATCAAGATCCGTATCGCGTGAGTGTTCACCGACAATCATGCCATCATATGTCTGCGTTGATCACAAAGAAGGTTAAGCAACAGTAAAAGAAAGAGGTAGCTAGATGGGTAGGTTGGGCAGCAGATCAAAACAGGTTGGCTAGATTTGGATCATTAGAGCATAGCAAAAAAACATCCGGGTCAGATTGGATTGAACCAACACGCTTCTTTCCATTGCTTTGTAAATATGTTGGTTTTTATAAGAACAATGTTACTGCAAAAATCAAAGCTTTAAATAAAACGTAAATGCATTAAAAATAGACTTTAGGCGACTCCCGCCTGATTGAACCGTTACCCATTTAAGACATAATGAACCCTAATGAACTCATCCTAATAAGTAAATGGTCAAGTACCCAATCCCATCAAAGGTGAGATATGGGGGAGATGGAATGTAGACAGTCATACCTAGACTACTTCCAAAATTCTACCTATCGTATCCATCATATACACTACTTGACCCTAACCATGCCGTGAAGGTAGCTGCACGTTAATATTGTCTACTGGGGCATAAGAGCATAGAGAGTTGGGTTTGTAGTTACCTCTACTCCAGGACTAACAAAAAGTGTTCCGCGTGGTTCCAAACTCATCAATGCATAAGATGTTATTGTACCGCGAGCACATGATACCTGTTCAATCACCACGTAACCATAAGCTACATACTTTCCTTTCTAAGTTTTATTTTTTATTCAATATTAACTTGTAATCTGATTATGGGGGCTTTCCAAAATACAAAATATGATATTGAATTAAATTCTGGGCGTAACTTGTATACTCAATGATTTTTTTTCATATCTATACCACCATTCAACAGGCTAAACCGAAAACAGGTATTATTAATCAGAAGCAAAGTAGTTTTTATTTCGTTTAACACATGAAGTCAATGCTTCAAATCAAAAGGATCACGTTAAAAATATATCAGGTGAAAGAGAAAAGTTTCACTGGTTGAATTTCACCTTCAATTTATCGATATAGACAACTCCAAAAAACTAGAACTGGGCAAGCAAAAAAAAAAAAGATTTATAAATGTATGCATATCATCCTCTTTTAAGAACTCTTAAATATCTCAAAGGCTTTCAATGTTAAAATCAATTTTCATAATGGTTCACAACTATACAAATGAGAACTAATTTATACTTGTTCAAAATGTAAAGTAAAAGCTCATGATGAACATATCCACTACAGCTCATTAATAATATATGGAACTATTTACGGTTTCTTGCTTTACACATGGAATAGATTGAAGAAGCTTCAGTACAAATTAGGGTAACAAGTGATATTACCAAAACTCCTTTCCTGACGTTTCCAAGAGGACCCCGGTATTTTTCATATGCTGTAAATTGATGGTTTACAAGAAAAGCACAATTTTAGTGATGTCAAACAAGCAAGTTAGGGGTACGACAAGCAAAATGCCGCAAATGAAATTCAAGCAAAGTATCTGTAACCTAGAACTTATCCTTATAGCATAAGTATAATGTTCCCCAAAAAACCACTACTTCGACTAGGTGAATTATTCTACCCCCTCCATCGCAAAAATAAGTGTCCACAACAACAAAAAAAGTTTAAGAAAATGTGTAATCATTGCATTGTGTAGAAGAAAGACGATAATATTGACTCCCATGATTCAGTTCTCTGAAAAAGTGCATTAAGGGCAAAATGGTAAAGTTAGTGTATAACTTTTAGAATTGGGCCCTTAATTTGGGACAAACAAAAACAGAAGTGGACACTTATATATTGAGACTGAGATAGTAATAAGTTTTCTTTATTTAATCTATAGTGGACACTTAGAGACTGAGATAATAATAAGTTTCCTTTATTTTATCTATAAGGAAGGGTCATAAAAACATCAAACTTGTTTTAAATGTTGAAGACTTAACATGAGCGTACCCATGAATGCACGGTGCATAAATCCTGTGCCCCGGGTGTCACTACTGAAGACGCTTCTGTAACCAACGAGTCCCCTGAAGTGTCAAATTGAGCATTAGTATTAAATATGGCACAAAGTACCACTACATGCCATAAAATTCTTAATAGTATATTAAAGTTAGTTCCATATTGCAGCCCAAACTAACTAATATAGTAAAACCATATAGTTTCTAAAAGTAACATTAATGGACAATAAATCAAGTTTCAGTTTACATGTCAGTATATGAATTTATGATGCTTTTGGTTACTTGACGATACCAAAGTAGTCCCTGTATGGCTATGAGCCTTTGAGACTTTGAGAGTCAAAAATAGTAATTTTGACATATAAATGTTGACGATAAATCAGCTTTTTCTCGGTATATGAGTCAATGTGAGTGTATACCTAAGTAATTCTCATAAATCTAAGTAGATAATTCTTTCAGAAGTACATCCTATGTCTATTATCTCAAAATTAAGTACGCTAGATAAAAGAACATGCAAAAATAAACAACACGAAGTTAGATCCAGAAAAAGAGAACCGCTGACCGAGAGGGACAAGTTAATGTCATTCTAGTCCTGCCAAAGTTTCCAGGGACAGGACCCATGTCGGTGACCTCACCACGCCTGTGAGAAAGTGCTTCCATTACCAGCCCCACATGTTCTTCATTCACCTGAAGTTAAATGTATAAGATAACACCTGAAGAGCTCATATCATAACTGACAGTATGCACTAAATCTACAAGTATATTCGCTGTCACCTCAATAGTTACTTCCTCAATTGGCTCTAACTTCACACCATTCTCGATTTTGTACCTGACATATAATATGCAAACTAATAAGCTTGTTTCTAGAACTAACATAATATTGACACATTAATTATTTAAAAAGTGTTGATTTTTGAAGTACTTCACATGATATTATCAAGATATGGCTTTTTTTTAATAAGCGTTATAGAAGTTGGACAGAGTAAAAAAAACACAAATTAATATCAAAATTAAAATTTTAAATTGATGATATATGGCTCAGAATATCAAGAAAACAGATTTGTTTGAAGGAATAAAAATTGTAAGGGTCGGAGGCACGGAGCCTTCGACTTAGTCCGAATGAATGGACGATTTAAGAATGATCAGACACCTTTGATCCTTTAGCCTCGAAGTAGTATAAAGAGAGTATCTGCGTGTCCATTTAGATCTTAATGTTTCCCGGTAATCCGGTATCTTAAAAAAAAATATATCTTCAATGTGAATTCATACTTTCAGTCTCCTATATTATCCTTATTGTATATTCTGAGTAACATCAAGTAGTAGAACAGCCTTGTCTGTACAAACAGACGATGTAAAAAGTCCATACACATTTGTTCAAAAAAAAAGTCCGGATCTTCAGCCTCAAAGTAGTACCAATAAATAGCATGCACATGCAATTAGAGCTTAAAGCTATTCTGATATACTTTCTATCTTAAAAACATAATATATTCCAAAACTGACTTTATAATACAATAGTCACATATCATCTCTCCATTACTTTGTAACAACGTTTATGCATTTTATTCAGTGTAAATTCATACTTACATATACTATCTTAGTATATATTCATAATAACATTCAGTGGTACGCCTAGCGGGCTCCCAGTCTTATTTGTATAACATAAGCGGAAGGATAAGTAATTTTCTCCACAGAAATGCGTAAAGCCAAAAGATTGATCAGGTGGTGGTTCAAAGAGATATAGATGGGCTGAGCCTGACTCATTTTTACAGTGGTGGCAGTTTGGGTATTCGGCTCTTCTACTTATCAAAGATTCTCAAATAAGAGATAATCAGAATCGGATAAGTAGTTTAAAGAAGGAACTCTAATTAAGCAAATATCATAAGTAGTGCGCTTATGTCCAAGCACACAGAACTGCTGATCTACCATACCATAACTCAATAAAGCAATAAGCAATATTAATAACCCCTATAGTAAATACCAAGTAAGAAGACCTACATAACTCGTGGTGGTGAGACAGAAAGCTCAAATTTCTCACGCCTCATATTTTCAAGCAAGATACCTGGTTCAATCACATATACACACACGTTGAAGGAAGTCAGTAAACATAATGTCCTCTTAAAATATGTGAAGAACATAATAAGTTAAAGATATCACCTAACTGAAGTTCCCCCCTGCCCTGAACCTCATACGATTCTGCTAAACCAGGGATTACGTTTATGGCTAAATTTGTTTCAGCTTCAGCCAATAGGCGATCACCAATCTTTCCTCCAGTTAACTACAATTATATAAAGACCATGAGACATGTGAAACTGTCGTAAATTGATATCACCTATGCTTGCAACGCCACAGAAGTCATTCATCTTATGGCGGCCTGGCGGGTTGACCTGGTCTAGCCTATTTTACATTTGCAAGTGATATGACTAGAATTATTATATGCAGCAGACGACTAAGAATTATAAACATGAAACAGATAAAAATTTGGACAAAGTATACCCATGATTATAGTTTGAAAGAAACATATCATGTAGATAGGTGGGATAACTTGCAAAAAAAGGCTGAGTAATATTTTAGTATGGCGCATACAACCACGTAAAAAAAGGTTCCGATCTGGCCTAAGTGAAGAAAGTATATTCTCAGGTTTCTAATTTAACCCTAGTTAAGCTGATTGAACTAATTGAAAATGTCATTATTGCTAATTTTGAATGTCGAAGTGCAAAGAGAAAAGGATCGATGAACTGGACTCCCTGTGAGATACCTTAGCACAATGACATGTAATAGTTATTAACGTGGTGACAAGGATTTGACTATGCATAGTTAGTGAACTTGGTTAGATTAATACATACTACCAGAAAAAAAGGTATTGTTCTTACTTGAGTACCATCAAGACCAGCTAATGGAGAGTCATTTACACCAAAAGTCATTGAAATGGTGGGAGGATCCAACTCAACGGTGGGCAAGGCCGTCATGACCTGGCAGATAATTTCAGTTAATAGATCAACATATTAATATCAGAAAATAAACCTGTTCGATATAAGTTATTGATTTATTCAGTTTTACAATCACTATTTAGTGATACTGATATAGCTATGTTACATATCAATAACGAACCAGATCTTGGCTCCTTTGCTGTTTTATATTTCTCACATAGCCTACATCTATATTTCTCACCCTACGATTCCCGGCTATTGATATGTCCAGCCACAAAGAGGAACCTAGTTATAGGAGAGGCTACGTCTCAATTCATTAAAGTACAAATACAATAAAAAGGTCCTCTAGAAGGCATCTCTAATCTTATTGGTATTTGCAGCTTATAGTGTCCATCGGTGTACAAAAAATGCACAGTGCCAGATTTATAGATCATTAATACTGCTGGAAATACTAGGGTACATGGAGGTTAGAGATGGGAAAAATAACAAAATCAAATCCACTGGACTGTGTCTATCATGATAAATCTGATTTTAAAGGTGATAGCTTGATTTATAATAGCATGGCTAATTGCTAAACCATGATTTCTATATGTATTTTGGAAACTCTGTGTGTTTGAGTTTGGCTGAGGGGGCTACTAGAATTTAAGTTCAAGTTTAAATGTCTAATACCTCTACACTAGTAACTGTGTGCCCAATTGATGGACTCTTCAACCCCGCAATTGATATTATATCGCCAGCACCGGCACTATCGACATCGAATGAAATCATCCCTTTGTTTTTCCTTAGCTTCACAACCTAAGAAATATACAGGGATAAAACAACCAAAATCAGAAGCGACAAACTGTATTCAGCTATTACAAAGAATGTTATATTGCCACTAGTTATATTCAGGCATAAAGACAGTAATGGCTACTTCTGATACGCCAATCTGGTGACCAAAATATTAGTTGATTAAGTTAGTATCTCACCAGGTCTTACAGTAGGCTAAATACGTAACGAGAGTTCCAAGACCACAGATTTTAGATTTTGATCTTTAATTTTCCCTGTTCTTTAGTAGATTTATCACATGGCTTTACTGAATGCTTCAAACCCAATTACCAACGAATGGTACAAACTGAATTGTATTTTATCTTAAACAAGTCAAGTAGGTCTTATCAGAATAGCCAAACGCAGTGAACAAAATAAATGGGATGCATGATTATCGGGTTACCAGAGTCAATATTAATTCATACGACCACCTTAACTCATCATTATTGGAAGATTGAAAGCTAATACTTTTTTGTAATCATCGTTAATACCTATTAACTTAAAAGGTTAAATAATAGGGAAAAAATTGAAGCTCGTGTTAAAAATGATCCCATTTTTACATGTTATCCATCCAACTATTGCCATCTCTATTAAAGCCATTCAAATTAAATAAGCAGAACTGGCATTTCCTTTCATTCACTTGCTGTAGATGTGGAAACATCATAATATCAAGACTATATGACTTGCACCAAAATCATTACTTAAATGCATATCAAAGTAATTCACAATGTATCTCTTAAAGAAGGTAGATAAAGAGAAAAGAGCAAATAAAAATATATAAATAAAAAAAGAGAGTGGAATATGCAAAAAGTAATCAAGCACAAGAATGATCACATACTTTCCCTTCTTCAATTTTTACAACACCGGTATCAGTGTCACGTAGTCCATGAACCTTATCATTGATGCGGATAACACCGGATGTAATACGCCCAGTCAAGATTCGCCCCACATAATCATCCTTTGCCATCATAGAAACCTGAAACCACAATTCATCCTCTATCTCAAACTCACATAGAGAAAAGTGAAAACAACTGAACAAAGTTATTCATACATAGCACCAATCTCAGTTCAGCAAAAGACAAATGTATCACGCACGATAATACATGTGCAAACTGCCTGCTTCCCTTTATTCTCCCATAATACAATCAATATAATACAAAGTTCGAAGTTGTCTTTTAAGTCTCATAAAGAAAAATAAAGCATCCCCCCCCCCCTTTTTTTCTTCCCATTATTAGAATTTAACACAATTCCTAGTTAAATATAAACGCTAAGCAGGTCTGGCCCTATCTCTTAAAATACCGCTGAGGGATATCGCTCAAAAATGCAGAAATCGGAAAAAACAAATTGAAAAAACCACCGAGAACTATTTGCTTCTGGCCATTTTGCGCAGGTACAATGCTAGTATGTAGAGAATACGTATGTGTGTAAACTCTTGCATCAAATATATGTATATAGCATAAAAGCATTGAATGCATAAGGCACTAAGAATTAACCAACCAGCATTTGGAAAGGCTCATCAAGGCTTGCTTTTGGAGGGGGGACATATGATACTATTGCATCAAGCAGCGGTGACATATTCTTGGCATCATCAGGAGGATTCTTAGTGTATGTGGGTGAAGCCCAACCTTCTTTAGCAGAAGCATAGAGAACCGGAAAGTCAAGTTGCTCCTCTGAAATATCAGTTTCATACATGTTTTTAGAATAGAAAGAAATCAAGAGTATAGTACTAACAATCAAATAAACCTTTTCCCCAAATCTGCACACCTGTTGCACCAAGGTTTGCAAAGAGGTCGAATACTAAGCTCTCAACTTCATCACACCTCTCCTCACTTACTGCATGAAAGATGGTCGATAATGTGTTTCTTTTATTAAATGAATTAAATTAACCAAAAGAATTCAATACACCTATTGCTAATGGAAGTTATAAAAAAAAAAAATAATAATTTTCAATATTCAGGAATATATGAGATGCAAACACAAGAAAAAGAACAAGTAAAGAGGTACCTGAAGGTCTATCTACTTTGTTCATTAGTAATATAGGTCGTAACCCATATCTTAAGGCTTTAGCCAAAACAAATTTTGTCTGTGCAAGCGGGCCTTCACCAGCATCCACGACTAATATTGCTCCCTCAACCATGCCAACAACCCGCTCAACCTACACCAAGCAATGATAAAGATTTAATCTAACAAGATATAACGAAAAGCAAAGATCAAACAATACCAAAAAATGTAGCAACTGCAAAAATAGAAAGCACTTTCAACAATTTTTAAATTAGGCTCATTGCGATACAAAGCTTTCTCATACAAGTGTCAGTGTGTGAATGATACTACTAAAAGAAAAGTTTTTCAACAACACCGTTATAACTATGGCATAAATGGGTTCTTTTTCATCATCAATAAAGAGAGGTCTCGATGTGTATGTGAAGTGGGAGTAAAAGTCTCTTCCGACAAGTAAATTAGATATCAAATCCATTCTATATATCAATTCGAAAACTTTTACAAAATCAATTGAAAAACACCTACAGACAAGTCTATATATCAAAAATTGAGAAAATGAAGATGGGTTCAATTACTAATTGACTAACTGCAAGCAAATATGTATGCTTTTTGAAGTTGTTTAGTACATAGTCTCGTTGTCGTATATCGTACCTCACCGCCAAAATCTGCATGTCCAGGTGTATCAACCATGTTTAACTCATTTTCTTTCCATGAAATGGAAGTTATCTGCAAGAATCAAAACAAGATTAAAATAAAAAATGATACAACAAACTTAGTAACATTACATTATTATTATTGGTATTTGTAACATAAATAAAAAGAAATATATGTATATATATATATATATATATATAATACCTTAGAGGCAATAGTGATACCGCGTTCCTTCTCGAGCTGATTAGAATCAAGGGCACGTTCATGGGGAATATCAGCACCACACTGTCTAAGCAAACGATCCATAAGGGTTGTCTTTCCATGATCTACATGAGCAATCACCGCCACATTTCTAAGACGGTTAGGATCAAGCGCGCCGCCTGGCTCCGCCGCAGATGCTGTTGCTGCGGACAAGAAAGATCTTCTTAAGAATCCAGATGATGATGATGATGGTGATAATGATGATAATGATAATTTCTTTCTTGTTGTTGTAGAGAAGAGAGTACGGACTAAAGGTCCGACCATTTTTAAGCCGGGTGAATCTGGAGGGTTTTTTTTGGGGGGGATAAGGGTTTTACTTTTTATTTGTCAAGGGTTTAGGTTGAGATGGAGGGAGAGACCCTATTGGAGTGGAATTGGAGGCAGAGAAATGGAAATGATTTCATTTCCTTTCCTTTGTTTGGTTCGACTCAAGTGACACACAGTTTGAGTAGCTACAAGC
Source organism: Erigeron breviscapus (assembly GCA_034093135.1). Lineage (NCBI taxonomy): Eukaryota > Viridiplantae > Streptophyta > Magnoliopsida > Asterales > Asteraceae > Erigeron > Erigeron breviscapus. The sequence continues at coordinate 66,335,490 of CM067168.1, read as the reverse complement.
CTACAACGACTTGGACTTTTGATTGAAAATAACAATATAGCTTCAAGATTTGGAAATTTTTAAGAATTAATGGAAATTAAAAATAAGAAGTTGTAGCAATATTCTAAAATACTTGTATAGGGTATGAATTAATCAAGTTTTAACGGTTAAATATTTAAAGTATAAGTGACTGATTGCTCATTTAATTTTACTCAAAATTCAAATAGATTAACGATTATTTGATTTGAAGTTAGATTTAGGGAAACAAATATAATTGGGAATATACAGAACTACATAATTATATAAGTAGGATAAGTATCCTGTATTGTAACAAACTTTGGACGAATGTCTATAGTGTGTAAAAACTAAAGTTGTGTTCATTGTATGTAATAACATTCAAATCATGTTTATTGTATGTATTCGGATATATGTGGCAACCATATAAACTATCACTTGTAAGTTTTTTATTGGTCGGATACATACAATAGACAAGATTTGAAAGTTATTACAGACAATGAACATAACTTTAGTTATTTACATTCGTTCAAAGTTTGTTACATTATAGGATACTAATCCCTATATAAGTATCCCAAATTATTAAACGAAAAACACACGTTAAGAAAAAGTATAGCCACTTAACTAGAAATAAATATATTAAGGATTAAAGATTTAGCATAAAAAATAATGTCAAGTTGAAATGGTCACGTCGCTAAGAATCATTGTGAGGAAGGTTCATAAATATACCATACCAAACATTTTTCTAAACTTGAGAAAGACTAATGAAAAATTAATATGTTTGACTTGACATATGTTTTGATTTTGTTTTACTTTTATTTTTTTGTGTGTATATTTTGTATTTTGTAATTAACTTTTGTAATATTTTGTTAATAATGTATTACTATATATATTTTTATTTTGTTTTTGTTTTTTATATATATATATATATATATATATATATATATAATATATATATATATATATATATATATATATATATATATATATATATATATATATATATATATATATATATATATATATATATATATATATATATATATATATATATATATATATATATATATATATATATATATATATATATATATATATATATATATATATATATATATATATATATATATATATATATATATATATATATATATATATATATATATATATATATATATATATATATATATATATATATATATATATATATATATATATATATATATATATATATATATATATATATATATATATATATATATATATATATATATATATATATATATATATATATATATATATATATATATATATATATATATATATATATATATATATATATATATATATATATATATATATATATATATATATATATATATATATATATATATATATATATATATATATATATATATATATATATATATATATATATATATATATATATATATATATATATATATATATATATATATATATATATATATATATATATATATATATATATATATATATATATATATATATATATATATATATATATATATATATATATATATATATATATATATATATATATATATATATATATATATATATATATATATATATATATATATATATATATATGTAACATAAATAAAAAGAAATATATGTATATATATATATATATATATATATAATACCTTAGAGGCAATAGTGATACCGCGTTCCTTCTCGAGCTGATTAGAATCAAGGGCACGTTCATGGGGAATATCAGCACCACACTGTCTAAGCAAACGATCCATAAGGGTTGTCTTTCCATGATCTACATGAGCAATCACCGCCACATTTCTAAGACGGTTAGGATCAAGCGCGCCGCCTGGCTCCGCCGCAGATGCTGTTGCTGCGGACAAGAAAGATCTTCTTAAGAATCCAGATGATGATGATGATGGTGATAATGATGATAATGATAATTTCTTTCTTGTTGTTGTAGAGAAGAGAGTACGGACTAAAGGTCCGACCATTTTTAAGCCGGGTGAATCTGGAGGGTTTTTTTTGGGGGGGATAAGGGTTTTACTTTTATTATTTTGTGTGTATATTTTGTATTTTGTAATTAACTTTTGTAATATTTTGTTAATAATGTATTACTATATATATTTTTATTTTGTTTTTGTTTTTTATTATTATATATATATATATATATATATATAATATATATATATATATATATATATATATATATATATATATATATATATATATATATATATATATATATATATATATATATATATATATATATATATATATATATATATATATATATATATATATATATATATATATATATATATATATATATATATATATATATATATAATCCTAAAAATTTACTACATATTTAGTTATATATATATACATATATATATATATATATATATATATATTTTTTTTTTTTTAAAAAAAAAAAAAAAAAAAAAAAAAAAAAAAAAAAAAAAAAAAAAAAAAAAAAAAAAATCGTTACATCTAATTTTTCTTTTTTTTTCTTTTTTTTTGGATTTACTAATTTACACTTTGCCCCCTCATAGGTTTTCTTTTTCCCCCCTCCAGTTTGTTTCCTTGCTTCCTGCCCCCTCCTGTTTTCTATTGTGCTTTTGTTTTACTTTTATTCTTTTGTGTGTATATTTTGTATTTTGTAATTAACTTTTGTAATAATTTGTTAATTTTGTATTTTGTAATATATATATATATATATATATATTTTTTTATTTTTTTTTAACTTTTGTAATATTTTGTTTTTAACATCTTTGTTTTCCTTTTAGTTTTTTTCTTACTTTGCTTTTTGGATTATATATTTTGTAACTTTTTGTTTTTTAATAACTTTTTTAAAATTGTTTTTTTTATACTTTTCCTTTTTTATTTAATTTATTTTTATTTTTTTTGTTACTTTTTTTGGCATTTGTTTTCCATATTTTTTTTCGAACTCTCGGTTTTTTCAACTTTATCTATCCATTATTACTTTTTGACTTCTTATAATAAACTTTAAGTGTCCAAAATTTTGGGTAATGCTAGATGTATGTTTGCGTGATGCGGCGGCAATATGTCTCCCGTGGCAACGCCCGGGTTAAAATTCTTGTTGGAAACAAGTGTTATACTATGATTTGTTGAACTTTTTTATATCGTCATCACCAAAAATCAAATATCAAACAGAATACGATATAAAATATTACACATATACGAGTACAATCAAGGTTTCGGAACTCGGGAATTGGGATCGAATCGGCGAGGAGGGAGTCATGATTATTTAAGACTCAGATCGGATCGGGCAAAATATCGGATTGAGGTTTTTATATAGAAAATATATTAATTTGGAAATTATATGTATAAAAATGAATTGTAAATATAGAAAACATAACAAACTTATTGTCAGCTTTGATTTTTGATATGAAAAAAAAAAGAAAGAAAAAGAAACACAAATCAATGAGGCAATAAAGTGAATGAACCATTCATTATACGATCTACCTCACCTTTTTCTTCTCGGACAACAACACCACCCTTTTCGTTTTTTTTCTTTTTTGTTTCACTACTCTACCTCACCCTTTTCATTTTCAATTTTTTTTTTGTTTCACTATTGTACCTCACCCTTTCTTTTTTCTTTTTTTTTGAAAGGTGTGGATCATTTGCTCGCAACAGGGGATCTAGCTTACGTTGTTTTAACCGGTCCGCGCTAGAGAGCCCCCTCACCCTCAATACCTAGTAGGAGGAGAAACCCCCAACTAAACCGCCCGAAGGCACGACATTTAATTGGGGTAAAACCCTGCCCCCTCTGCAGGACTCAAACCTGCTTCACTGGAGGACTTTATTTGTGAAATTCCTTTAAATGTCTTTCCATGTCTCGAACTCGAGACCTCCAACATGTAAAATTGGCGCTCAACCACTGAGCTATAATGGGAAGTATTGTACCTCACCCTTTCTAACCGACAAAAATGGAAGCAATAAGTGGCTTACATATATTCACCACCGCGGTGATCATCATCCTTCTCCACCCCCTTCTTCATCTTCTACCACCATCAACCCACAACCGTAGATCTGTTAATATGTATGTATATCTTTTCATCTTCTACCACCACTGTAAAACAAGGCGGTATCTTTCTCTCTCCATCTCCCCACTCTCTCTTTCTTTTCTTTTCTCCTTTATCTTCCAATTTGAAGCAAGATCCGACCAGTTTTGGACTTTTCTGAGCCGTTGACCACCATTGACCGCCGTTGACCGAGTTTTGGTCCGATCCGGCTGTATCTGACTCGTCAGACCACCGATCCCCGATCCGATTCTTAAAACTCGGCTGGATCGACCGAGTTTTACAACCTTGAGTACAATGCTACTAATACTAGTAGGACATATCATTTTTGTCGCTGGAAGTCAATTGGGATATTTTGTCTAGCATTTACTCTAGTAATATACACTTACCTCATTGACCAAGTCATTAGCGATGAAGCTTCTACACCATCTTCCAACATCACATTAATGATTATTCAACATTACAATCCAATTCACATTTCAACACTTTAGCCCAGGATCTCCAAAAACAAAAAAATATCCCATATATCATCATTCATTTCCAAGTTAATTTTCACCCATTTCACACAAAACCTCTCAAATGGGCTGCATTCATAGCATACCAAATTCCATCAACACTCAAAAAAACACATCATCATCATCATCATCATCAAACAACCCATCATTATCTAAACTCCATCTAACCCCTGATCTAACATCTTACCAAGAAGCATGCAGATCAGATCCCGAGTTACAATCATTTGACTTAGCTCTCCAATACAAAACCAGCCGAGTCATCAACTCACTTGCAGTAGGTGTAGAAGTACGTTCACTTTCACTAGATTCACTTCAAGAAGTCACTACAAGTTTACTTGACATGAACCAAGAAGTTGTAAACATTTTAATAGAATCTAAAGAAGATATATGGAATAATGATGAATTATTTTCATTAGTTAAAGATTTCTTTGACCTTAGTTTATTAACTCTAGATTTTATAACATCTTTAGACGATTGTTTAAAAAATGCTAGACATAGTTTATCTTTTTTAACTATTGCTTTTAATAAATTTGATCAAGATAAGGATTACTTAAATACCCTTCAACAGTTTAAGCAGTTTGAGAGTTTAGATAGCCCGTTTTCGCCGCAGTTTTTCGAGTTGTTTCAGTCTGTTTATAAGCAACAAGTTTCCATGTTGAGAAAATTGAATATGCAAAAAAGAAAAGTTGATAAGAAGTTGAAAAGCGCGGTTATGTGGAGACGGTTGACTAATGTTATATTTGTGATCACTTTTAGTACTGTTTTGATATGTTCTGTAGTTGCGGCTGCTGTGGCTGCACCTCCGTTGGTGACGGCGCTTGCAGCCGCGGCTGTAGTGCCGTTAGGGTCGATGGGGAAATGGGTTAACTCGTTATGGAAGAATTACGAGACGGGTTTGAAAGGGCAAAGGGAGTTGATTAATGCAATGAGAATGGGGAATTTTATCGCGATTAAGGATTTAGATAATATTAAGGCTTTGGTTGATAAGTTAGGGGTTGAGATGGAGGGTTTGGTGCAAAGCGCGCAGTTTGCTGTTAATGAAGAGGAGGAAGAGGCGGTTGCAATGGCGGTTGAGGAAATGAAGAAAACCGTTAATGATTTTGCTAAGACGATTGATGATTTGAGTGATCATTCGAATAAATGTAGTAGAGATGTAAGGAGAGCCAGAACGGTGATTGTGCAGAAGATCACGAAGCATCCTAGTGGCTCGGTTTAGGTATTGATGTTTTTGTTAATTTAATCTGCTTTATTGGTTACATATTTTGTTGTTAATATCTGTGTATTCTACAAAGAAATCTTTAGTTATGAACCTTATATTTGGGTCTAATAATCTAATGATTTGGCCCTGAGAAATTTGAACATATTAAGGGAGAGTTTATAGTTTATAGTTGTATAATTTTTTGATTATGTCTTTGTTGGCTAATGAAATACCTAATCGCTCAACGGTTTCGTTAAACTTATTTCTCTTAATATCGATTCACTATAAAGAAACTGCGACGATAATTCTGAAAACTCCCAACCGATGTTCAAAACGGGCACATGTCTAGGATTAGCATGCAAAACAGACATTGCATACATCATTTGCAGTGGAGAAAGTGTATCAGCAGGATTATCACGACTTAGTGACACTGCTAGCATAAGTAACTAATAACTATATGGTAGGTTTAAAGTTCAGATCACACGTGGGAAGGTGAGAGTTTTGTTATCTTTTCAGAAGCAATTAGTATTATTGTGTGTTAATATGATCACACCGCACGTCTGTTGAGCATCAAGGTCAAGAAAACTATTCACCTGAATAAGGTATACAGATAAGATGCAAGAAATCAGGTGGATGCTTAGATTCTGTAAAACAGAATTAATAAAACAAAGGAGAGACCTATAGGAATTGAATTGGTGATCCAGATGCAGAATTACAAAATAAGGGTTAGTTTGGACAGGTTCTTTTAGCTGTTGTGTTTATTTTGGTAATGACTACGACAATACGAACCAAATGAGCCACTCTAACATCCCTCTTACATCGAACATAGGTCATATGTATTAGTGTCAGGTCCAAACGGATTTAAGTTCGATTCCAAAAAAAGTTAAGTATTGCCTTTGGCCCTGAAAACTTTGAGCATATCATGGGAAAAGTTATAATTGTATAACTTACTTGTGTTGATTATATTTGTTGTCTTATGATCCACCTAAGATAATTGCTCAGAGGTTTCTTGAAACTTGTTTGTGTCTAATATTGGTTCACTGCAAATACGGTGCGCCAAAATAAGCCATTCTGAGAAACTTCCGACCCTTGTTTGAAACTTGCACACGTTTAGAATTAGCTCCCCAGATCAGGAGATTCCATACATTATCTGCCATGGAGCAAGTCTATTAGTGGGATTGTCACAAGTATTTGGCATTACTAGCGTTGATAACTATATAGTGAGTTTAATAATGTCTAAAGTGTGCACAGTTGGGAATTAGGGATATCGAGGGTTCTTTTTTCCCTTTTAGAAAGCAGATACTATTATCTTTGCTTTGATACGATTCACAGTGGATGTTTATTGAGCATCAAGCTCAAGAAAAAGGTTTCGTTGATTAGGGTATCCAGGTATGATGCAAGGGATCTGGTGGAGGCTTGGATTCAGTAAAAGAGAAATGAGTGGAGAGATTTACAGGACTAGCATCCATGATCCAGACCCAGAATAACTAAACAGGGGTCAAATTGGACAAGTTCTTTTAGTTGTTGACTTTATTTTGGTAATAGGTGAGTCAAAGAGTAGGACCAAATAAGTCTTCTAAAGTCCTTACATATAAGTATATAACATAAGTCATACAGGTTAGAGTTGGGTCCAAACGGGTTAAACGTGAATCCAAAAAAGTTAAATATTGCCTTTTAGGTAACATTTGAGTTTGATGCATTGATATTTGTACCCTGAAAACTGTTTTTTTTACTTTCAGTGGAAGGCATAAACAACTGTCAGTTAAACTTGGAATTCTGGGCTGCAGACTTCAGCTTGAACTTGCATCAATGTCAAACAATTACATAATTGACCCATTGCAATGTAACCTTAAATCACAGGGTGAAAAGGAAAGAGAAACAAACTTAACATGAAGAAATCCGCTTAATCAACCAAAACAACCCGCGAATGGTAACACAACATCCTGTTTTCACACTTTGTGTAGTTGCTGTAACAATCTGGTGAGCTGAACTTTAACTTGTCTGAAACCGTGCTTAACTCTTTATAGGAGATGGTTCTGTGACCCATTTGGACCTGTTCTGTGGATCCCTCCCCCCCGCTCAGTAATCACCACTTGAGAAATCAAAATATTCAACCCCATGAATACCAAGGTTCTAAATACACAAAGGGTAATTGAAATACACAGACCGGGCCGGGTAAACTTACCAAACAGTTCTGGGTAAAACATGTAACTTTTGGCATAAGCCATATTAGGTTGACCGAAACGACCCAAACCATTTGTTTGGTCAATAATCTAAATATTTTGTAAAAGAAGAGTGAGTTATAATTACAAAAAACTATATTATTCAATAACATTTCCTTAAAGAAAACTGTTTGCCCAATTGACTTGCTTCCTTCTTATCTAACTTTTTTGTTATCCATTTAACCCATAGCGGCAAGGCGGCTCGTTAAGTAAATGGGTCAAACTGCCTCCTTGGATTTCATGTTAAACAATATTATAAAGGGACTTATTACCCCATGAGAACTGCGAGAAAAGCCAGTGCGCTTGTTTCATCAATTTATGAGGCATTGGTGATTGTAGTTTAACTCCTAAATGTTAAATCAGGCAAGTCCCAGGCAACAACAACTAAGGATTGATACACAGAACTTAGCAAAATCAATGTTGTCATTAAACCATCACTTTATGACCATTACAAGTTTTTGTTTTTTTTTGTTTTTTTTTGGGGGGGGTGGTCATGACTCATGAAGTTGACATATTGGCTCGGGTTTAGCTTCAATGATCGGTGAAATCACATCTTTAATAAGGTCATTAGTTGTCTATTCTATTTTCCAAGTTTTTTTGAATGGACAGTTTATAAGTTAGCATACGCCTTTCACGAAAGTAAAGACTGTTTCATCAATACTATATTTACAGAAAGTACCATTAAGTGTCTAGTTATCATCATTTCTGTATCTCTTATTAGTAATTTAGCAAAAATAATCAGAATAAATAAATAAATAAATGAATATGAAGTTATGAACTTAACTATGAACCTGGCTGTTACCCGACCCGCCCATCTTGCCACTTCAAGAATTTGTGTTCATACATTGCACGTGATTGTTGGATACTTGGATCCAATGGATATGATTAGGGGTTCGGTAATCTTGCAGTCTCTAGCTGATTTGCTAACAGTGTGCAAGTCTGTTTTGGTTAAAAATGTTAGTGCATACCTTGAGTTGCTCTACACTTGAATATCATAGCAACAATAGAATTTGGATTTGAACAAAACCAGGTGGGTTGAATAATCTTTATAATCAGCTAGTTGCAAAAAATTTACACCTTACTATCAGAACAATAACCACTTCAATAATATTAAAACTCTAGAGAACTTAAAATTAAGATCCAAATGCCAATGGCGTGTAGCTCGGTTGTAACGGGTGGGGCATCTTTGTCACAAATAGCACAAAGTTAGGTTCAAACCCCAGCATCCCCGTGGCCACAACAACAAAAAAACAAAGAGTCAGATGTTAAATTCCGAATTAATGTCCAGTAGCTTGTTAAGGGTGATTGTCTAGTGTTTAACCTTACAAGGTGGTGTAATCGTTGTGTTTCTAAAACAACACTTGTTATTCTACAGCGTTTTTCAAAGTAGGCTTAGTTAAAAATTAGAATTAAGTGCCAAAGTATCTACTAATAAACTAAAACAGGATTGAGATGTTCTTAAAACGACACGTGGCGTAATCTTTGATCGACACGTGTCATTTTAATTTATTTATTTTATTAAGTTAGCTTTTTTAATTGTATATAGATTCAATTTCCTTATTAGACTTAGAGTTAAACTCTAACTCTTGATTTATAGATACAAAACACATTATAACCTTATTTGATTGATCGTTTTTATTAATAAAATTGTTTCTTTTTCTTTCTCAATTCTTCAACTTCTATTACTTATATTACATATAATAAGTTATTAACATGAAGACTTCAAAATTTTGAGTTTACGATCCGAAATCACAAGGCTATTTGCCGTCATTCACTATGCTTACAAGTTCCGATTTTGATGTGATTGTAAAAATTTAAGGTAAATCCAAAACTTTAACTAAACATATATTATATTTATCATTACTGTTTATTATAACTTAACTTCGATCATCGGTTTACTTTAACCACAATTTATTTCATTCTCACGAATCATGTATGAGGCATATTTGAATTTTTTTATGATACAATCTATATAGCTACCGTACATCGTACGGGTATTAGGACTAGTTAACATTCTATAAGAATACAATGACCTTACGGTCCATTAACTTTTTTTTTAGCTAAAATGAGTTTCTACAAAATATATGACAAGAATGTTTCTATAAACGTTTTTGAAGCAAGGATATGTAGGTAAAAATTGAGACCTGTCAAACCGAATATTGGTGGGTCATTTATCTATGGGTTAAGTATCCCGGAGTGTATGTAACTTGTCATATTTTACTATTGTATGTATGCATCAAAAATTTTGAACGTTTTATGAAAGTATGTCGCTAAATTGAATGAATCGTGTAAACAGTGAGGAAAGTGAAAACAATGAGGAAAGTGAAAACAATGAGGAAAAAGAAAACAATGAGGATGAACAATGAGGAAAGTGAAAACAATGAGGAAAATGATAACAATGAGGAAAGTGAAAACAATGAGGGAAAAGAAAACAATGAGGAAAGTGAAAACAATGAGGAAAAAGAAAACAATGAGGAAAGTGAAACAATGAGGAGAATGATAACAATGAGGAAAGTGAAAACAATGAGGGAAAAGAAAACAATGAGGAAAGTGAAAACAATGAGGAAAAAGAAAACAATGAGGAAAGTGAAAACAATGAGGAAAGTGAAAACAATGAGGAAAAAGAAAACAATGAGGAATGAACAATGAGGAGAATGAAAACAATGAGGAAAGTGAAAACAATGAGGAAAGTGAAAACAATGAGGAAATGAAAACAATGAGGAAAGTGAAAACAATGAGGAAAGTGAAAACAATGAGGAAAGTGAAAACAATGAGGAAAGTGAAAACAATGAGGAAAGTGAAAACAATGAGGAAAGTGAAAACAATGAGGAAAGTGAAAACAATGAGGAAAGTGAAAACAATGAGGAAAGTGAAAACAATGAGGAAAGTGAAAACAATGAGGAAAGTGAAAACAATGAGGAAAGTGAAAACAATGAGGGAAAAGAAAACAATGAGGAAAGTGAAAACAATGAGGAAAAAGAAAACAATGAGGAATGAACAATGAGGAGAATGAAAACAATGAGGAAAGTGAAAACAATGAGGAAAGTGAAAACAATGAGGAAATGAAAACAATGAGGAAAGTGAAAACAATGAGGAAAGTGAAAACAATGAGGAAAGTGAAAACAATGAGGAAAGTGAAAACAATGAGGAAAGTGAAAACAATGAGGAAATGAAAACAATGAGGAAAGTGAAAACAATGAGGAAAGTGAAAACAATGAGGAAAGTGAAAACAATGAGGAAAGTGAAAACAATGAGGAAAGTGAAAACAATGAGGAAAGTGAAAACAATGAGGGAAAAGAAAACAATGAGGAAAGTGAAAACAATGAGGAAAAAGAAAACAATGAGGATGACAATGAGGAGAATGATAACAATGAGGAAAGTGAAAACAATGAGGAAAGTGAAAACAATGAGGAAAGTGAAAACAATGAGGAAAAAGAAAACAATGAGGAAAAAGAAAACAATGAGGAAAGTGAAACAATGAGGAAAGTGAAAACAATGAGGAAAGGAAAACAATGAGGATAATTATGAGGACTACTTGGTTGAAAATGAAGATAACAATGAGGAAAGTGAAAACAATGAGGGAAAAGAAAACAATGAGGAAAGTGAAAACAATGAGGAGAATGAAAACAATGAGGAAAGTGAAAACAATGAGGAAAAAGAAAACAATGAGGAAACTGGTGAAGGGAGTAGGAATCCAGGAGATGGAGATAGTGATGATGAAGATGATTGGGATGTAGCTGATGAGGATGATGAATCAGTAGCTTCCTTAGATCACTTAAGTGAAGGATAAGATGAACTCAGAGAAGTCAGGCAAGGTAGACCCATTGCAAAGATGCCAAAGCCTAGCCAGTTACCTAAAATTGATGACTATCAAAGTGATCAAGGTCATGATAAGTCTGTTATACAAGAAGAGCATGATCAATTCTTGAAGGACCTTGTTGAAGCAATGACCAAGAAAATGGGGAGGAATTTCAAGATCCCCTGCAACCACCACCTGATGAGAAGGGACCATTCCCTGTTTATGACAAATCAACTCACTGGAGATTAAAAATGCCAAAGGTAACAACTTTATATGATTAATGTTTAATTTCAGAATATTTAGTCATGTGCAATGTATAATATATATAAACTTGTAGATTGTTTAGTCATGTGCAATGTATAATATATATATTTTTTAGGTTGGTGAAAAGTATGAAAGCCCTGAGCAATTGAAGGAGTGTCTGACATATTATGGCCTTGCAAATGGTTACTCTTTATGGTATGAGAGGAGTTGCAATAAAAGCATCATTGCAAGGTGTGGAAACAGACCACCAAGGGTGAAAGATGAAGAAAAAGGCAAACAGATCAAGGATGGTCTGAGATATCAACAGAAGGGTAACTGTAAGTTTAGGTTGTATGCAACTTGGATGGCTATAGAGAGGACTTTTCAGATTAGGACAATGGAAGGGGAGCATACTTGTGCTAGGAATTTCAAGTTTGGGACATTGATTAATTACAAGTGGATTGGCAGGCATTTTGCAGATAGGATTAGGCAACAACCAGAGATAAAATTGTGTGTCATTCAGGAGTTAGTCATGAAAAAATACAAGTGCTTTGTAACACATACACAAGTCAAAAGGGCAAAGACTTGGGCATTGACTGAATTTGAGAAGTCTTTAGAGGAGCATTATGCTCTACTGTAACACCCCAAGCCGAGGCTCGAAATATCACGGAAATCATATAGCACAAGGTGGAATTACAATAGAACAAGAGCTAAATGCAAATAAAGATTCAGTGAATCCATTACAATACGAAACAAGTACCAAAATACATAAGGAGCAATTAACCATCAAAGTTTACAAAAGAACATTCAAAAGATGGCAAATCGATCCTAAGTATAATGCAAAAGAGAAGGTCAATGAATCCTTGATCCATAAAGTCCAAAGCCCGGGTTCAACAGCAAGCAAACAATCAAACTCCAAGCCCTGGATTAACCTGATTACCTGAAAAGTGTACTAAGCATAGTCAACACAAGGTTGGTGAGTCGTAGTAATGGTCCACAATGAACCATCGTCAATAATCACAATGCACGAATAGAGGCAAAGTATAACTTACAGTAAGCCTCTCAGCAACACAATATCATCAACAACAAGATTACACAGATATAAGTAAATGTGTAATAAATGTGCACAAAGATGTAAATATTAATACAAATGTCACATGTACATGTAAGTCATAATGCAAATCATATGTGTGGTCTTCAAGTCATCTATATAATCAGAGTCATGTACGTATAAATGTCATCAAGTACATATAGTACCCGTATCAATGTCGTCAAGTACATATAGTACCCGTATCAATGTCGTCAAGTACATATAGTACCCGTATCAATGTCGTCAAGTACATATAGTACCCGTACCAATGCGTAAATGTCGATCTCTAACACAAGTCTAATACCCAATTGTTCAACCAACTAAACTATACGTATATACACTTAGGAGGATTCTACTTTCTTCGAGTCCCAGATGCTTATATATAGGGTCACCCGCAGCCTTCCCACCACATCTAAGGCCCATTGAAGGTAGAACCAACTTCCATGTCTATACGTCTATCCTAATAATAATAATATACTTCACAACTTAACTAAGTCAATCAAACGTAATAAACCGTCTCATCAATCCAACAACTAAACCAATCAATCAATCACTCACTCAACCATTTAATCAACGACCATTAATCCGTAAGTTCACCAATACAACGATAAAAGTATGAATAAGTACGTATCTCACAAGTCAAGTATATCAAGGCATTCATGTCTATCTCAAACGTAATCCCAAAGTCCATCATTTACTCTAAACAACGCGTACATACACTTCGGAGGATTTTACTTTCATCAAGTTCTAGATGCTTATGTATAGGGTCATCCGCAGCCTTCCCACCACACCTAAAACCCTTTGAAAGTAAAGCCGACCTCCATGTATGTACTTCTATCCTAAAGAGTTACAAACACATTCGTAAACCATCACACGATCAATCAAAACTGTCTACCAAACGATAATCAATCAGAAATTAACTAGACAAGAAATCAAGTCAACCAAACAAACAAACAAACAACACGTATATGTACACTTTTCAGCCCGAATCTCTATTGAGTAGGGAGCTACGAAACTCACCTTGATCGGCAAAGAAGTTTAAGTTGAGTAAATGAAAGATTAATAGCGAGTATTGGGCCCCACGCATACACAACCTATCAAAGCATATCATATAACATAATGTCAACTCTATAATCATAAATAAGTTGGTTCCTTAAGTTTAAGTCGAGTCACGAACCCACAATTACTTCTTTAACATTACCGAGTGTGAAACATAACACTTTGACTCGACATTTTTAGAAATGGAGGAAGATTCATACAAAATGAAATTTACTACAAGAAACTAGACTCTCTCACGATTCCAACGATAGGTCATATGACTGATTTGGACTTACGGATCAAAAGTTATTAACGTTTGAAAACTGACGCGCGTATCTCCCAGAAGTATCTCACTGCGCCGCAGTCAAGGCATTGCCTTGCCACTGCGCCGCAGTGAGGCTAAACAATGAAAGAGGTCAGAATATAGCCACTGCGCCGCAGTGAGGCAAGGTCTTGCCACTGCGCCGCAGTGAGGCTAAACAATGAAAGAGGTCAGAATATAGCCACTGCGCCGCAGTGAGGCAAGGTCTTGCCACTGCGCCGCAGTGGGACAAATTCCAGCACCTGCAACAGCAGTTCTTAAGTGCAGAAAACGAGCCAATTACCCCCAAACTCGACCCAAACCATACCAAAACGATTTGCAGAAGTTTGAAACTCATTTTGAAGCTTAACTAAGCACCAATAAACATAAATACACATAACCCAATTCACAAATTCGACCAACAACATCAAAATTACTTCCAAATCATTCTAACCCTAATCAAAACCCTAATTGGCTAGAACTCCGCTTTTGACCAATTTAAAACCTGAAATTACTTTGTAATGACTAAAAGCATATAAGTAAACATAAATAGATGAATTTGGGATGAATTTGACTTACCAATCTAGCTTCAAAAGTCAAAACCCGAATTTGACCCAAATAGATAGAAATCTTGCACTAGAACTTCAAGCTTATGATTCAATGAGGATTAAGAGATGGTAAATATGATGATTCTAGATTTGTATCAGTTTCAATAACACTAATTTGGCAGAATTTTAGAGAGAAAAGAAGAAGAAGAAGTTTGATCTTTCTTTGATATTTAGTTAAGAGATATTTTGTGATGAAGAATGGGATAAGGGGGAAGAAGGGTGGATCCTATAGGGCTGATGGGTCGGGTACGGGTATGGGTCGACCCGTTTCCATTTTCAAGCTAGTTTACACACCGTTTTACATTTAATCATCAAATAAGTCATAACAACAACCCTACAAACATACCACATAGTCTATAATCACCAAAATGAACCCAATTATTCCATTAAACAAGATTGTTAGTCAAATTACATGTAAAGTCAACCGGTCAAAACTCACAGATGTTACATCTACTTAAGCCATATGGTGAAGCATTACTGAGGACAAATCCTAGTTCAACTGTTCAGCTTGGCACCACTGTCAACCCTGATGGGAAAGTTTACTTTGACAGATTTTATGTATGCTTGTATGGTCTGAAGCAGGGGTGGAAATTTGGATGCAGGAAGATTGATAGATGGTTGTTTTCTGAAAACAGCATGCAATGGTGAGCTACTGACAGCTGTTGGAAGGGATGGAAATAATCAGATATATCCCATTGCTTGGGCAATTGTAGGAGGGGAAAATAAGGATAATTGGATTTAATTTTTAAGGTTACTAGAACATGATCTTGGGTGTCCAGAAGGTGATCAACTTACTTTAATGTCTGACCAAGACAAGGTACACTTTTGTACAACTTCTTTACTTAATATGTTGTTATATTATACATATAACTTGATTATTGTCTTGTTCAGGGTCTGATTGAGGCTGTAAAGGAGGTGATGCCCAGAGCAGAGCACAGGCAGTGTGCAAGGCACATTTATGAGAACTTCAAGAAAATTTACAGTGGTGAGCATTTCAGAAACCTGTTCTGGAGGGCATGTAAGGCAACATATCCTGCCCAATTTGAAGAAGTCATGAAAGAGGTTAAGTTAGCTAACCCTAATGCTTTTAAATACTTAATGGATAGAAACCCTAAATCCTGGTCTAGGGCCTTTTTTTGGCTGCATACTGGTTGTGAAGCTGTAGAGAATGGATTTAGTGAATGTTGGAATTCTCTACTTTTGAAGGTTAGGAATAAGCCTATAATAACCCTCTTAGAAGCTTTAAGGGTCATTCTTATGATTAGGTTGGAGAGCATTAGGGAGATAAGTTCTAAATGGACTTATGATGTGTGTCCTGCCATTAGAAAAAAATTGGACTTGATAAAAAATCAAAGGAGTGAATGGTTGGTAATTCATGCTGGGGGTAATAAATTTGAGGTGAGGAATTATAAGTATTCATATGGAGTAGATGTGAAAGCTAGAACTTGTGACTGTAGGTTATGGGAATTGAGTGGAATTCCTTGTGTTCATGCTGTCAATGCCATATTCAGGTTAAATCAGAAACCAGAGGACCACATTTCCTGTTGGTTTAGAAAGGGTATGTTCATGGATGCTTATACCCAATACCTTAATCCTGTTGTTGGAATGGATACATGGCAAGTAAACCCTGATCATAATGTACCCTTGCCTCCAAAACCTAGGGTCATGCCTAGGAGGCCAAAAGGTAAGAGAATTAGAGCAGCCCATGAACCTAGGGTCAGCCACAACAGAAGGGTAACCAAACATGGTGTAGAAATGACTTGTTCAAAGTGTTGGCAAAAAGGCCACAATGTTAGGGTTGTCAAAATGAAGCCACTGAGAGGCCTTCACATATGCCAAAACCTAGAAAGAAAAGGCCTGCAACTCATAGTGAAACACATAGTCAACCACTTGATGAAACACCAAATCAACCACCTACTCAACAACACAGTCAGCAATCTACTCAACAAAACAGTCAACCGACTAATCAAAGACAGAGTGAACCAGTCATTGAAAGACAGAGTCAACCAAAAAGAAAAAAAGTTGTAAGTAATTTGTTTGGTAGTCAAGAAAGCAGTGAAAAACATAACTCATGGGACCAAGTTTGTGCAAGGTTGTCTGGTAGGAGACAATCTCAGAGTCAACCTCTTCCTGACCTACAGAGGCCTTCATTAGAACCACCAAGTCAGCCACCTAGGTCTGCAACTCAACCACCACTTTATATGCCTAGGTTTGCAAGTGAACCAACTAGTGAGCCGGAAAAGGAAGGAAGTGAACCAACTAGTGAACCAGCAAGTAATGAGAGCAAGGTTTTCAACTCAACCAAGTAATGAGCCAGCAAGGTTTTCAACTCAACCAAGTAATGAGCCAACAAGGTTTTCAAGTCCACCAACTAGCCAGCCAACAAAGTTTGCAAGTCCACCATGTAGTCAGTCAAAAAGGTTTTCACCTGAACCAACAACTGAGAAGGCAACCATTCAACCAGTTGCAAGTACCAAGTCCTTTACTCAACCACCAATCAGTCCTGGAAAGAGGCATGGGGTTACAAAAGGAGGTTTCAAGTTTGCATTGCCACCAACAATCAGTAAGTTATTATTTTAATCCTTTTTAACTTAATATAAATTTCATGATACTTACAATAATTTATGTGTTACAGATACTGGTTATGTAAGAAGCACTGGGCCAAGTTAGGTATCAAGAGGGGTGGAAATGATTTTGGTAAGGGCAGGGGAGGACACACAGTTGCTTTTGTGTAACATTTGTGACTTTTGACCCATTGACTTTTTGTACAATTTGACTAACAATTTAGTTAGTAAAATATTTGATGACATTTTTGGAGATCAATTGTGAACATGTGCTTATTTGGTCGTTTTATTTGGTCATACGATGATAGTCGGTATTTAAATGGACTAGAAATGTGAAACGGGTTATCCGTGGATCCGACCCGCGACCCGTGACCTACCCAACCTTATCCCTTTCCTTTGTTTTTCTTCCACCCATCCCTTATCTCCTCTCTATCTCTCTTTCTTTCTTTCTCTTGCAAGAACAAAACACACACAAACACACACATATCTATCTCTCTCTCTCCAGAAATCTTGCACCATTATTGTTGTTTCAAGTTGGATTTGTGTTAGAATCATCATCTTCATCATCATCTTCTTCATATATCAAAAGATTGAGTTCTCAAAGTGCAAGGATTTTCCATTTTTAGCTCAAATTCGGGTTTAGCACTTGGTGAAAGTTTTGGTAAGTCAAATCTAACTCAAACTCATCATTCTATGTTATTAATCATGTTTCTTGGTCAATTTGGGTTCAAAAACGAATTAGGGTTTCTTACGGTTTTGAAATGGGTCATGAACGATTTTGGGCAAGAAATGATGTTATGAATCGAAATTATATAGTGGGTTATGTTTGTTTATGTTCAATTTCGTCTATTCAAGCTTGAAAATGAGTTGGGGTCGATTTTGATGTCAAAACCCGTTTTTGGGTAAAACTGGGCTAGTGAGGCCCACTCACTTCTGGTGCTACCCACTGCTTCATTTTGGTGATCAGTAAAATTCTAGTGCGCCCCACCAAATTTATGATGAGTCTCACTACCTGCTAGTTTTGATCAAGAGTCATCCTAGTGCGCCTCACCAAGTTTTTGGTGAGGCTCACTAACTGGAGTCTAACCTTTTGCTTCGTTTAACTTCCGTACTTGATGACATTATATGGGTACTTACGTACTTGATGACATTATACGGGTACTTACGTACTTGATGACATTATACGGGTACTTACGTACTTGATGACATTATACGGGTACTTACGTACTTGATGACATTATACGGGTACTTACGTACTTGATGACATTATACGGGTACTTACGTACTTGATGACATTATACGGGTACTTACGTACTTGATGACATTATACGGGTACTTACGTACTTGATGACATTATACGGGTACTTACGTACTTGATGACATTATACGGGTACTTACGTACTTGATGACATTATACGGGTACTTACGTACTTGATGACATTATACGGGTACTATACGTACTTGATGACATTATACGGGTACTTACGTACTTGATGACATTATACGGGTACTTACGTACTTGATGACATTATACGGGTACTTACGTACTTGATGACATTATACGGGTACTTACGTACTTGATGACATTATACGGGTACTTACGTACTTGATGACATTATACGGGTACTTACGTACTTGATGACATTATACGGGTACTTACGTACTTGATGACATTATACGGGTACTTACGTACTTGATGACATTATACGGGTACTTACGTACTTGATGACATTATACGGGTACTTACGTACTTGATGACATTATACGGGTACTATACGTACTTGATGACATTATACGGGTACTTACGTACTTGATGACATTATACGGGTACTTACGTACTTGATGACATTATACGGGTACTTACGTACTTGATGACATTATACGGGTACTTACGTACTTGATGACATTATACGGGTACTTACGTACTTGATGACATTATACGGGTACTTACGTACTTGATGACATTATACGGGTACTTACGTACTTGATGACATTATACGGGTACTTACGTACTTGATGACATTATACGGGTACTTACGTACTTGATGACATTATACGGGTACTTACGTACTTGATGACATTATACGGGTACTTACGTACTTGATGACATTATACGGGTACTATACGTACTTGATGACATTATACGGGTACTTACGTACTTGATGACATTATACGGGTACTTACGTACTTGATGACATTATACGGGTACTTACGTACTTGATGACATTATACGGGTACTATACGTACTTGATGACATTATACGGGTACTATACGTACTTGATGACATTTTGTGACTGCTAGATGTGGTAGACACTTAATTGCAGGAAAAGTATGATGTCTTTTGTGACTGCTAATTGTGCCATGCCACACTTAACTGCAGGAAAACTATGATGTCTTTTGTGACTGCTAATGTGCATGCCACACTTAACTGCAGGAAAAGTATGATGTCTTTTGTGACTGCTAATGTGGTAGACACTTAACTGCAGGAAAAGTATGATGTCTTTTGTGACTGCTAATTGTGATGCCACACTTAACTGCAGGAAAAGTATGATGTCTTTTGTGACTGCTAATGTGATGCCACACTTAACTGCAGGAAAAGTATGATGTCTTTTGTGACTGCTAATTGTGCATGCCACACTTAACTGCAGGAAAAGTATGATGTCTTTTGTGACTGCTAATGTGCATGCCACACTTAACTGCAGGAAAAGTATGATGTCTTTTGTGACTGCTAATGTGGTAGACACTTAACTGCAGGAAAAGTATGATGTCTTTTGTGACTGCTAATTGTGATGCCACACTTAACTGCAGGAAAAGTATGATGTCTTTTGTGACTGCTAATGTGATGCCACACTTAACTGCAGGAAAAGTATGATGTCTTTTGTGACTGCTAATTGTGCATGCCACACTTAACTGCAGGAAAAGTATGATGTCTTTTGTGACTGCTAATGTGCATGCCACACTTAACTGCAGGAAAAGTATGATGTCTTTTGTGACTGCTAATGTGGTAGACACTTAACTGCAGGAAAAGTATGATGTCTTTTGTGACTGCTAATTGTGATGCCACACTTAACTGCAGGAAAAGTATGATGTCTTTTGTGACTGCTAATGTGATGCCACACTTAACTGCAGGAAAAGTATGATGTCTTTTGTGACTGCTAATTGTGCATGCCACACTTAACTGCAGGAAAAGTATGATGTCTTTTGTGACTGCTAATGTGCATGCCACACTTAACTGCAGGAAAAGTATGATGTCTTTTGTGACTGCTAATGTGGTAGACACTTAACTGCAGGAAAAGTATGATGTCTTTTGTGACTGCTAATTGTGATGCCACACTTAACTGCAGGAAAAGTATGATGTCTTTTGTGACTGCTAATGTGATGCCACACTTAACTGCAGGAAAAGTATGATGTCTTTTGTGACTGCTAATTGTGCATGCCACACTTAACTGCAGGAAAAGTATGATGTCTTTTGTGACTGCTAATGTGCATGCCACACTTAACTGCAGGAAAAGTATGATGTCTTTTGTGACTGCTAATGTGGTAGACACTTAACTGCAGGAAAAGTATGATGTCTTTTGTGACTGCTAATTGTGATGCCACACTTAACTGCAGGAAAAGTATGATGTCTTTTGTGACTGCTAATGTGATGCCACACTTAACTGCAGGAAAAGTATGATGTCTTTTGTGACTGCTAATTGTGCATGCCACACTTAACTGCAGGAAAAGTATGATGTCTTTTGTGACTGCTAATGTGCATGAGACACTTAACTGCAGGAAAAGTATGATGTCTTTTGTGACTGCTAATTGTGCCATGCCACACTTAACTGCAGGAAAACTATGATCTCTTTTGTAAGTATTAATCCTGCTAATGAATGAATGGTATGTGGCCACAAATCTGTTATGATGCCACAATTATGCATATACTTGTTCATTTTTTTATGGTTTCAAATGTCCTTTTTATTCATTACAAACTGTTGGCCAAAATAAGCATTACAATTCCCAACTTTCATATACAAAACCAACAAAATTGACAAGAAAAACCACTTTCATTACTTCATTTTCATTCCAATTAACAGATACAATCAAACCAACACTGCCTACTTAGTTCATTAGTACTAGTCCTATCACAATGATCAACATGGATGCAACACCAACAAAAAAATAAAATTTTTTTCTTCATATTCACTCTGGATTTCGACAAACTCAAGTCTTCCAATGCTTTCAACAGAAATTTAACCTTTGAATCATCTTCTTCATCTCCCATAGCAGATTTAAAGTTAGCAGATTCCTTTGATTGAGAATGAAGATCATAAAAAAGGTCCTTGTAGTATTGATTCGGTAGTTCTTCATCAAGGAAAGCAAAGGTCGTACATTATCGACTTTTTACCTGAAATGAAAAACAAAATTACCCTAATAAACAAAACCCTAATTCAATTTCTTCAGTAATATATGGAAACTCACCTTAGGGCATCGTACAAATCGCCTGCCGGGATTTTTTGTAGTCCACGATGTGAAAACGAGCATCTTTTCTCCACAGTGACACTGCATATATCGATTAGTTGGATTTCTTGAAGAAGAATACGAGCTTGAAGTCATGGCAGAAGAAGAAGAGAGGGAAAGAGAGCGGGAAAGAAAGAGAGGGAAAAGAGATGGGGGCGGGAGAATGAATGAAAAAGGGGGGAAATATTAGGGTTTTAGTTATTATTTATGTGACATGGATCCAGCGTGGAAGCCTCGATTACACTTGACCGGCTCAAATTTTGATCCAACTGGTAATTACACGATTTATTCAATTTAGTAGGTATACTTCCTTAAAACGTTCAAAAATTTTGATGCATACATACAATAGTAAATGATGACAAGTTACATGCACTCTCAAATTCTTAACCCTTTATCTATAATACCTTTACTTGTTAGGCCATCTGGTATCGTCACATAACGACCCAAAACGTTACCTCATTGACATATTAGCGTTAAACATCTTATTGGTTTTGTATCGTTATGGTTGCATAACGTAGAACACTATATATATTTTATTTTGATATACCTACACACAGAAACAATACTTAAAACAAAAATATATAGAAAAGGAAAATCGATGTCGAGGTGGGCAAGAAAGTCCCAACCCATGACCCAAAACCAACCGGTAAAGGGAGACTTTCGTTGTTATTGTACACCTATGCGACGCTGATCCAACCCATTCCCCATACCCCTTGCTCTATACAACAAAAAGTTGTCATTTTAATTAGGGTTTAGTATCCCGGAGTGTAAGTAACTTTGCAACTTTTTCTATTGTATGTAAGTATCAAAAATTTTGTACATTATATGTAAGTATCTCGCTAAATTGAACAATTAATGTAAAATTTTTACGTTGACCAATCAAAAACTTCTACGTGGACAGCTCATATGGTTGCCACGTATACATTTTTACATTAAACGTTCAATTTAGCGAGAAACTTACATATATTGTTCAAAAATTTTTATGCATACACACAATAGAAAAAGTTGCAAAGTTACTTACACTCCAGGATACTTAACCCTTTTAATTAAAGACAATTATATACAAGTATACAACTAGATTTATGAGTGAAGAATTTAGTTAACTGAAAAACGATCATTATGCTTTCCTTATACTTTATGATGTCCAAACATTGACCCTTAAAATGAGACGAAAGAAGTGCTTTTATTTATGTGTAAAACTAAGTTTTTGCGGTAACGTGCGAGTAATGATCCTATATTAGAAATTAGAAATAAAATTAAGTGAAACATATTTGAGTCATGCAGAGAGGGCAGAGTTTTATTCAATTAAATGTCGTGCATTCGGGCGGTTTAGTTGTAGGTTTCTCCTCCTACCGGGTATTGAAAATGAGGGGATCTCTAGCGCGGACCCGCAAAGACAATGTAAGCTAGATACTCTGTTGCGAGCAAATAATCACACCTTAAAAAAAAGAAATAAAACTAAGTAATTAACTCAATAATTCTTCAACTTCAATACGACTTTAATTGGAAATAAATTAAGTATCCATTTTCATCTTCTTTTTTATCTTTTCTAAATACACACTTTTTATTAGTATATAATAAACAGTTCTATATTAAACATAAGAAAAATGCTAAACGCAACCCTTTGGGATGCACTTAACATGCATAAAAGTTTACCCCCTTAATTTTATAGTAAGTGTACAACTATTTAATGTACCTTAATGCAGCCCTGAAGGTTGCGTTTAGAAAAACCTAAACATAATTGAATTTATTGTACATTTTTAAAGGGTGTGATTGAAGGACAAAAAATTGAAAATAGAAACCCCTGTATGGCATGCATGACAAATTGACAATACACTCAAACCCCTTCAGATTAAATTCAAATTTAGTAAGATAAATAAATTTGGGAGGTTCTATCTGGGGCAGATATCAGCTTGCTGGAGGCCTCATCTTCTATCTTCTATCCAATTAACTCCTCACATCTTTACTTTCTTTCATTTATACTTTTTGTTTTCTTACGTTTGGTCGATGTGCTCTTCTGCAACCTCCTACCGACTACCCCCCATTCTTATTTTCCTGATTTTACGGAATTATTTGGTGTCATCTATTTATTACATGCAACAAATTCAACCATGCATGAATTTACTCGTCAAGCAACTGACTTAGCACATACCATTTATTTATTATAATAATAATATTTCGAGTAATTACACGGATGGTACTTGAAGTATATTCCAGATTACCATTTTGGTACAATCTTTTGAATCTCTACCAGATCATACCTAAAGTTTTCAAAATCCTGCTCGTACGGTACCTAAGACTGACGCCATCTATTTGGCTGTTAAATTCATCCACTTGAGGACTTTTTTCGTTATTTTCATACAAGAGAACCAAAAGTGTAGATAATTCTACAATAAATAAACGTTGTCAATTAACAAAATATACATATACATATATTTTATTTATTTCTTTTATTTCGTTTTTTCATTTATTTATTTTAGTTAATTTTTATTTTTTTTAAAGGAAATCTATTATCAAAAAGATAATAATAAATCAAAAAAATAAAAAGAAATCAATAAACAAAAAATAAATCATTTTTTTCTTATTTTTTAAAAAATAAAAACCTTGTAATCTATCATCTCTATTAGTTACCCTTTATTAATACCTTAAGAGCAAAATTTGTAACAGGTCATTGTCAAAAAGGAATTATATTTTTTTAATGTGTTTTTATAAAAAATAAAGAAAAAATGAATTATAAATCAAAAAAATAAAAATAAAAGCCACAAATTCCCCCCTCTTCCCTCCCTATTTTGAATGGTTTCAATTGTTGCTGTTGTTGTTGTTGTTATTATTATTTAAAACAAAACACATTTCAAAAAAATAGCGGTATTAATGAGAGATATGATAGGTGATAGGTTTTCATTATAAAATAAAAGAAAAAATTGATTTATATTTGTATATTTTTGTTTTTTTTATTTTTTGATTTTTTTTAGAATAAGTTTTTATTAAAATATATAAAATTATTTAAGAAAAATAACTGAAAAAAAACATAAAATATATCTATATGTATATTTTGTTAACTTAATAAATTTTATTATTATAGAAGTAATTACATTTTTGGTATTTTTGGTAAGAAAAACAAAAATAGTCCTAAAGTAGATGAACTTAACAGTCAAATAGACGGTCGTTAGTCTTAGGTATCTTACGAGTAAGATTTGAAACTTTTAGGTATGCTTCGAATAGAGATTCAAAAGATTGTATCAAAAAAGTAATCTGATGTATACTTAACATTGGTGTAATTTACTCTAATATGTCATATATCAAGGCATATGATGATATATATGTAGTTCAAAAGAATTTCATTCTTTACGCTATTAAAGAAAATAAGATTATTGCATATAAAAAAAAGGAATGCGTGTTGTTTGAATAAAATTTTACATCACATGTTGATTAAATGATGCTTCAATCCTATTTTAGTATATTCGTAAATATTGATATTTAATAAAATTAATATTGTAGTAAATAAGAATGTAGCATATATTAATTGTAAAAAATTATGGATATGACACATCACATTAATTGTATCCTATTTTGCGTTCTATGAGAATCTTGGAGACGGAGGTTTATATATAGGGTTAAGTATCTGTGTGTGGATGTAACTCGTGACCAGCTATTAGTGTGTGAAAGAAACTATAATTGGGTTCATTGCATGTAATTCACCTGCTAAATTGAACCAATCGTGTAACCAACCAGATGAATGCTAGTTGTTTGCCACATAGTCTGCCATGTCAAACCACATAGGATGCCATGTTGGTTGCCACCTTATATATAAACTTTAATCTAGTCCATTGTATGTAGTTAGCTTGCTAAACTGAATAAATCATGTAAGTGATTAAAAAATCCGGCCAAGCCTTGAAAATGTTCTTAACAACCACAAAAAAATTATATCTATGATCTATATGGTGAAGAACCTTAAAGTCCCACCAAGTCCCGGTACCACTGTCAAAATCAGTCGCAACAATCTTTGGTGACAGTGGCCACCACCCATCACCATTCTCCACTCGCATAATGGAAGAATCAATTACCTGTTTTGATAGTGCAACAATCTTTGGTGACAGTGGCCACCACCCATCACCATTCTCCACTCGCATAATGGAAGAATCAATTACCTGTTTTGATAGTGAAATCGGGGTTTAGAAGTTTGGTAAGAATGAAAAGGGTTGATCATTGTTCTCGACGTGCTCCACCCATAATCACAATGATCAAATATTCGTATGCTGTGAATGGTTTTAATGTGATATAGTTATTCTAATTTTTTGATGTTCATGTATGTAAATTGTTATTGTATTGGGGTTGGTGGCCCATTGGTAAGGTCTTTGACCTTGGGAGGATCCACCTGGGTTCGAGTCCTACTTCCCACATTTGTGGGGGTGGATTAATAGGGGGTTTTTCGAGAGTCCTGGTTTCCAGACATACATGTAATTTAGGAGTAGAAGTAAGATAAAATGCCGTTCAAAAAAAAAAATTGTTATTGTATTAATTTAGGTGATGTTAATTGATTTATTTGAAAGAGATGGCGTAATTTATGTAGTAGAAAACTGGTAACCAAATCGATCTTTGATAATTAATCCGGGTTTTGATATTAGTGTTTTGTTATATCGCCGGAAAAAATGGTGTTGTCGGAGATAGTACCTGGAGAAAGCTGGAGAGATGATCGAAGTAAACAAGTCACCAGAGTTCTTGCAAATGTATTCAACTATGTATAATTGTGTATTGTATGTATATTAGGTGACATGAATATTCCAGCTCAGCAAGTCACATCAGTATTTTAATTAATAAAAAAAGGAAGGTAACCGGTTACCTTTTCAGCAGGTCAACTGTTATACGATTCGTTCAATTTAACAGGTTAATTACATACAATGAAAGTGACTAAAGTTTCTTTCATACAATAGTAGATTAGTAGCTTGTCACGAGTTTCATACGCACACATATACTTAACCCATATATATATATATCGATAGACGCGTCCGTTGACGACTTTACAATCTCCACCGCATTTTCCAATTAAGGTTTCGTTTGGCTATCGAGATACATAACCGTCGTCAAAAAATAAACACCTGAGTAAACTTTAGGATTGTAAAAAACAATAGATTTTGTTGATAGATTAATTAATTGTCGCTGTAAACGCCAAATATGTTATGATAGTTAGCATTGCATTGAAAATTGGTGTAAAGTATCATAACAACATGATTTTGGTGCCTTGATTGGAGTTAAATTTTCATACCAAAGCGATATTTTTGTGCATACATCATAGTCCATAGATGATCTTGTACTATTGTTTATAGAGCAACTAAATTAGCTTGTTTATATCACCGTGGCATACATTTGAAGATGATCTTTTGCGGCTATTGCGAGTCTAGTTGGTGCCTTGGTGGCATGCCCGTGTTTCCGGTCCCTCTTGTTTTGATCCAGGTCAGTATCTAGATTTTGACTATAGAAGGTTTATTTGTTATCATATTGCTTATTGGTTGTTTCTTATGTTTTTAAGTAAAAAAATTGGACATTCCACATGGTTAATTGTAAAGTTGGCTTTCATGTTTTGGCTTTAGAATAAAAATCTTGCGAGCCGATGAAATCGGGACAGATTATTCCGTTTGTATGATTTTCCTGTTTAAGACCATCTAAACCGTTAAGGTTTTTCACTAACAATTTTTCTTCAGCTTACCTTTTACACCTTTTTCTCTTTCCTTTTAAACCGTATGATTACTAACTTAAATACTCTATTGTCCATTGTACTTCATAATACCTTACAATATAATCAATTAAAATAAACAATAATTTAGAATAAAAATGGCCTATTTATCCGCCTTTCACCTAGGTGAAACTATTCGCCCTACATCTTCACATCCACGTTTCACCTAGGCACAAATAGTCTACGAGGATGTTTGGGATTAAGTTCTAA
>CM067168.1:66234913-66299913 GCA_034093135.1 Erigeron breviscapus | reverse complement strand
AGTTTGACAATGTGACAACTCGTAATTAATTAACATCGGGTTAGTCCTAATCTCAATTAGACAGTCATTTGACGTGGAACTTATTAGACTTTTGGACTTTTGACTTAGTCAAAGTAGACGTATCTTGTTGACGTAGACTATTAGCTATCTAGACGAATGCCGAGTCTTTAAAATAACTTTAAATTTATATTTAAAGGTTATGTCCTGTACGAAATAAAAAGACTATCTAGACTTAATATTGTAAAGTTCACTTTGACGAAACTTTATTGACTTGTCTTAATTAAAATGACACGAAGGAAAATACCATTACTTTACATTTTAACCTATTAGCCAAACGGTATTTAATCGTAAGCATTTTACCAAATTAGGGGTAAGGTATAAATCTAATTTTGGCCACATGGACCAAAATTGTAAATGAAAGGCAGGGAGGGAAACACCAAGCCCCCCCCCCTATCTCTCTGTCTCCTTTTGATCAACACCAACACACACACACCACACAAAACACACAAATCACCCAAATACTCTCAATCTCTCTAGTCTTCTTCTACATCAGTTTTGCAAAGGAAAGATTTAGGGATTTTAAAGCTATAAATTGGTATTTGCATCATCAATCCCCATCTTCATCAATTATTCAAGAACATAAGTTTTGGTAAGTCTAAATCACCCCTTTTGCGCCTATTTATGTTTACTTACTCTTTTATAGTCATTTCGAGTTCTTACAAGGCCTAAAACAACTTAAAATGGAATTAGGGTTTAAATAGGGTTTTGGATTAATTTGATCATTTCGGAAGATTTAACGATGTTATGGACGAAATTATGGGCAGGGTTATGTGTATTTATGGTTTATAATGTTTAGTTATGCTTCATAATGGGTTACAAGCTCTTACAAATCGTTTCGGGTTGAATTGGGTCGAGTTTGAAGGGTTTTTGTTTGGTTTTCTGCATAAAACTGCAGCTACTGCCTTTTGGTCCAGAACTTGGCCACTGCGGCGCAGTGGCATGAGTTAGCCCCACTGCGGCGCAGTGGCTAGGGGCTGTTTGATCGTGGTTAGCTCACTGCGGCGCAGTGAGCTTGACTATGGCTCACTGCGGCGCAGTGGTATGTTGCGGAAATATTTGACATTTCTAGTTTTTGGACAACTTGAACGTTTGGACTTGGTGAATATTGAATGGTACTTTAGACTACCTTATAATGACAATTTCATTGATATTGCCAACTAAAGTTAAATAATATTGAACATTGAATCACATTCTCGGTCAAGGCATTCTAGGATTGATAGCTAAGTAGTTGTACGTAGGGTACTTGTCGTCGTGAGATTTGATTCTCACCATTCGTGCTCATATCCTAGGTTTTGGATAGACGTGGAGACTAGACTGCTCTTATTCTCAGACTGCTCATACTTATAGCTCTGTGAACGCTAAGGTGAGTTTATGGCGCCCTTTTTCCTTTTACTTTGGGCCTGAAAAGCATGTACTGTATACACGACTACTTTATAAATGATTTGTCTTTGTCTATGCCATGAGATTTGGTAAATGAAATCATTTGTCTTATAATTGCCATGTTGACGGCTGTCTGAAAATGTGTATACATGTCTTATGAAATTTTGATCTATATGTCTTGACTTGCCATGTTGTCGGCTGACTAAATTGTTCTTTGTGTTTGACGAACTAAAATGATCCCTCTTATGTAGTTATTACCATTATGAGATCCTAATGGTTGTCTTGTCAGATTTTGTGCCTGACTGTCTTTGTTCTGGTCCGCACCCCATTGTAGACGGGAGACCTGTGCGAGGTATTTTGGTCCGCACCCCATTGTAGACGGGAGACCTGTGCGAGGTATTTTGGTCCGCACCCCATTGTAGACGGGAGACCTGTGCGAGGTATTTTGGTCCGCACCCCATTGTAGACGGGAGACCTGTGCGAGGTATTTTGGTCCGCACCCCATTGTAGACGGGAGACCTGTGCGAGGGAAATTAGTCTTATTGTCGGATATTGATCCCGACTGTCTTGTCTTAATATTGAGGTCAGATTTAGGTCTGGACCGTCTGGTCTTCGTATTATGGTCGGACTTCGGTCTGGACCGTCCTGTCTTAATTAACTACAATAAACGACGATTGATCTTTTAGTCAAACACACTGTAAACTCACCAACTATTTCGATAGTTGATCCTCTCAAATTTCATGCTTTTCAGGTGACCATCAGTAAGTCGTGGAATCGTATTTGGCATAATAGGGCCAATCTTTTGACTTTGGACGTACAATTAGCATCAGACATTGAGGACTCTCATGCTTTTGGCTTTAGTTGTATTTGACTGTCCAATTTATTGAACTTGTATTCAGTGGGCCCAGTTCCAAACGAGGATGACTTGTATCCGTATTTTGGGGTCCACACTTGAACGTTTGGACTTGGTGAATATTGAATGGTACTTTAGACTACCTTATAATGACAATTTCATTGATATTGCCAACTAAAGTTAAATAATATTGAACATTGAATCACATTCTCGGTCAAGGCATTCTAGGATTGATAGCTAAGTAGTTGTACGTAGGGTACTTGTCGTCGTGAGATTTGATTCTCACCATTCGTGCTCATATCCTAGGTTTTGGATAGACGTGGAGACTAGACTGCTCTTATTCTCAGACTGCTCATACTTATAGCTCTGTGAACGCTAAGGTGAGTTTATGGCGCCCTTTTTCCTTTTACTTTGGGCCTGAAAAGCATGTACTGTATACACGACTACTTTATAAATGATTTGTCTTTGTCTATGCCATGAGATTTGGTAAATGAAATCATTTGTCTTATAATTGCCATGTTGTCGGCTGACTAAATTGTTCTTTGTGTTTGACGAACTAAAATGATCCCTCTTATGTAGTTATTACCATTATGAGATCCTAATGGTTGTCTTGTCAGATTTTGTGCCTGACTGTCTTTGTTCTGGTCCGCACCCCATTGTAGACGGGAGACCTGTGCGAGGTATTTTGGTCCGCACCCCATTGTAGACGGGAGACCTGTGCGAGGTATTTTGGTCCGCACCCCATTGTAGACGGGAGACCTGTGCGAGGTATTTTGGTCCGCACCCCATTGTAGACGGGAGACCTGTGCGAGGTATTTTGGTCCGCACCCCATTGTAGACGGGAGACCTGTGCGAGGTATTTTGGTCCGCACCCCATTGTAGACGGGAGACCTGTGCGAGGTATTTTGGTCCGCACCCCATTGTAGACGGGAGACCTGTGCGAGGTATTTTGGTCCGCACCCCATTGTAGACGGGAGACCTGTGCGAGGTATTTTGGTCCGCACCCCATTGTAGACGGGAGACCTGTGCGAGGTATTTTGGTCCGCACCCCATTGTAGACGGGAGACCTGTGCGAGGTATTTTGGTCCGCACCCCATTGTAGACGGGAGACCTGTGCGAGGTATTTTGGTCCGCACCCCATTGTAGACGGGAGACCTGTGCGAGGTATTTTGGTCCGCACCCCATTGTAGACGGGAGACCTGTGCGAGGTATTTTGGTCCGCACCCCATTGTAGACGGGAGACCTGTGCGAGGTATTTTGGTCCGCACCCCATTGTAGACGGGAGACCTGTGCGAGGTATTTTGGTCCGCACCCCATTGTAGACGGGAGACCTGTGCGAGGTATTTTGGTCCGCACCCCATTGTAGACGGGAGACCTGTGCGAGGTATTTTGGTCCGCACCCCATTGTAGACGGGAGACCTGTGCGAGGTATTTTGGTCCGCACCCCATTGTAGACGGGAGACCTGTGCGAGGTATTTTGGTCCGCACCCCATTGTAGACGGGAGACCTGTGCGAGGTATTTTGGTCCGCACCCCATTGTAGACGGGAGACCTGTGCGAGGTATTTTGGTCCGCACCCCATTGTAGACGGGAGACCTGTGCGAGGTATTTTGGTCCGCACCCCATTGTAGACGGGAGACCTGTGCGAGGTATTTTGGTCCGCACCCCATTGTAGACGGGAGACCTGTGCGAGGTATTTTGGTCCGCACCCCATTGTAGACGGGAGACCTGTGCGAGGTATTTTGGTCCGCACCCCATTGTAGACGGGAGACCTGTGCGAGGTATTTTGGTCCGCACCCCATTGTAGACGGGAGACCTGTGCGAGGTATTTTGGTCCGCACCCCATTGTAGACGGGAGACCTGTGCGAGGGAAATTAGTCTTATTGTCGGATATTGATCCCGACTGTCTTGTCTTAATATTGAGGTCAGATTTAGGTCTGGACCGCTTCTTGGAAATTACCAAATTATTGCATGTGGATGGAGGATCAAATTTGTTTGTTATTGACATTCTTTTTGTTTGTTATTGACATTTTTTAATTAAATTGTCAGTTTTATTGCTTAAAAAAGGATGTTAATGTATAGATGAATGATAATGTGATTGAACGAGGAAATTTTTGTCCGTGTTGTTTTATAGGATCCTATTTCAGGTGTTTGAGGAAGTTATAAAAATCTAGTATAACGAGATGACCAACGTACTTTTCTATTTGTACATGCTTGCCCATTAAACTGGAATATTAATGTGTATCACCAACAAACTTTTTCAAATTTGTACATGGTTACCAATTATTCAAAACACATTCATCCCTGATTCTCTCTTATACCCCTATCTTCAAAATCTGCTTCTCTCTCTTCAAATAAAACCCAGATTAATCCTTAAGTTGTGGTTGTATGTGAATCTGGGTTTTATTTGAAGAGAGAGAAGAAGATTTTGAAGATATGAGTATGAGAGAGAACCAAGGATGAATGTGTTTTGAATAATTGGTTAATCATGTACAAATTTAAAAAGTTTGTTGGTGATACACATTAATATTCTAGTTTAATGGGTAACCATGTACAAAAAGAAAAGTACGCTGGTCATCCCGTGATTAATCCTTATAATTAACTGTAGAATTTAAAAGGTAAATGACGTTGGAGGTTCAACATTAGCTCATGATTTAAACTATATATTGTTTGCATAATTCCGTGAGAGTATTAAATAGTTGCATATTAAATAAAGAGTTAAGTACTTTTTTCGTCCCTGTGGTTTATCGTTTGTTCATTTTTCGTCCTCGGCGTTAACTTTTGGCTAAAATCATCCCTGTGGTTTACTTTTCGTCCCTGGATCCGTTAACCCCTCACGTGCAAGGCACGTGAGGGGCATTTATGTCTTTTCACCCATGGTTAAGTGCAAAATTCATCCTTATGGTTTGTCGTTTTTGCATTTTTCATCCTTATGGCGAGGATGAAAAATGCAAAAACGACAAACCACAGGGATGATTTTTGCATTTTTCATCCTTATGGCGAAGATGAAAAATGCAAAAACGACAAACCACAGGGATGATTTTTGCATTTTTCATCCTTATGGCGAAGATGAAAAATGCAAAAACGACAAACCACAGGGATGATTTTTGCATTAAATTGGTGAAAAGACGAAAATGCCCCTCACGTGACTTGCATGTGAGGGGGTTAACGGCAAAGTTATAACGGCAGGGACGAAATGCAAACCACGGGGATGATTTTAGCCAAAAGTTAACGGACGAGGACGAAAAGTGATAAAACGATAAACCACAGGGACGAAAAAAGTACTTAACTCTTAAATAAATATACATTTCTATACTACTCTATAAAGCAAACTACTCCTTCCCTTTTAAGTAATTAAGAATTTGAAATGACCATAATACCCCTCTTATTTATTCACTAATTTAAACATCTTCACCTATTTACCTATAATACCCTTAATGAAATAAATTACAACATAGATCCTCCAACCCTTAAAGAACCATATTAACCCCTCTTACATCAATTAATTTACATTCACCACCACGCCACCACCACGTCACCGCCGCACATCGCCGTCGCACACCTTCGTCGCTACCACCATCACCTCTATATTTCTTTATACTACTCTATAAAGTAAACTACCCCCTCCCTTTAAGTATTTAAGAATTTGAAATGACCATAATACCCCTCTTCTTTATTCACTAATTTAAACATCTTCACCTATTTACCTATAATACCCTTAATGAAATAAATTACAACATAGATCCTCCAACCCTTAAAGAACCATATTAACCCCTCTTACATCAATTAATTTACATTCACCACCACGCCACCACCATCGTCACCGCCGCACATCGCCGTCGCACACCTTCGTCGCTACCACCATCACCGCTGCATCGCGCGGGCATCCGTCTAGTACAATAAAATATAGAGTGGAACTTTTAATATATAAATACAATTTTTTTTATGCATGTTAAGTTTCATTTAGCATCTCTTTTTTTTTCATTCGTGGTGTCGAAATTTTTTTTGGGAGAATATAACTAAATATTGGGGAAAAAAACACATTTTGTTAATACCTTAATTTTATTAACGATGACTTAGTTAGGCTTTTCCCAATAGGAGCTCTTTCTCACATCTTCCTCACTGCCACATCAGCTTTTCTCTCCCCTAAAACACGTCTTCGACACCCAAAGCAGCTTTCATGGGTGTACATAGGGTGCTAAAGAGTCGGGTCCACTCTCATTGAGGGCCCATATTTTTCTCTCTATATGCATATGTGTGTAATTTGTATACTATATTATATCTATCTATATGTTTCTAGTAGATGGTATCGTTTACAATACCTTAAATCATAATTCACATTTTACTATTTAGGACCCTCTATTATTACCAAAATTTTGTTAACTTTCCCTACATTTTATATAATTCATTATTTATAATTTTGAATGGTCTATACTGTATAGCTATGGGTAAAGACAAAATGCGTATAGCATCCTTAAATTGTGGTATAACTAGAAAACGTATGTTACTATTAATTTGCGGTATATATGTACATTTTATATTTTAATATATTATGAATAATTTAGATTTTTCACTTTAATTATGTTATAAGAAAATTGAACTATAAAACTCAAATAGGTATTTTGTTTTATAGTTGTCTATTATAAATAAATGCAAGGTTGACACATATTTGCTTAAAATAAACTATGTTATATTATTTTGTCATATTTTATTTTAAATGTCATAAACATTTTTCATCATAATACTATGTTTTTATATTATATTCATCGGCTTATTATTATAGGGGTATATGTATATTTTTGAGTCGGGCCTGAAATGTTTTTATATTTTTTGAGACGGCACTGTCCACACCCATTACCAACACATCTTCCTCACCTCTTCTTCATCATTTGCGGATGCGACACTATCCGCATCGGATGCATTTTCATTAATTATCAATGGCGGTTGTGGGTTTCTGTAACACCCGACATTAAAAAATATGGGTTTTCAAAAACTTTCACCTAACGGTGTCAAAATTGCGGAAGAAATCTTTAAACGTTCAAAACCGATAAAAACTGTTCGGTTTTTGCATTTATTGGTGTTACATGTAATACCATCAAATAGTTTAAAATGAAAACCCAACGGTTTCCCAACACAAAACAACCGTTCAACAATACTACATAAATTCGACATCAAGTACGAAATGTAAATGAATGTCTAAAGAGACAATCGACTATGGGTAGCTAAGTTCTCCTGCATGCATCTACCCAACTCTCACTCTTCCTGCATCAACTAGTCCTTCAAGCTAAACCTGAGGAACAACCACATTTAAGAAACAAGTGTTAGCTAACGAATTAGCTAAGTAAGATAACACTATGTTATTAAGACATTCGTCCAATTAAAACAATCTTCATTATTAGACAAGTTTATTTAGGCACAACACACATCACACGTTCACACATAACTGCATATCAACTTCATATCAATTAGGGTGAATCCCCCTAAATGTGCATATCCTTCATTTTATTCACACATTATCACACATATCTTCGTTAACTGCATATAAGTGTAACATAAGTCACACCCGACTAGATGCTTCACCAAAAGGCGAGTCATACTTCGTCGTTAAGGAATGGCAAGCCAATCCAAGAGTAATCCGTATGTGGAGGTTGGTCAAACCCCTCGTATTACTCGCCCTGCATTATAATGACCATGTTGCAAGGAGCCACCCAAGCAACAACTACGTTAACGCACTCGTCCGGCTAAGACCAGTACGGGTTAAGCTTAACACTTTTCCTGCATTATATTTACGAGCTCGGTTTCACACATATGGTTTAGGTAACACACATTCCTAAACCGTCACACACATATAGTCTAGGTAACACACATTCCTAGACATTCACACACTTTATCTTCATTACGTTTGGATCCTTAAACGTGCAAATGACATGGCAACCTAATAAGTCTAGTGAGCTAGGTGTACAAGCCATGTAAGCATGCATATATCACACATCAACTTCATTTCTACATTTCATGCATAATGAGATACTTCGTAATACTACATAAACTGCATAACCATACACTACATTAAGCAATACTTCATTTCACTACATTAGGGACTGCATTTCAGGTCTCATGGTCAACTACATGACCCATAATACCTCCCGTGTAACCCCATATGCCCACATGCAATATAAAGATACCAAATGGAAGTATTTATGATTTGAAACCAGCTTTTCGTTGAATCCCCCAGCGTGTCAAAGTAATGTATCTTACCTTGGTACGGCTTACCAACAAATGATAACGCAAGTTACCGAGCTTTGCAAGTATTCCCGACTACCTAATAATCAACATAGGACCAATTAACGAGTATAACGAGACTAAACCGACCTACAGTCTATATACATGCCGCATACCCCTTTACTTACCATCATTTCAAGTAATAGTCTCATTTTGACTATTACCCTAGGTATTTGTCTCTTTACGGCTATTCTCAATTTTGTCCATTTTTAGACTATTACCCGAGGTATTTGTCTCTTTCCGACTATTCTCAATTTTGTCCATTTCTAGACTATTACCCGAGGTATTAGTCTCTTTTGGTCTGTTTTTCCAAAAACGGATTTTACACCAGAAAAAGACTCTTTTAAAACCTAATTGATGATCTGACACCATCAATTGCTCCATGAACGAATTGTTAACAAAATGGATCATTAGGTCACATTAAACAACCATTCCAAACATCAAAACTCGATCAATTAACCACAATTGATTTCCAACAACCCAAACCCTTCTCCAAACCCTAAGACCTGAATTAAATCCATTCATTTTATGACCAATCAAATGCAATAAACTTCCCCATCAAACAACATATGATTTTCTTCATAAAAACAAACGTTATTACGACATCGATTGATCCTCCAATGACCTAAACCACTTCTTAATAATCCATACAATTGAAAAGATAATAAATCTACATTACAATACCTTTTCTACCTGTAGATCATAATAGGATGCAAAACTCTTGACAAAACACACTCGAATCACACGTTGGAAGGCTTTTCGGCTTGCAATTTGATGGAGGAATGCTATGGGGTGACTTAGGGCTTGTTTAGAGAATGTAATGGCTGCAAATTATGATATAGGGACTCCCTCTAATTCCCTAATCCCGTTTTTAGTTTTCCTCATATGTCAAAATCAACCCCCAAGCTTCCTAATCCTTCATTACTAGTCAAAAACTACTCTATGGACCATATACAACATATATACTTCTTTAGATGCCACTACATAGGCGTTTAACAACATTATATACACACATATCCTGCATTATACATTTTAGGCTTTCAAACCTCACACACAATCACACTTTAACTACATATATGCATTAAATCTACAATAGACTTAACGACACCCATAATGTTGACTTAACGGCATTAGTCAACTGTTAAATAAAAAGTTTAGGATGTTACAATTACCTCCCCCTTAAGAGGATTCCGTCCCCGGAATCTCATCAGTAAGGAACAACTCCGGATACTTTTCCTTCATTACTGCTTCAGTTTCCCACGTTAAGCTTTCTCCATGATTATGCTTCCACTTTATCAATACAAGATCAATCACTTTCCGGCGTAACTTCTTTTGCTTTCTTCCAAGTATCGCTACCGGTTCGTCTACTATTCTCTTCATTGGGTCAATACTCACATCTTCAATAGGAATCACACTTGACTCCTCAGCTAAGCATTTCCTCAAGTAGGATACATGGAAGGTGTTGTGAATTCCATCCAATTCTGGAGGTAATTCCAACTGATATGCTACATCTTTGATGCGCTTCAGAACTTTAAAAGGTCCAATGAAACGTGGACTCAACTTTCCCTTCTTTCCAAACCTAATAACTCCTTTCCATGGTGACACTTTCAGCATCACTAAATCACCAACATTAAACTCAATCGGTCTCCTTTTTTTATCTGCATATGTTTTATGTCTTTCTCTTGCCACACGTAAAGCTTCTTTAGCTACATTAACTTTCTCCGCTGAGATCTCTATAATTTCAGGACCCGTGATTTACTTTTCACCGGGCTCCATCCAACAACTTGGAGTCCTACATCTTCTTCCATATAGCATCTCAAATGGTGGCATTCCAATGCTTGCATGGTGACTATTGTTGTAAGCAAACTCAATCAACTTCAAATGATCATCCCATGCTCCACCATACTCTAGTACACACGTCCTCAACATATCCTCTAAAGTTTGAATAGTTCTCTCACTTTGCCCATCGGTTTGAGGATGATAGGCGGTACTCAAATTTATTCTACTACCCAACTCCCGTTGAAGACCCTTCCAAAAGTTAGACACAAACCTCGAGTCTCGATCCGAAACGATAGATAGAGGAACTCCATGTTTCGAAACTACTTCATCAATGTACATCTTTGCCATCTTCGTTAAAGGCACATCTTGTCGGGTAGCTAAAAAATGGGCACTCTTCGTCAATCTATCTACAATCACCCATATCATATCATTCCCTTTTGGCGTCTTTGGTAGCTTCGTTACAAAATCCATAGTGATATGATCCCATTTCCACTCGGGAATGTCTAATTGATGCAACAAACCATACGGCTTTTGATGGTCCGTTTTCACACGTGCACACGTCAAACATTTTGCTACAAAATGAGCCACTTCTCCTTTAATATCCGGCTACCAATAAATTGGCTTCAAATCTGCATACATTTTGGTGACACCGGGATGAACCGATCGAATATCTACTTTTATGGGCTTCCTCAAGGATCAATTCTCGGTTACCACCAAGCAATGGCACCCAAATTCGACCCTTGTATGTTTTGAACCCACGGCTATTAGTCTCCATCACAAGACGTTTCTTCTTTCCAATGCTTTATTTGTCAATGTTATCCTTCATTAATGCCCTCGCTTGTGCTTCTTTAATTCGATCAAGTAGCCCCGACTTGGCTTGAACTTGCATGCTCATCAACTTACAAGAAGAACTTTGCACCTTCCTACTTAGTGCATCCGCCACTACATTGGCTTTACCCGGATGGTATTTGATTTCACAATCATAATCCTTAAGTAATTCCATCCACCTCCTTTGTCTCACGTTCATCTCCTTTTGATTAAAGACATACTGCAAACTTTTATGATCGGTAAACAAAGTGCATTTTGTACCATAAAGTTAATGTCTCCACAATTTCAATGCAAATACAACTGCTGCCAACTCAAGATCATGGGTAGGGTAATTCTTCTCATGTGGCTTCAACTGGCGTGAAGCATAGGCGATCACCTTGTCCCTCTGCATCAGGACACAACCCAAACCCGTAATAGATGCATCACTATACACAACTAAATCATCGGTACCTTCAGGCAAGGCAAGTATAGGAGCTTCACACAACTTCTTTTTCAATGTTTGAAATGCATTCTCCTGCTTATCGGTCCACTCAAACTTTACTCCTTTCTTCGTTAGTTCAGTCATAGGCTTGGCTATTCGGGAGAAATCCTGAATGAATCTTCTATAATATCCAGCCAAACCAAGAAAACTTTTAATCTCAGTAGGAGTCTTTGGCTGCTCCCACTTTGAAACAACTTCAATCCTTGTCTACTTTAATACCTTCCGATGAAATGACATGACCAAGAAACTGCACTTCTCGAAGCCAAAACTCGCATTTAGAAAACTTGGCATACAACTTCTTCTCCCTCAACACCTCCAAAACTACTTTCAAGTGCTCACGGTGCTCATCTTCTGACTTAGAATAGATCAAAATATCGTCAATAAACACAATAACAAAATGATCTAGAAAGGGACGGCATACCCGAATCATTAAATCCATAAACGCGGCTGGAGCATTAGTCAACCCAAATGGCATGACCAAAAACTCATAATGCCCATATCTAGTCCGGAAAGCTGTCTTTGCTACATCCTCCTTCTTAACCTTCAATTGATGATAACCGGACCGCAAATCTATCTTTGAAAATATGAAGCACCATGTAGTTGATCAAAGAGATCATCAATTCGTGGGAGAGGATATTTATTCTTAACCGTTCGCTTATTCAGCTCACGGTAGTCTATGCACACGCGCATAGATCCATCCTTCTTTTTAACAAAGAGAACCGAAGCTCCCCAAGGCGAGGAACTAGGTTGTATGAACCCTTTGTCAAGTAATTCCTGAAGTTGAGCCATTAACTCCTTCATTTCTGTAGGAGCTAATCGGTAAGGTGCTTTAGCAACAGGTGTAGCACCGGGAATAAGATCTATCTGAAAAGTAACTTCACGATCGGGAGGAATACCGGAAGATCATCGGGAAACACATCGGGAAAATTGGATACTACATCAACACTAACAATAGAAGGCTTCTCCTTTCTTACATCAATAACATAGGCCAAGAAATGACTCTTATTCTTCCTTATACATTTAATAGCCTTCATCATACTAATGATCTTTATCCCCCCTCTCTTCTTATCTCCATAAACCGTTACCACTTTACCATCGGGTGTAGAAAACCGAATAATCTTTTGTGAACACAAAATATTAGCTTCATTCTGAGACAACCAATCCATACCTATCACTACATCAAAACCGGCTAAGGTAGTAGGCATTAACTGGACCGGAAACAAACGACCTTCAATCTCAATGTCACAATCATCATATCCCACACGTATATCACTAACCGTACCATTAGCAATCTCTACCTCTATTGAGCAATCTAAAGGGGTAGTGACTCTTTCTAGCTTAGGAGCAAATAAAGTAGACACAAACGACCTATTTGCACCCGAATCAAATAAAACAGAGGCAGGTTTTGAATTAATAAGGAAAGTACCACTTACCACCTCGTCGTTGTTCTTAGCATCATCAACAGTCATCTGCAAGGCTCTCACTTTTGTTGCTGTCGTGGCTGTCCTCTTCCCGTCGTTCTTCATTCGTGGACAATCGGCAATGAGATGACCCGTTTCTCGACACTTGTAACAGCGAGTCTTATCCCTACATTCTGTTGCAAGATGTCCTGACTTCCCACACTTATGACACCTTCTTGTCTTATCGGAACATTGACCTTCATGAACAGTCTTGCAAAAAGCACACCAAGAACCATTCTTCTTTTTATCTTTGTCACCACTTGAGCTAGAATTCCCACGGAACTTCTTATTATTATTGTTGTTGTTAGATGACCAATTTGACCTTCTTTTGAACCCTGCTTTCTTGTCAGCAACTTTCTCCACAACTTTCTCGCTTTTGAAGTCATCATCCAACCTCTTTGACTCCTTAATAGCCGCCGACAAAGTCACATGCTGTCTACATAATCCACGATAACTAGCGGGGAGACCATCACAATAAGCCTCAATTTGGTCCTCCTGCCTTCGAACCAAGTGTCCAACAAACTTCAACTTCTCCATAAATGAATGTGCATATTCAGAATTTGCACCGGGTTTCGCAACCAACGATCTAAACTCCTTTTCAATCAGTCTTAACTCACGAGTTCCCACATACTCCTCTAGAAACTTCTCCTTAAATGTTCCCCAAGGCATAACTGCAAGTACCTCAGGAGCCATAGAAACTGTAGTAGCCCTCCACCAATTACGGGCATTCTTCTTCAACATCCTACTTGCACACAA
This sequence comes from Erigeron breviscapus, assembly GCA_034093135.1. Lineage (NCBI taxonomy): Eukaryota > Viridiplantae > Streptophyta > Magnoliopsida > Asterales > Asteraceae > Erigeron > Erigeron breviscapus. Next base: position 66,286,038 of record CM067168.1, on the reverse strand, counting down.
AACTTTCATATCTTCGGGACAATAGCATGAAGCAAATACTACTTCAATGTCCTCAATCCACTCCATAGCACCCACTGCATTTTGGGTACCATCAAACTCCTTGGCACCACATTTCTGAAAGCTCTCATATTTAAAGTTGCTAATGCGAGGTGCATTCACAACTCTAGGTCGACCATCATTCACCTCATTAACTCCTACTGCTGCAACAACATTCTCAGGAGCATGTTGTGACCTCGCCATTGATGGATCAGCACTTTGGGAGGGATTAGAGTAATTCCCATCCGAATGCTCACCCCTTCGTTCACTCCCATTCCTTTCAGCATCTCTTTCAGCCCTCATTTGTGCTAACTCTTCTTCATTTCTCATCAAAAGAGCCCGGATAGCTCTCAACTCTTCATGTAATTCTGCTTGATTGGGAACCTTTTCAATCACCGGGTTTGCCCTATCAATTTCCGACCTTGTGGGCTGAGCTCCCGGAAGTGGCCTTCGCGGAGGCCTTTGGTTAACTCCATCTCCAACCCCATTCCCATTAGGCGGAGCACCACTAGCATTAGTTCCATCTAGCTGACTGTTAGCACGAGTAATTGCCATCTTTCTACAAGGCAATGACGACGGTTAGCAAGAGTTAAAGTGAGACTATATTTATCAAGGCTATACTTCATTTAGCTACATAATCACACATAATATTCAAGCCTTAAATTTCCACTCTCACTCACTCCCCAACCCGTCCTATAGTACTTCATCTCAAAGCTAGGCACACCTTCAAAAGCCTAACTTATCCTACATCGGTTTAAGTCCAAAATCCTACGGTCAAAGTCGAATCTTGGTTCACTTAAACCATTTCTCTGATACCAACTTGTAACACCCGACATTTAAAAATATGGGTTTTCAAAAACTTTCACCTAACGGTGTCAAAATTGCGAAAGAAATCTTTAAACGTTCAAAATCGATAAAAACTGTTCGGTTTCTGCATTTATTGGTGTTACATGCAATACCATCAAATAGTTTAAAATGAAAACCCAACGGTTGCCCAACACAAAACAACCGTTCAACAATACTACATAAATTCGACATCAAGTACGAAATGTAAATGAATGTCTAAAGAGACAATCGACTATGGGTAGCTAAGTTCTCCTGCATGCATCTACCTAACTCTCACTCTTCCTGCATCAACTAGTCCTTCAAGCTAAACCTGAGGGAACAACCACATTTAAGAAACAAGTGTTAGCTAACGAATTAGCTAAGTAAGATAACACTATGTTATTAAGACATTCGTCCAATTAAAACAATCTTCATTATTAGACAAGTTTATTTAGGCACAACACACATCACACGTTCACACATAACTGCATATCAACTTCATATCAATTAGGGTGAATTCCCCTAAATGTGTCTATCCTTCATTTTATTTACACATTATCACACATATCTTCGTTAACTGCATATAAGTGTAACATAAGTCACACCCGACTAGATGCTTCACCAAAAGGCGAGTCATACTTCGTCGTTAAGGAATGGCAAGCCAATCCAAGAGTAATCCGTATGTGGAGGTTGGTCAAACCCCTCGTATTACTCGCTCTGCATTATAATGACCATGTTGCAAGGAGCCACCCAAGCAACAACTACGTTAACGCACTCGTCCGGCTAAGACTAGTACGGGTTAAGCTTAACACTTTCCCTGCATTATATTTACGAGCTCGGTTTCACACATATGGTTTAGGTAACACACATTCCTAAACCGTCACACACATATAGTCTAGGTAACACACATTCCTAGACATTCACACACTTTATCTTCATTATGTTTGGATCCTTAAACGTGCAAGTGACATGGCAACCTAATAAGTCTAGTGAGCTAGGTGTACAAGCCATGTAAGCATGCATATATCACACATCAACTTCATTTCTACATTTCATGCATAATGAGATACTTCATAATACTACATAAACTGCATAACCATACACTACATTAAGCAATACTTCATTTCACTACATTAGGGACTGCATTTCAGGTCTCATGGTCAACTACATGACCCATAATACCTCCCGTGTAACCCCATATGCCCACATGCAATATAAAGATACCAAATGGAAGTATTTATGATTTGAAACCAGCTTTTCGTTGAATCCCCCAGCGTGTCAAAGTAGTGTATCTTACCTTGGTACGGCTTAACAACAAATGATAACGCAAGTTACCGAGCTTTGCAAGTATTCCCGACTACCTAATAATCAACATAGGACCAATTAACGAGTATAACGAGACTAAACCGACCTACAGTCAAAAACTACTCTATGGACCATATACAACATATATACTTCTTTAGATGCCACTACATAGGCGTTTAACTACATTATATACACACATATCCTGCATTATACATTTTAGGCTTTCAAACCTCACACACAATCACACTTTAACTACATATATGCATTAAATCTACAATATACTTAACGACACCCATAATGTTGACTTAACGGCATTAGTCAACTGTTAAATAAAAAGTTTAGGATGTTACAATTACCTCCCCCTTAAGAGGATTCCGTCCCCGGAATCTCATCAGTAAGGAACAACTCCGGATACTTCTCCTTCATTACTGCTTCAGTTTCCCATGTTAAGCTTTCTCCATGATTATGCTTCCACTTTATCAATACAAGATCAATCACTTTCCGGCGTAACTTCTTTTGCTTTCTTCCAAGTATCGCTACCGGTTCGTCTACTATTGTTGATGCATGTTGATGTGACAACAGCAACTTAGATTTGATTAGTCTTTTAGATTAAGACATTATGTTATTTTATGTCTTATTTATATATGTGTAATTGATAGATTATGGACTTCATGTTTTGGTAATGATCGATTACATGTTTTGGTGTTATATATATGTTTATATATGATGTTTGTTATGTGTGTTATACAAGTACAAACATAATATATGTTAGGTTTCTTGTACATGAAGTACTTGAAAAATAACTAGGCATAGATGCTGATGGAAGTTGTACTAACGAAGATGATCTTTGTTAGGAACAAACAAAGATAATCTTCGTTATATGGGCTGGGCTGCTAAGTTCGTAAGAACAAAGCCCAGCAGGCCCAATATCGATCAGAAACATATATAAATGAATGGAAACCCTAAAAGAGAAAAGTTCCGTTCAACTCTCACACACCTACGGCGACTAAGTTCGTTTCTAGCATATAGAAAACGAAGATAGACCACATACGGCTGATTATATACATATAATTAGCAATATATTCGGTAACTAATCAAACTAGTTATCTCGTGAGGATTCCGCACTCACGACATAACAATAGACGATCTCGAGAGCGATCTGCAGCTATCGAGGGACTCACAAGTGGTATCAGAGCCATTCGATATCTTATCGAGGGTTCGAGATCGTTTGGTTGATTGTTATTCTCCCAAAAACCTCCCAAAACCCTTTCTGTCGTTAAGTTCATTCGCTTTACGAACTTAGCAAAACGAGTTTGAAAACGAATTTAACTTAACTTCGTTCTAAAGTTCATCAAACGAAGTTAGCCTACGAACTTAAGCTATCTTCGTTCAGAACCTGTTCTTACGAAATTAACCTATTTTCGTTCCAACTCTTATCTTCGTTTGAACATTAATTTTCAAAAATGGCTTCCTCATCTTCAACCAACAATGCTGTTGCCCAATACCTCAATTCTCTCGTTTATCATGATCATCTTGTAGGACGTACTAATTCTCCACCAAAGTTAGTTTCATTAGCTGACTTCTGGGCGTGGAGAGGTCGATTTGAAGATTTTATTCAACGAGAAGACTTAAACATGTGGCTCATGATCACTGAAGGTGATGAGTGGCCCACTCTTACTATGAATGGAGTTACTTCTACATACAAGGTGGGAGAATTAACAGGTGAAGAAAAGGCTAACTATGCTATTGAAGTAAAGACTCTTTCCACTCTTCGTATGTGCATTCCTCAAGAGTTGGTGCACCTGTTTCCTAAACAGGAATACAAGACTTCAAAGCAACTGTTCGATGCTATTGAAGCTCATTGTGAAGGTGATCCACTATTGAAGCAAAATAGAATTAAAATGCTCAAGAAACAATTTGACTGCTTCAATGCTATAAAGAATGAACAAGTTGAGGATCTTATACTGAGATATCAACATCTTCTTGCTGAATTAGCTTACTTTGACCTTAAATACACTCCTATTGAGATAGTGGATAAATTCCTGGATGGTTTGCCGAAAGCTTACAAAGAGTTTCGTCATGGATTGCAAGAAAGAGCTGATTATGCATCTCTTCGTATAGATGGAGTAATATCCACTCTAAGAAACAGAGAAATGAAGGATAAGGCAAAGGATCTTCAAGACAACTTCACACAAGATCCATCTCTTTATCATGCCACTATGAAAAATCCAACAGCTGATGTTAATGCCTTCTTTTCTGGAGTTGGTAATACTGGTGAGACAGACAATCGTGGTCCACTGATGGATGGAGATGATTCTTCCGGATTCATGGCTACTGATGCTGGTAACAGGGGTAAAAAGGCTAATGAAGGTGCAAAGACTAGAAATATGAAGTTCGGTAACATTACATCATCTTCTGCTGGTTACAAGTCCATGCCCATGAATAATCAGCTGAGGGTAGGATGAATGTATTTGCTGCCATGTGTGCTGCACATGAAGCTTTTGTTGCGGGTAGAATCACAGATCCAGCACTCATTGATGAAGATTACGACCAGATAGATCCAGATGATGTTGAAGAAATGGATCTGAAATGGCAACTGGCCATGATCACCAGGAGAGTGCAAAAGTTTATGCAAAGAACAGGCAGACAGCTTACTGGAGGTACTCAGGGCTTTAACAAGTCAAAGGTGAAGTGCTATAACTGCGAAGGTTTTGGACATTTTGCCAGAGAGTGTCAACGGCCTAAGAGAGAGGCCAATGTTACCCTACACGTCAAGATAGAGGTGGTAATCGTCCGTTCAATCAAAATTCAACTAGAGCTCTTTTGTTGACTGATGATCCTACTGCAAATGTCAACGGCAATGACAAGGCTATAGTAGCTGTTCAACCCGATGGTTCTTATGTTTGGAATCTTCCACATGATGAGACCAATAACGCTTATTTGGCTGAAATCCTTGATGATATGGCTCAAATAGTTGATTCTCCTGATGACTTCTTGGACACCACAGTTTACCATAGTGAAGAGCAATTGTATGAGAATACTAAAAGTTCGAAATTGGAATCTGCTGCTGCTGGTGTATATGATACTGATTCCGAATCTGACAATGAGTTAGAAGATGTCAAGAACCTTGATGAAGTGAAAGCTACTGAAGAGGTGAAAGCTGCTGAGGTTAAAGATGATTCTGCTACAGAAAAGGGTAAAAAGACAATTGAAGAGCAGATGCAAGAGTTTGAGATTCCGGCTGGCATGACTGTGGATGACTTTGTTGCTTACATGGCAGATTGCAAAGAGGCAGACCAACAAGTATCTTATTCTCTACATACTATTGTTCATGTTTGCAAAATTGTTAATCGAATGTTTGATGAAATTGAACAAAAGAATGAACAAATTAAGAAATTAGAATCTGCTGTCAATGCTGCTCATGATGAAAGAGATAAGTTAATTAAAAAGGGTCTAACTGTAAATGATAAAGAAAAATTCTTCAAGGAAAAGATTAGATCTTTAGAGTCTGACATTAGAGCTATGAAAGATAAAGTCAATCAGTCTGTGGCCGTAGAAAGAGTAAGTACTGAAGCTCACTCCTTGTTAGCTAGAAAGTGTGCTACCATTGAAAAGGAACTTGCTGATGCTAGGATAGAAATCTTGGAATTAAATGCTAAATCTGATTCTGCTAGACATGCTGAGCTTTTAATGCATATGATAAAGTTTGAGAATTCTTCCTCTAAGAGTCTTGACACTGCTAAGATCTCTTATAAAGACGTGCCTCCTCCTTTCAATAATAACTATACTTCTGTTGAACCTAATATTCCTGATATCCTACTTCAACCTAGTGTTGTAGATGGTAATCCAAAAGACTCAATTCCTGAGGGATCAGAAGAGTCTAAAGAAGGTTCTTCTCAACCTAACAAGGAAGAGAAATTGAAAGGTGTTGTCCTAAATCAGTCTATTCTTAATGGTCAGAAAGACAGTATTGTACACTTTACACTTCATAAGAGTAATAGGGTCTATACTGAGTTAGAATTTCCATTAGAATCTATTGACCCTAAGAGAATTGATAAAGTCTGGGATGTAGCTATTGAGGATATGAAGAAATTAAGTCAGCAGCGTCTCACTCCATTACCTAAGCAATCTAGGATTAGAAAATCTGAAGATAACTTAGCCGTTAATGAAGAAGCAACTAAGGCTTTAAAGCACATCTTAATGCCTGCACTTAAGAAATCTCCAAGTAAAGGTAAACATGAGAAAGATGGTGCTAGAAAGTCTAGGATATCACCAATTAAACGAGACCCTGAAAAAGAAGATCAAAGAAAACAAGTAAGTCAGTGGACACTAGTGCTAACAATGAATCTGTAGGTACCGATAAAAAGGTAGATACAAACAAAAAGTTCAAGGTCCTCTTCTGCTTTGCTTGTCATGAAAAGGGTCATGTTTATAGTGTATGTCCAAATAGACCTCGAAGATCAGGTTCTCCTTCAAAGGTTTCTACCTCGAAAGGAAAAAGGGGGTTGGGTAATGATAAACAGGTTGATGAGGCTAAAGTTCAATCTTCTCCAAAACCGTTTACTATACCTCAACGACGTGAATCTCCACTGAAAGGTTCATCAGGAAATGTTCATGAGAATTCAAATCGTTTTCAAACATCTCCACGACCTGTTCGTTCTGCTCCTAGAAATCAAAATTCATATTATGACCAAATTCATTCGAGTGTTCGACCTTCTTATGGCCCTCATTCTCCTAGACCTTCTCCGACGAGAGGTCAGAAGTCTCCTCCAGTGAGAAGACGAGACGAGAATCATGTCTCTACCCACGGCTTCGAGCAATGGATATTGGACTGAACTGATTCTCAGGATGAGAAGGGTCGACCCAAACCTAAGAAGGTTTGGGTCCCCAATGAAAACTAATTTTTCTCATTTTATGTGCAGGGAGTTCCTAGGAAACCAATTCATTTATGGTACCTTGACAGTGGATGCTCCAGGCACATGACAGGGGACAGGAAACTCTTGTCCAATTATACTGGTATAAATGGGTCGTACGTTAGTTTTGCTGGATCCAAGGGCGGCAACATCATCGGTCAGGGAGATGTCGTCAATGGACAACTTACTCTAGAAAGAGTAAACTATGTGGAACAACTTACTCATAATCTAATGAGTGTCTCCCAGATCTGTGACAAGGGCAACAATGTTCATTTCACAGAAAAGGAGGCATTCATCTTGAAGCCGGGTTTCGTTATTCCAGCAGAATGGATAATGCTCACAGCTCCTAGGAAGAGAGATATCTATGGCTTAGTTTTAGGTGTTGATAATCCAACGGAGCCCCTCTGTTTGTTGAGCAAAGCAAATGAGTCTGAATCTCTCCTCTGGCATCGTAGAATGGGACATATCAACTTTCGGAAGATGAATGAACTTGTTAGTCTTGGATTAATTAAAGGTGTTCCAGTTAAGAAGTTTGGGATGGAAGATAAATGTGTACCGTGTTTGAAAGGAAAGCAACACAAGAATCCTCATAAACCAAAGGTGCACAACACTATATCCAAACCATTCGAACTACTTCATATGGATCTCTTTGGTCCTGTGAATGTAAGAAGCATTGGAGGGATGTTCTACTGTTTGGTGATCACTGATGATTACTCAAGGTACTCATGGGTATTTTTCTTGAAGACAAAGGACGAGACCGCAAACCGGTTTATGGATTTTGTTAGACAAGTTGAGAATGTACATGCAGTTAAAGTTAAGAGAATCAGGAGTGACAATGGCACTGAGTTCAAGAATAATACTATTACGGTTTTTTGCTTGACCAAGGGTATTCAACATCAATTCAGTGCACCGCATGAGCCACAACAGAATGGAGTAGCTGAAAGGAAAAACAGGACATTGATAGAAACGGCTAGGACGATGCTTGCTGATTCAGGGCTTCCTGTTACTTTCTGGGGGGGGCAGTGAATACAGCTTGTCACATTTTAAATCGGGTTTTAACAGTTAAAAACGGTTTAAGAAAACTTGTTATGAACTTTTGCACAACACAAAGCCCAATTTGCAAAATGTTGAGCCTTTTGGTGTTCCTTGTACTTTTCTTAAAGTTCTTCCTCAGGGAAAATTTGATCCTAAATCTGAGGAGGGTTTCTTTTTAGGTTATATACCTAGTACACCAATTCGGCGTGTGTACAATCAGAAAACTGGCAAAGTTAAATTTTGGTACAAATGTGGTAATTGTCAGTCATAAACCTGCTGTACACATTGGTCCTGCTAATGACTTCGATTATGATGGTGTCTTCACCTCTTTTCGTGGTCCTGTTTCTTTTACAGGTGTTCCGATTGTGGAAGATGTAGTTACTCTTCATGATCCACTTGATGGTGGGCCGGTTCCTGTTTCTTCTCCGGTTTCCTCACCATTCTATGAGCCTGCTTCCAAATCTGGAGAATCAAGTGGGACCAAAGAAGCAGATTCTACCTTAGAGACTGCTCCTAAAGATCCTAATGATCCTTTACATATACCTCTACCTGACACTCCCTTCTATGATACTGACGACACGGAAGGTGAAAATCAGGAGGAGCCTAAAACTCCAGAGCAACATGTGCAGACTAACTTGGGAAATGATCTTACAGTCGATACGGTTCCTCAAACAAGAGTCAGCAAGGATCATCCAGTAGAGCAAATCATTGGTGATGCTTCTGCCTCTGTTCGCACGAGAAATCAGAATAGGAAAAATTTGTCAAGTATGTTTGCTGAATTAAGGATACTGGGGCAATTACTTGGTACTTGTACTTTTGCTTCATCTCTCAGGTTGAGCCTAAAAATGTTGGAATGGCTCTTAAAGATCCGTCATTGGTTGAGGCGATGCAAGAAGAATTGGCTCAGTTTAGGAAGCTTGATGTATGGAAGTTAGTTGACTTACCTCCGGGTGAATCTCCTTTATCAACGCGATGGGTTTTTCGTTGTAAAAAGGATGACAAAGGTGTAGTCACTCGCAATAAGTCTCGGTTGGTGGTTAGAGGATTTGAGCAACAAGAAGGCTTCGATTACGATGAGACATTTGCACCAGTAGCTAGACTTGAAGCTATTCGATTATTTCTGGCATATGCTAGTTATAAAGGTATAAAGGTGTATCAACTTGACGTAAAGAGTGCCTTTTTGTATGGAGAAATAAGAGAAGAAGTGTATGTAGATCAACCTCCCGGGTTTGAGGATCCAGACTTCCCTAATATAGTATATCGTCTTGATAAGGCTCTATATGGTTTACATCAGGCTCCTCGATCATGGTATGAAAAACTGTCTACTCATCTGCATGAAAATGGTTTTACTAGAGGTTCTATTGACAGCACGTTGTTTATCAAATGGAAAGGGAAGGACTACTTACTTGTACAGGTTTACATCGATGATATTATTTTTGGTTCATCTGATAAGAATATGTGCAGGGAATTTGAGCAGAGCATGAAGGCTAAGTTCGAAATGAGTGCTATGGGGGAATTAACTTTCTTCCTTGGACTACAGGTGGATCAACTGAAGGATGGGTTTTTTATTCATCAGACCAAGTATGTTCAAGATCTTCTTACTAGGTTTCGAATGACCGATGCTAAAGATGCAATTACTCCTATTCAGACTAATCATGGGCTGTGTCCTGATAAGACTAATGATCCAGAAGTCGATGCAACTCAATATCGGGCTATCATTGGTTCCTTGATGTATCTGACGGCTTCACGTCCAGACATTACCTTTGCTGTTTGTATGTGTGCTAGATATCAGGCTAATCCGAAAGAGTCACATTTGAAAGCTGCGAAAAGGATTCTTCGTTATGTGAAAGCTAAGCCTCGTCTAGGGCTTTGGTATCCCATGCATGGTTCCTTTGAATTCAAAGCTTATACTGATTCGGATTATGGTGGCTGCAGTTCGGATAGGAAATCAACGTCAGGTGGATGTCAGCTTTTAGGGGGGAGAATTATATCGTGGCAGTGCAAGAAGCAGACATCTGTTGCACAGTCTACCTGTGAAGCAGAGTACATAGCTGCTGGTCAATGCTGTTCTCAGGTACTTTGGATACAGCAACAATTACGCGACTATGGTATGGATATCTCAGACTCTCCTATTTGTATTGATAATAAGTCTGCCATAGATATTACTAAGAATCTGAAAAACTTTAAAGTCACCAAGCACATAGATATAAAGCATCACTTTTTACGTGACTGTTTTGAGAAAAAGCTTATTCATTTAGAAAAGGTTATTACTGATGATAACCTTGCTGATCTTTACACTAAAGCTTTTGATAGACCTCGTCATGAGTTGTTATATCAACTCAATGGTATGAAGAATGCCGAGTATTTTCTCTCAAAGAACTTAAATTTTCTTTTCGAGTCTTAGTAGTTTAAGTCGTACATAGATAAAGTCATAAAAAAAAAAAGGTTACTGCACTACATGATTAGACGTGACGATACTTTAGCTTTTAAGTCTACTTAATTGTACTTTAAAAATGCTCAGTTCAGTGATACCATTATATGATGTATCGATAGGCACAAAGTACCCAAGTTTCCTTATAATCTGAACTTAAATGTATACAATGTTCTTATGGGAAACGTATTCAGATATATGGCTGAGAATGCTTGTTCTTAAAATAGACAAGTCCTTTATATCTTATGAAAGATCTTGCATTGTAATTATGTATATTTGGTCTTTATAAAGATGGTCTCGGGTACATATATGTGTATGTATTGCTTTTTTGGATGTATATTTGTGACAAGATATACAAATATCAAATAAATCTGTTGAAAATATGAAGCTAATGTGGCCTTTGAGATTCGAACAAGTAAGTCCTTGGGGTGTCTTTGTATACCTAGCCTACCTAAAGCTTCCAACTTGGGATAGGTTGTCAAAAAGTTCGCTACACGGGTCTCATAGAAAGTCACGGGTTTTCATAAGTGCTTTAAAAATTAATGTCACAAATATGCAAGTACTTGGCATTATGCAATGTTGAGTATATTTCCGTACGTGAGTCAAGTTAAGTCGCTTTACGCGTGAGGAATCACCGACCTGTCACCGCTGACTTGATTCTTAAAGACTTTCTCACTTTACTCACCAAATGTCTTAATCTTAGTGCTTGTTTCGATTGTGAGAGTGTATCTGAATATGAGGCACATAAGTTCGCAAACTAAAATTATGGCATGAGTAACTTACTAGGTTACATGGTGACTGTCCTTGGCTCAAGTAATACGAAAGTGCCACAAACCAAAAAGGAGACTGAAAGTACCGAGTGTTTAAGAGGACAAACATATTGGTAATTGTTTTTGGATCACTGTTCATAACTAATAATAAGAGAATTATTTCTCGCTAGTAGGCTTATGTAAATGCTAATCTGATCTGATCAGTAGTAACCAAGTAACATGTGCATAATGAATAAATTACGTTAACTAGTGTTTAGATTAGTTTATTGTTCTGTAATTTTTATTCCAATTTATTTTTCATTTTATTGAGTCAAAATAGTATTTTCATAAGTTCTTATTGCACGAGAGATTCTACTTAAATTCTGTTGAGTATATGTTTTGCTGAATTCATTCATTTGAATTCTTGATGAGGTTATGTGATTAGTACAAAAGAAGATTTTCTGATATGGACATTAATTTGTTTAAGTTTAGAAAATGATCTTTTAAATTTTATGTGAAAAGTCAAAGTTATTTGAAATCTCACAAGTTTAAGTTGTTACAAGTTACGAATTTAATTAATAACTTGGTGAACTTTTAGGGTTTGACAATGGAATGACCTCCCTTGATCTTTTGTTAAAATCTTGAGTATTTCGTAATTGTTAACCCTAATTTTGTGTGTTTTAGCTTGAATTTTCTGCATTATTATGCCTTTGCTCTTGATGCGTTAATGAGTTTTTGGTAAGTGTGCAGTGTTCAGGTTAAGAAGATAAAGTTGGAGTGCTGATCTTTGTTGCAATACAGTGTTATTCATACTGATGATATCGTGGAGACAAGATTTTTGGTGTGAAGTGACAATATTGTGATGCAAATATGAGCACGTGAAGGAAGAATACATGAACCTGTCTTTGGAGTATTTATTTGCTTTTCATTTCATGTATTTAGTGAAAATAATCAGATTTGATGCTGTTTCTTTTGATTTTCGTACCTTGACTTATGACATGATTTCGGAAACTTTACAAAGTTCTTCATTGGATTTTTGGATTATTCATTGTTTGTTAGTTTTGTAGACGGCTTCTAATATGGGACTTAAGTGTTTCACGATGGTTTGCCGTCAAGCATCTCTATGATTAGAGAAAGGTTCTCCGTATCATGGTCATGATTGGTAACGCTGTTAATATGACAATTGATTATTTTCAGGATTGTTGATGGTTGGTTTTACACTTTGGTTTTTTATTCAAGATTATAATGTTTGTCAAAATACTTACATTATGATGATGATTTTGGATGATGGTACTTCGTGGTACAAGGTATGAACAAGTTGCTTTTAACGAGTTTTTGCTATGTACAGGATTAGGTCAAAGGGTCGCATCGTGGAAAGTTTCGTGATGAAGAATCTGGAAAAATTTTCTAAGTACAAAATTGTTCTTACGAAGATAGTTTTAACTTCGTTCAGAATTGCTCTTAAGAAAATTGGACTTATTTTCGTCACATCTAGTTTCGTTTTCTTTGGTTTTAACGAAGATAACCTCTATCTTCGTTCCTGTTGATCTTACGAAGGTTAACTTCGTTCTAACATATTTTTGACTGATTTCCTAACCGACCCGTTTTGACCCGTTTTTAACCATCTATATATATACCAACTTAATTCGTTTTCTCTTTTACATTGCCAAATTTTTTTAAAGAAAAACGAATTTAAGTCTCTTCTTCTGAATAAACCCCTATACTTTCATCAATCAAATCACTTGATTAAACTCGATTCTTTGCTTGTTGTTTCGATTTATATTGAAATCAGTGATTCAGGTATATTATCGAGCATCGTCATTCACAAATCCCCAATTCTAATTTGTTATTTTGCCCAATTTTTGCATGAACTCAATCGGTTTTATACATAATTTAGGTTTCTAGGGTTTAATTTCGTTTTTAGATTTTAACCCGTTGGATCTTTAATACGTCTGTAAAATCGAAGTGGGTTATGCTTCATTTAATTGATACAAATGTCTTGTAATTGATTTCGGGCAAATCAAGTGTTAATCAATTTTTTTAAAATTGAATGTTTGATTTTGGGACAACATGCTGTTCAGAATTGTTACGAACTTATCCTTCGTTCATTGTCTACGAACTTAGGTTCTGAAGCAGAGCTTACGAACTTAGTCTCTCTTTTCAACTAACGAATTTAGGAGTTCTTGTTGACAAACGAATTTAGTTATGCTTCAAAGCCTATTTTCGTTTATTGTTACCTAACGAACTTAAAGCCTATTTTCGTACAGTTTTAACTCACGAACTTAAAGAGTAATTTCGTACAGTTTAACCTTATGAAATTATTGATTAAGTTCATCTAAGCCTGCAATTCATTTACTGTGCTAATCTTATAATTGTTTGTATATTATGATTTGTTTTGCAGAAATGGCTCTTGCTCCACGTCAGTTCATTAAGAAGCACAATCTTGCCTTAAATCTTGATCCAGATCAGCATAATTGTGAACGTTATCATGAGATGTTTGATTTTATTGCTCGCTCTAGGCTTTCTCTTGCATTTTGTGATTCACCTAGACTCATTAGGCAGTATATTGATGCCTTCTGGAGGACTGCTCATCAGGTCATGGTTAATGGTCGTAGTTTTGTTCGTGCTACTGTCGAAGGAATCACATTTGATTTCAATGCTGCAATGCTTCGTGATATTCTGCATTTGGGTGAAGAACCAGACGAAGCAGTGGACTTGGCTTATGACTTTGACCTTATTCGTAGATGTTTTCAAAGAATGGGATATGTTGGTCAAATAAAGCTTCATTTTGACAAAAGTGGATTTCAAGGACGTTGGAGATATCTTGCTTACGCTTTGTTGGTAAGTCTGAGCAATCGTAAGGCTGGATTTGATCAGCTTTCTGCTCAGATTTCTTCGCAGATGGTAGCCTTGGTCTATAATCGACCTTATCCTTTTTCAGCATACTTCTATCAAGAGTTTATTGATCAAATCAATGCCAAAGCGAAAAGAGGTTTCTCTTATATCCTCGCTTTGTTATGGCAATCGTTAGACATTTTTGTCCGAACTTGGTATTTGATCAAGGTCCTCGCTATGCACCACATGCTTGGCCTTTACGTCTATTTGCTGATCTAGAAGCCAACACTCGCAATGTGGCTGGTCTTAATGATCCACCACTTTTTCGTCATTTGATTAATCCAAACTATCGATCCCGTTTTGAGGATGATATGTTAGTGGATGATGATGACGATTCTGATCATGAGGATGAAGAGAGTTCTGATGATGGTTCTGATGGTGATTCTGATTCTGATGACTCTGATCATGGGAATGATGGTGGTGATGATGTAGTTGAAGCAGACACAGATGAATATGATAGTGTCGCTGCTGATTCTAGTAATGAGCATCGAACTAAGATGGCTCATGATGTCCCTGTTGATTCAGGAAGTGATCATTCACATCACTTTTCTCGAGAAGGTGTCCCTGGTGCTTTACGCCGAGAGCGTCGGAGTAAGGCATGTCATTCTTCTCCTGTTCTTTCTGATACGGATCAATCCGTTCATGATGAACATGATACTCAAGTTAATCAGGATGATGGTGCTTTACAAGAAGCTGTACTTCATTATCAAGAAGAAGTGGAACATAGAGATATGGCACCAAGTCTAATTCATGAAGGTACAAGTACTGTTGGACCTAAGAGAACACTGGATGCTCCTCTTACTTATCGCAGAGCTAAGCGTGCACGAATTTATGAGGCTACTTCAGTATCTACATCTGCTGCTGCTATTCCTGCTGTCTTTACAGCACCGGTTGCTTCTGTTGCCGGTAGTGTAACGTTGCGTCCACTGTTGCCTCCTGCCTTACCAATATTGCCCAGATTGCCTACTTTTCCTCCTCTTCCTTCAGATTACTCCCTAGTTAGGCGTATCGATGTTCTTCAGGCTCCTGTTGATACATTAGAGTCTGATCTTACGAATGTTCGAGATACTTTGACCTTTTTAATAAACTGGGTCAAGAATCATGGGGGAGATGTTCCTGAAGAAGTTTGCAGATTGTCAGTAGTTCAGCCAAGACGTCAGAATGATGATGATGATGATGCTGATAATGCTGGTAATAGGTTTGATTCTCGCCCAGTTTCTGACAAAGGAAAAGGTGTTGAGACTCAGGGGGAGACAGGAAAGGATACTGCCCAGATTGGTACTTCTGGTGCGGGTGGATCAAGTGCTCCTCGTGGTGCTGAAGTTAATGAAGCACTTGACTTAGATGATTCAGATGATGCAGAATTATTCTTTGATGGTGATGAACTTGAGGAGGGTGAGTTTGTTCCTGAACCGGATTTAAACATATTCAAGAAACCTTATGGGTTTGATGATGTTTGGGACTCAACTCCTGAAGATCCATCTTTGGAAGAAAGAAAAGAGTTAGAGATAAAGAGAAAAGAAGTTAAGGAAAGAATGCTTCAAGCTTCAATTAGTAGCTCAGCTAAAGTTTTAAACTTTGTGGTATATGCTAAGATTGATGATGCATTGATTCCTTTCCACTGGGAAATTAACTTGACAAGACCTTTTGATCCAAATGATTATCCAGTTCCTCTCAGAGAAGATGATCCACTGCAAGAGATTGTTCGACTTGTGCCTGGGCAAAGAATTAATGAATATATAGTCACATGGGATACTATGAAACCCATTATGTATTGGACTCACATCTCAGATAAAGATGCTGCAAAATATAAGACAATAATCTGGAGTTGGTTCTATGACGAAGAATTGAAGCTGTTCGTTCTTAAAAGACCAGAAGGTTGTCAGTATTTAGCATGGCGTGAGAGACACTTCAGAAGTTTGTGTGAAGAAGATTTACATGAACTAGGAAATAACAGGATTATCAATCCAAGTGGTTATGGTCTTGCTGATGTGGTTGGTAAGAATCTTCATGAAGATTTCAAGTTGAGATCGAATATGAAAGACTCTGAGAAACCAAAGTTTCATATTGAACCAAGACGGAAGAAGAAGGTGGTTAAGCCAGATAAAAGCGTTGAGTATATTCAACATGATATCAAGTGTATGATCAAAGTCCCTGCCAAGAAGTGGGCACAAGATGTCTTGGATAAGATGGATAATTGGGAGATTGATCGGAATTCTGGTGAAGCCAAGATGTATGCAGACTCGAAGAAGAAGATATTGTTGAGAAGGTTGTATGATCCAATGCAGTTGGTTAACTTTTCAAGAAATGATCAGAGAAAATTATACGATACTGAATGTTCATTTTTACCATTTTGGAAGAATGAAGAAGGTCGATATCGTAAGATTCTCCAAGTCTGTTTACACGAAAATATCCATGCAAATAGCAAACGATTGTTATTTGATGGATGATGAAGATTTTTTTTTTTGAAGACTGAAGAAAATCGAAGATGCTGCTGTCAAGGGGGAGTTTGTTGATGCATGTTGATGTGACAACAGCAACTTAGATTTGATTAGTCTTTTAGATTAAGACATTATGTTATTTTATGTCTTATTTATATATGTGTAATTGATAGATTATGGACTTCATGTTTTGGTAATGATCGATTACATGTTTTGGTGTTATATATATGTTTATATATGATGTTTGTTATGTGTGTTATACAAGTACAAACATAATATATATTAGGTTTCTTGTACATGAAGTACTTGGAAAATAACTAGGCATAGATGCTGATGGAAGTTGTACTAACGAAGATGATCTTCGTTAGGAACAAACGAAGATAATCTTCGTTATATGGGCTGGGCTGCTAAGTTCGTAAGAACAAAGCCCAGCAGGCCCAATATCGATCAGAAACATATATAAATGAATGGAAACCCTAAAAGAGAAAAGTTCCGTTCAACTCTCACACACCTACGGTGACTAAGTTCGTTTCTAGCATATAGAAAACGAAGATAGACCACATACGGCTGATTATATACATAGAATTAGCAATATATTCGGTAACTAATCAAACTAGTTATCTCGTGAGGATTCCGCACTCACGACATAACAATAGACGATCTCGAGAGCGATCTGCAGCTATCGAGGGACTCACAACTATTCTCTTCATTGGTTCAATACTCACATCTTCAATAGGAATCACACTTGACTCCTCAGCTAAGCATTTCCTCAAGTAGGATACATGGAATGTGTTGTGAATTCCATCCAATTCTGGAGGTAATTCCAACTGATATGCTACATCTTTGATGCGCTTCAGAACTTTAAAAGGTCCAATGAAACGTGGACTCAACTTTCCCTTCTTTCCAAACCTAATAACTCCTTTCCATGGTGACACTTTCAGCATCACTAAATCACCAACATTAAACTCAATCGGTCTCCTTTTTTTATCTGCATATGTTTTCTGTCTTTCTCTTGCCACACGTAAAGCTTCTTTAGCTACATTAACTTTCTCCGTTGAGATCTCTATAATTTCAGGACCCGTGATTTGCTTTTCACCGGGCTCCATCCAACAACTTGGAGTCCTACATCTTCTTCCATATAGTATCTCAAATGGTGGCATTCCAATGCTTGCATGGTGACTATTGTTGTAAGCAAACTCAATCAACTTCAAATGATCATCCCATGCTCCACCATACTCTAGTACACACGTCCTCAACATATCCTCTAAACTTTGAATAGTTCTCTCACTTTGCCCATCGGTTTGAGGATGATAGGCGGTACTTAAATTTATTCTACTACCCAACTCCCGTTGAAGACCCTTCCAAAAGTTAGACACAAACCTCGAGTCTCGATCCGAAACGATAGATAGAGGAACTCCATGTTTCGAAACTACTTCATCAATGTACATCTTTGATGCGCTTCAGAACTTTAAAAGGTCCAATGAAACGTGGACTCAACTTTCCCTTCTTTCCAAACCTAATAACTCCTTTCCATGGTGACACTTTCAGCATCACTAAATCACCAACATTAAACTCAATCGGTCTCCTTTTTTTATCTGCATATGTTTTCTGTCTTTCTCTTGCCACACGTAAAGCTTCTTTAGCTACATTAACTTTCTCCGTTGAGATCTCTATAATTTCAGGACCCGTGATTTGCTTTTCACCGGGCTCCATCCAACAACTTGGAGTCCTACATCTTCTTCCATATAGCATCTCAAATGGTGGCATTCCAATGCTTGCATGGTGACTATTGTTGTAAGCAAACTCAATCAACTTCAAATGATCATCCCATGCTCCACCATACTCTAGTACACACGTCCTCAACATATCCTCTAAACTTTGAATAGTTCTCTCACTTTGCCCATCGGTTTGAGGATGATAGGCGGTACTTAAATTTATTCTACTACCCAACTCCCGTTGAAGACCCTTCCAAAAGTTAGACTCGAACCTCAAGTCTCGATCCGAAACGATAGATAGAGGAACTCCATGTTTCGAAACTACTTCATCAATGTACATCTTTGCCATCTTCGTTAAAGGCACATCTTGTCGGGTAGCTAGAAAATGGGCACTCTTCGTCAATCTATCTACAATCACCCATATCATATCATTCCCTTTTGGCGTCTTTGGTAGCTTCGTTACAAAGTCCATAGTGATATGATCCCATTTCCACTCGGGAATGTCTAATTGATGCAACAAACCATACGGCTTTTGATGGTCCGTTTTCACACGTGCACACGTCAAACATTTTGCTACAAAATGAGCCACTTCTCCTTTAATATCCGGCCACCAATAAATCGGCTTCAAATCTGCATACATTTTGGTGACACCGGGATGAACCGATCGAATATCTACTTCTATGGGCTTCCTCAAGGATCAATTCTCGGTTACCACCAAGCAATGGCACCCAAATTCGACCCTTGTATGTTTTGAACCCACGGCTATTAGTCTCCATCACAAGATGTTTCTTCTTTCCAATGCTTTATTTGTCAATGTTATCCTTCATTAATGCCCTCGCTTGTGCTTCTTTAATTCGATCAAGTAGCCCCGACTTGGCTTGAACTTGCATGCTCATCAACTTACAAGAAGAACTTTGCACCTTCCTGCTTAGTGCATCCGCCACTACATTGGCTTTACCCGGATGGTATTTGATTTCACAATCATATCCTTAAGTAATTCCATCCACCTCCTTTGTCTCACGTTCATCTCCTTTTGATTAAAGACATACTGCAAACTTTTATGATCGGTAAACAAAGTGCATTTTGTACCATAAAGGTAATGTCTCCACAATTTCAATGCAAATACAACTGCTGCTAACTCAAGATCATGGGTAGGGTAATTCTTCTCATGTGGCTTCAACTGTCGCATAGGCGATCACCTTGTCCCTCTGCATCAGGACACAACCCAAACCCGTAATAGATGCATCACTATACACAACCAAATCATCGGTACCTTCAGGAAAGGCAAGTATAGGAGCTTCACACAACTTCTTTTTCAATGTTTGAAATGCATTCTCCTGCTTATCGGTCCACTCAAACTTTACTCCTTTCTTCGTTAGTTCAGTCATAGGCTTGGCTATTCGGGAGAAATCCTGAATGAATCTTCTATAATATCCAACCAAACCAAGAAAACTTTTAATCTCAGTAGGAGTCTTTGGCTGCTCCCACTTTGAAACAACTTCAATCTTTGAAGGATCTACTTTAATACCTTCCGATGAAATGACATGACCAAGAAACTGCACTTCTCGAAGCCAAAACTCGCATTTAGAAAACTTGGCATACAACTTCTTCTCCCTCAACATCTCCAAAACTGCTTTCAAGTGCTCACGGTGCTCATCTTCTGACTTAGAATAGACCAAAATATCGTCAATAAACACAATAACAAAATGATCTAGAAAGGGACGACATACCCGATTCATTAAATCCATAAACGCGGCTGGAGCATTAGTCAACCCAAATGGCATGACCAAAAACTCATAATGCCCATATGTAGTCCGGAAAGCTGTCTTTGCTACATCCTCCTTCTTAACCTTCAATTGATGATAACCGGACCGCAAATCTATCTTTGAAAAATATGAAGCACCATGTAGTTGATCAAAGAGATCATCAATTCGTGGGAGAGGATATTTATTCTTAACCGTTCGCTTATTCAGTTCACGGTAGTCTATGCACATGCGCATAGATCCATCCTTCTTTTTAACAAAGAGAACCGGAGCTCCCCAAGGCGAGGAACTAGGTTGTATGAACCCTTTGTCAAGTAATTCCTGAAGTTGAGCCATTAACTCCTTCATTTCTGTAGGAGCTAATCGGTAAGGTGCTTTAGCAACATGTGTAGCACCGGAAATAAGATCTATCTGAAAAGTAACTTCACGATCGGGAGGAATACCGGGAAGATCATCGGGAAACACATCGGAAAAATCGGATACTACATCAACACTAGCAATAGAAGGCTTCTCCTTTCTTACATCAATAACATAGGCCAAGAAATGACTCTTATTCTTCCTTATACATTTAATAGCCTTCATCATACTAATGATCTTTATCCCCCCTCTCTTCTTATCTCCATAAACCGTTACCACTTTACCATCGGGTGTAGAAAACCGAATAATCTTTTGTGAACACAAAATATTAGCTTCATTCTGAGACAACCAATCCATACCTATCACTACATCAAAACCGGCTAAGGTAGTAGGCAATAACTGGACCGGAAACAAACGACCTTCAATCTCAATGTCACAGTCATCATATCCCACACGTATATCACTAACCGTACCATTAGAAATCTCTACCTCTATCGAGCAATCTAAAGGGGTAGTGACTCTTTCTAGCTTAGGAGCAAATAAAGTAGACACAAACGACCTATTTGCACCCGAATCAAATAAAACAGAGGTTTTGAATTAATAAGAAAATTACCACTTACCACCTCGTCGTTGTTCTTAGCATCATCAACAGTCATCTGCAAGGCTCTCACTTTTGTTGCTGTCGTGGCTGTCCTCTTCCCGTCGTTCTTCATTCGTGGACAATCGGCAATGAGATGACCCGTTTCTTGACATGTGTAACAGCGAGTCTTATCCCTACATTCTGTTGCAAGATGTCCCAACATCCCATACTTATGACACCTTCTTGTCTTGTCGGAACATTGACCTATTGACGGGTCTATTGGCAAGGATCTTAATGTGTATATATTAAGTTTTATAAATTCCAATCACTATATAAAACATGTAACAGATGGAGAAACATTGTTAGTCGGTTGCTATAGATGCCTTGATTCGACTGGTACTGTCGATTAACATTACTTTTTTTTAAATATGATTTTCTTGCTAATTTTTTTCTCTGAAGCTTTTGTGCATGTCTTGTGATTTGAGTAAAAGGCATCCCTTTTGCCGAGTTCTTTTCTTTTTGCATGTCCTACACCCAATACGTCATTATCATCCTGCAATCCCATCAATCACCCCTCACAACACAACATTAACTTCGTTTTCAAGATATATAGAACTTAGTAACAAATTAACCTTTTTATTTTGCAACTATTGCATTTGCAATTTTGCATACGGATTCTAATCAATCAATATATGTTATAAAAAAAAATTTGACATTTGTTTTTTCATCTTTAGATTAAAATTTAAATTTAAGTAAAAGTAAATAAGCAACACAATATACCGTTTTTCACGGGTTATAGTTCTCAATACTATCTACAACGTTAGCTATAAGTGACACATTGAGATGTAACAGTCTTACCCTTATTTAAGGTAAAGAGATTGCTTTTAGGTTTCATTTAAGGTTGAAAAAGACATTCAACTTTAAAAGAAATAAGGATGATTAAACATTTGATCTCTGTCTTAAAAGACAAAAATATTAAATACTTTATCCAAGCCTTGCTTGTTATTGTAGTTTAGAACGAGAATTTTAACCCCGGGCGTTGCCCCGGGACACATAACGATACGTAAATTGTAGATCGCGTGTAACGTCGGTGATATATACATAACGATAAACGAAGGATAAAAACGCAAATAAGAAACTATATAAAAACTGATCATTTAGTTATACAAAAGGGAACAAATGAAAAAGTTATAAAAAAACCAAATGTTACATGTGAAAAAGTTATAAAAACCAGATGTTTAAAAATTAAAAACGAATATATAATGCAAAAAAAAAAGAGTAAAAAAATAAGATAAAAAAACAAAATATATAACAAAGTATAAAGTGTAGAAAAAGGTATAAAAAAACAAATGTTAAAAAAGATAAGAAAAACCCACAAATTATATAAAGTTAGGGGCTAGAAATAATAAAAAGCAAACATGAGGGGTAGAAACTAAAAAAATTGGTAGCCAAAACCTAGAGTTTGATGGTAAAAGTTAGAAGCCTTAATATAAGAGATAGAAAGTAAAAAAATAAAATTTGATGATTAAAGTTAGAACTATAATTAAGTTTGTATACAAAAAGTTAGACTAAAGTTAAAAAATCCAAAAGTTAAGTGGTAAAAATAAGTTTGAAGCGTTAAAATAAGAAATAGAAAGTAAAAAATAAAATAAAATTGATGATTAAAGTTAAAATCCAAAGTTAATTGATAAAAATTAAAAACTTTAAAAGTAAAATATACTTGTATACAAAAAATTAGACTAAAGTGATAAAACGTAAAAGTTAGGTGGTAAAAATAAGAAACTCTAAAAGTATACAATTGTTAAAAAAAAAAATCGGAAAAAGATAAAATAGGAATAAGACGAAATTGCTGACGTCAGACCCGGTTACTGTAGCTAAGCCTTGTATAATTGTTATATATATAATTATTGGATTGAGTTCTTATTACTAACTTTAATTAGGTATTTCCATATCCATATCCAGGTAAATAGGTGTTTGTTTGATCTATAACTCAATTTTATAGATGTTTTTAATTTGAGGTCACATTTTTTTTTTTAGTTGATTGTAAGCATAAACTATGAAAGGTGTATTAGTTGAATTGTTGAAACCATTCTTGGATGATTAGAATTTGCTATATACAACAAATCATATTTAGAATCAGTTTAGTCAGTATATTTTCTTCTTTAGAAAAATCATATAAATTAATGTTTTAGACATAATTACATAGGGGTTGGGTATTGTAAAATAATTATTAAAGTAAAACAAATAGGACAAGATCTTGACCCTTAGATCATGGTTAAATTGATGCACAAAGATTCACAAAGCAATTGATGCATGATGATTTTTTCATGATGCACGGTGATTTTCAGTGAATAAAAACCTATTGTTTTATTTGTTTTACTTTAATACTTGTTTTATTTTACCTAAAGCCTGATTACATATGTTTCTTGTATAAAAATGTTTATATAAGCTAGCTTATATATTAAGCAATCATTTAAATTAGCAGATATATCTGTTAACTTTGAAACATTAAGAATGAAGACCAATAAGAGGAATAGGGTGTATGTTTTGGAAACGATTTTTAACGCGGCATGGGGAGTATTTGGAGATTCGAGAATACAAAATCTTGACTAGTCAGTGAAAATTTTAACCCTTGATTTATAATCAATGGTTAAAGTTAAAAGATAATCTTTTAATCTGAACCCTTGATTTTAAATCAAGGGTTAAGATTGCTCTAACTTGATCCCTCAAGTTATTTTTAACTTGAGAATAACTTGGATCTCCTCCCCAAAATCTTTGCTCCAACTATGAGACGCGCGTGATATTATTGTCTTTTTTGATTCCAATATTGTTGTGTATTCTCTTTTGTGGTATCAAAATAAGAATAGGAAGTATAAGGTTCGGTGGGAAGAGTGGTTAAATTTAAAATAACAACCCACAACTTTTTCTGTAAGCTCATTTTTATACAATGAAGTTTTTTTAACCGTGGTTTGTTATATTTTAACAAAATACGTCCGCTATTAGATTATTGGAAGTGAGGGGGCATTGAGGCACTCCACATGGGGTCATCCGTCGCTATGTGGCGGTGCTTCTCCCAAGGACATGCTCATCCTTTTTGTTAGACTGGGGCAACTCTTTCGGGCTCCCTTGGGCTTCCTTGATTATTTTTGTTATTTTTTTTTTATTTTTACACTATTAATTTATATAAAAATACATAATTTTATTAAAAATACGAATTAAAATTCCATAAAACATTACACATTACAACTAAACAATTAAAACTTAACTAAAAATAAAATTACTTGAAATTCGGATTTCTTTGTACCAACTCTCACTCCTCCATGTGCTTAAAAGTGGCGCCCACATACCGTTGTGTACTCGACCAAAGCTTTTTCGACTATTGCCTCGTGTTCACCCGCCTCACCGTCGTGAACTTGGTGCAAACGGTTGAAAATCCCATCAAATAAGCGAATGTTCGCGCGCATGTCGTGCCATATAGCGGCCACCGCGTCTTCGTTCCGATAGTTCACCTGTTTTTCAAACTGAGGAATAGAAGGGATACTTTCGACCAAAACGTATGTTCTCTTAAGTGGTTACCGCACAACGGGTCGTCTGACACCTCGACCCAAGCTTTGGCTAAGCTCATAATAATATGGAGAAATTTTATAAAATATAAAGAGAAAAAAGGAAAGATGGTAATATAAAAATGTTGAAGAATGAGTATTATATATATTTACAAGGGTTGGAAATGAAAAAAAAATTAAAACTCAAAAACTAGCAGTTAACGGCGTTTTTTTTAATAAAAAAACTCAAGATTCAAAGGCGGAAGATAACTTCCGGGGTCCTTTTTTTACGTTTTCCTCCCCTCGGGGCAATGTGTTGGACGGCAAACGGGCGGATGAGGGCGACGCCAGGCTCAAGGCCCTCACTCCCAATAGTTTTAATTAGAAGAAAAAGAATAGACCAATAACATGTTTCAATTAAACAAACGACAAACGAAATGGTTCTTGAACACATACTAATATTTCTTTATTTTAAAAAATATCCTTGTCACAACCTATAGAAGAGATTATCCCAAACTCATAAAATAATAAATATTTTTAGAAGAAAAACATTTCTAGTATAAAGTATGAAAACACACGGATGAATGTTTTAGTATTGATTATAGAAGATGGTCGCAAATGATGAGGGAAAGGAAACACTCCGCCCCACCACTATAATCGATAAAGGTCTAGCCAGCACGATCAGATAAAGGAAACACACCGCCCCACCACTATAATCGATAAAGGTCTAGCCACCACGATTACAGATAAAGGAAACACACCGCCCCACCACTATAATCGATAAAGGTCTAGCCACCACGATTACAGATAAAGGAAACACACCGCCCCACCACTATAATCGATAAAGGTCTAGCCACCACGATTACAGATAAAGGAAACACACCGCCCCACCACTATAATCGATAAAGGTCTAGCCACCACGATTACAGATAAAGGAAACACACCGCCCCACCACTATAATCGATAAAGGTCTAGCCACCACGATTACAGATAAAGGAAACACACCGCCCCACCACTATAATCGATAAAGGTCTAGCCACCACGATTACAGATAAAGGAAACACACCGCCCCACCACTATAATCGATAAAGGTCTAGCCACCACGATTACAGATAAAGGAAACACACCGCCCCACCACTATAATCGATAAAGGTCTAGCCACCACGATTACAGATAAAGGAAACACACCGCCCCACCACTATAATCGATAAAGGTCTAGCCACCACGATTACAGATAAAGGAAACACACCGCCCCACCACTATAATCGATAAAGGTCTAGCCACCACGATTACAGATAAAGGAAACACACCGCCCCACCACTATAATCGATAAAGGTCTAGCCACCACGATTACAGATAAAGGAAACACACCGCCCCACCACTATAATCGATAAAGGTCTAGCCACCACGATTACAGATAAAGGAAACACACCGCCCCACCACTATAATCGATAAAGGTCTAGCCACCACGATTACAGATAAAGGAAACACACCGCCCCACCACTATAATCGATAAAGGTCTAGCCACCACGATTACAGATAAAGGAAACACACCGCCCCACCACTATAATCGATAAAGGTCTAGCCACCACGATTACAGATAAAGGAAACACACCGCCCCACCACTATAATCGATAAAGGTCTAGCCACCACGATTACAGATAAAGGAAACACACCGCCCCACCACTATAATCGATAAAGGTCTAGCCACCACGATTACAGATAAAGGAAACACACCGCCCCACCACTATAATCGATAAAGGTCTAGCCACCACGATTACAGATAAAGGAAACACACCGCCCCACCACTATAATCGATAAAGGTCTAGCCACCACGATTACAGATAAAGGAAACACACCGCCCCACCACTATAATCGATAAAGGTCTAGCCACCACGATTACAGATAAAGGAAACACACCGCCCCACCACTATAATCGATAAAGGTCTAGCCACCACGATTACAGATAAAGGAAACACACCGCCCCACCACTATAATCGATAAAGGTCTAGCCACCACGATTACAGATAAAGGAAACACACCGCCCCACCACTATAATCGATAAAGGTCTAGCCACCACGATTACAGATAAAGGAAACACACCGCCCCACCACTATAATCGATAAAGGTCTAGCCACCACGATTACAGATAAAGGAAACACACCGCCCCACCACTATAATCGATAAAGGTCTAGCCACCACGATTACAGATAAAGGAAACACTCCGCCCCACCACTATAATCGATAAAGGTCTAGCCACCACGATTACAGATAAAGGAAACCGAAGATTTAAAAGACCTCACCACAATATTTGATAAAGAACAAGTCACCACAAATATTGATAAAGGGGTCACTCCTAACCACCAAGATCAAAGATCTCTAAAGGTAAAAGAAGATTTTGTAAGAAATAGAGGCTGCTCTATTAATTTCATTCAACATCCAAAAACTGATTTTTACAAGGAAAATAAGCCTCTATTTATAGCCACAAGCTATTTCCTAGGAATCATCGAAATAATAAAATATTACAATAAAAGCTGTCATGTGCAAGCCATTAATTAATTTGGACCAATAGGAAAAGGACAGCGTAGGTTTCTAGAAATATTCCCCTGCAAGTGGTCCCACAATATCGTTAGAAACGTCTTTGTCACACACGCCTTCTCTAACAGCTGTCATTCTTCTTTATTGGACCCACAAACGTCAGTGGGAACTTTATTGATTGGAAACTGGAGACAAATATCTGGACTTCCACTGGAGACAAAATCTGGAGCATTCATCTGGAGCACTTCAGTGTTGGTCACTGGAGAATCTTCTGGAGCTAGTCATCTGGAGCGCTTCAGTGGAGAACTTCACTGGTGGAATACCAGTATTGATCACTGGAGCTTGCCACTGGAGAAGTGTTACCACTGGTGACTGGACTGGTTCAGAAAAGACTTGTCTGAAATGGGCCACTGCTGGCAGAATCAACATGGCTTGTTCAGATGGCATGATCAGTTCAGTTTCCCAGCTCAGTTAACTTCTTCAGTTCGCTGGGTTTCTCCAGTTCAGTGAATCTGGACATTTCCGCATCATTCTCCCCCTCTGAAAAGAGACTTGTCCTCAAGTCTTCGAGGTACTCATCCTTCAGATAAGGCATCAGATCTCCCACATTAAAAGTACTTGAAACTGCCATATCTCCAGGTAATTCAACCTTGTAAGCATTATCGCCATATCTCTCCAGAATCTTGAACGGACCTTCAGCTCTGGGCATCAGTTTACTCTTTCTTTTTGCTGGAAACCTTTCTTTTCTCAGATGCACCCACACAAGATCACCTGGTGCAAAACTGGGCTGATTTCTATTCTTGTTTGCTCTCGCCTTGTAACTGGCATTTGCTTTCTCTATTATGGCCTTCACTTCTTCATGAATTTTCTTGATTTCTTTCGCTCTGGTTTCAGCTTCAATACTTGCTTTTGGTTCAATCGGATATGGAATTAAATCAATGGGAGTCAGTGGATTGACACCATAACAGACTTCAAATGGTGATTTACTGGTAGAATAGTTAGGAGCTCTGTTGAAAGCAAACTCAGCATGAGCAAGCTTCAGATCCCAATCCTTCAGTGTCTTCTTCACCAGTGTCCTTAATAGCATACCAATTGTTCTGTTGGTGACTTCAGTTTGTCCATCAGTCTGAGGATGGTGAGACGTACTGAACAATAATCTGGTACCCATCAGCCTCCATAATGTCTTCCAGAAATAGCTCAGAAACTTCACATCTCGATCTGACACAATTGTCTTGGGGATTCCATGCAATCTAACAATCTCCTTAAAGAACAAATTTGCTACTGCTGAAGCATCATTGGTTGTGTTACAAGCAATAAAATGAGCCATTTTTGAGAATCGATCAACCACCACCATCATTGAATCTTTACCCCTTTGAGTTCTGGGCAGTGCAACAATAAAATCCATACTGAGGTCTTCCCATGGTTGGCTTGGAACTGGAAGAGGAGTATTCAACCCTTTGTGAAAAGTTGTCTTCGCCTGGTGACAAGTTGGGCAACGACTGATAATACTCTGGACATCCTTCAGTAGACTTGGCCAGTAGAAGTGTTCAGTGAGGATCTCTCCGATTTTGTTAATGCCAAAATGGCCAGCTAAACCTCCTCCATGTGCTTCTCTTATCAGTAAATCTCTTATTGAACCCCTGGGAATGCACAACTTTCCATTTTTAAATAAGAAACCATCTTGAACAACAAATGGTCCTTTCTGGTGAGCTTCAGTGAGGTGATCAGAAAAATCTGGATCAGCAGCATACAATTCTTTGATGAAAGAAAATCCAAGAACTCTTGCTTCCAGAATAGATAACAGTGAATATCGTCTGGACAGTGCATCAGCAACAACATTTGCCACTCCAGCTTTGTGCTTGGAAACAAAAGAATAAGACTGCAAAAATTTCACCCATTTTGCATGTCTGGCATTAAGCTTGTGTTGACCATTAATGAACTTCAGTGCCTCATGGTCAGAAAATAAGACAAACTGCTTTGGCTTCAGATAATGTGACCAGTGAGTGATAGCACGAATAATTGCATAAATTCTTTATCATAAGTACTATACTTCAGTTTAGAGCCATTGAGCTTTTCACTGAAATATGCAACTGGACGCCCTGCTTGTACCAGAACTGCGCCAATACCTACTCCACTGGCGTCACACTCTAACTCAAACAACTGATCAAAATCTGGCAAAGATAGAACTGGAGCTGAACTTAGCTTTTCCTTCAGTGACTCAAAAGCCAACTGGGCTGACTTTGGCCAGTCAAACACTCCTTTCTTCAGACAATCAGTGATTGGGGCCACAATTATAGAGAAATTCTTGATAAACCTTCTGTAAAAAGATGCCAGTCCATGAAAACTCCTAACTTTAGTGATTGTAGTTGGGACTGGCCATGATCTGATGGCATCAACCTTAGAGGGATCCATAAAAATTCCATTCTTAGACACAACATATCCCAAAAATATCACACTTTCCACCATAAAATCACATTTCTCCAGTTTGCCATACAACTGGTGTCTTCTCAACAGTTCAAATACCTTCTTCAGATGGCTAACATGTTCAGCTTCAGATTTGGAATACACCAGAATATCATCAAAGTAAACAACAAAAAAAAAAAAAAAAAAAAAAAAAAAAAAAAAAAAAAAAAAAAAAAAAAAAAAAAAAAAAAAAAAAAAAAAAAAAAAAAATAAAAAGAAAAAAAAAAAAAAAAAAAAAAAAAAAAAAAAAAAAAAAAAAAAAATAACTAACCATTCATACAAACCTCCCTTGATTTTGAAAGCAGTTTTCCACTCATCTCCATCTTTCATCCTTATCTGGTGATAGCCACTTCTGAGATCAATCTTGGAAAACACACCGGAGCCATGTAACTCATCAAGCATATCATCCAATCTGGGAATGGGATATCTATACTTAATAGTTATATTATTTATGGCTCTGCTATCAATACACATTCTCATCGAACCATCTTTCTTTGGAACCAGGAGAGCTGGAACTGAACAAGGACTCATGCTTGCTCTGACATAACCTCTGGCAACCAACTCATCTACTTGCCTCTGCAACTCTTTTGCTTCAGTAGGCGAACATCTGTAAGCAGCTTTGTTTGGAAGAACTGAACCTGGAACCAGGTCAATCTGGTGTTCAAATCCTCTTACTGGCGGCAAACCTTCAGGTAGGTCTTCTGGGAAAACATCAGTGAATTCCTTCAGTAAAGTCTTCAGGAGACTGGGGACACCAGTGAACTCCTTCTCTTCAGTACGCTCAAGCACCAGTAACATCATAACTGGAGAGCCTCCAGTTAACTCTTCTTCTACTTCAGTTTGAGACATGAAAAAAGATTTGCTGGGCTGGTCTTTCTTATTAATTTTCAATATTTCATGGGGTTTTAGAGAAGTCAGAGTGACCTTCTTCCCATTTACAATTACTGAATATGAATTCATTCGACCATTATGAAAAACATTATTATCAAATAACCATGGCCTACCCAGTAATATATGACAAGCATCCATAGGAACAACATCACATACAATTTTATCTTCATAAATAGACCCTATGGAAAAAGGAATAGTAACTTGTCGGTTAACTTTTACCTCAGATCCTTCACTGAGCCATTGCAACTTGTATGGACGAGGGTGCTTAACTGTAGGTAGTGCCAGTTTCTATACCATGTAAGTTGAAGCAGCATTAGCACAACTCCCATCGTCAATGATCAGATCACAAACTTTTCCTTTGACTGTGCATCTGTAGTGAAAAATGTTCTCCCTCTGGGCAGTATCAGTGGTAACTTCATCAGCATGCATCACTCTTCTGATAACCAACATTTCTCCCACATCTGCACCAACATAGGACTCTTCATCTTCTTCTTCATCGTACACTGGTTTGCCTTCTTCAGTGTCGACATCTGGCAAACATTCAATCTCTTGGGCAGTCAAGGCTCTTTGATTAGGACACTGGGACTTGAAGTGACCAAAGCCATGACACTTAAAACATTTCCTTCCAACTGGTTCTTTTGATCCTCCAGTTTTCTTTCCTTTGCCTCTGAAGGAGTTCTGGACAGTTTCAGTAAATCTGGGAACTGGTTGACTGGTAACTGGTTGACTTGCACTGGCAGGAACCTTACTGAATGACTTATACGGAACCTTCTTCTTCAGTTGTCTTTCAATCTGGATAGCCATCTTGCATGCACCTTCATATGTCCAGATAGGCTGCAACTCAATCTTCTCAGTGATGGCAGCGTTCAGACCACCAAGAAATCTGGCAATAGTGTGCTCTTCAGTTTCATTCACACCAGTTCTGGTCTTCAGATGCTCAAACTCTCTAATGTACTCCACAACTTCCTTGGCTCCTTGCTTCAGATTGTTCATCAGTAGATACTGATCTTGCTTGTACGACTGGGGAACAAACCTTTTCTGCATGACCTCCTTTAGTTTGGACCAGGTCTTGATTTTACTTTTGCCCTTGTACTCCCTTTCAGATTTCATGTTATCATACTATGATGAAGCATATTTCTTAAGTTTAATAATGGCAACCTTGAAACCTTTTCTATCATCATAACCTTTTATTTCTATTATTCTGTCCATCACTTGGACCCATTCAAAATACTCTTCTGGGTTAGAAGACCCATTAAAATCTGGTGGATCTATCTTAATATCCCTAGTATCATCACCCTTATGCCTCCTACGCCTTTCTCTTGGATGTGGTTCATCAGAATCACTAGAGTTTCTAGGTGTACTATCAGATCTTTCGCTAGGACCGTGAGATGCAGAATCTCTTTCACTAGTAACAATATTTTCTCGATTAAATCGTAAACCACCATCTTCTAACATATGGACTATCCTACCAAGAGCTTCTTGTAGATCTTCTATTTGCCTATCTCTTCTAACATTATGAGCTTCTTCTAACGTCATATCTCGTCTATATGCCATTTATAACCAACAAACAATAGATCTATTTCAGCAACAACTAGATCTAAACAATCAACAATCAGATCCCGAAAATACAAACTCAGATCTAAACAAACAATACCCCAACGGACAAAAAGATTAAGAAACCTTTTTTAAACCTGTCTCTGATACCAAATTTGATGCGTAAATCACGCGACAAACGACAGCGGAAGACTATTTTTTATATTTTCTGGATTTTATATGAAATAAACAACAAACAAGACAATAAAATTAAAATGATAGATAAATAATCCACCACCAAGACTCGTAAAGGCTAAGCCACCGGAATCAAGGATAAAGGAAACACTCCGCCCCACCACTATAATCGATAAAGGTCTAGCCACCACGATTACAGATAAAGGAAACCGAAGATTTAAAAGATCTCATCACAATATTTGATAAAGAACAAGTCACCACAAATATTGATAAAGGGGTCACTCCTAACCACCAAGATCAAAGATCTCTAAAGGTAAAAGAAGATTTGTAAGAAATAGAGGCTGCTCTATTAATTTCATTCAACATCCAAAAACTGATTTTTACAAGGAAAATAAGCCTCTATTTATAGCCACAAGCTATTTCCTAGGAATCATCGAAATAATAAAATATTACAATAAAAGCTGTCATGTGCAAGCCACTAATTAATTTGGACCAATAGGAAATGGACAGCGTAGGTTTCTAGAAATATTCCCCTGCAAGTGGTCCCACAATACCGTTAGAAACGTCTTTGTCACACGCGCCTTCTCTAACAGCTGTCATTCTTCTTTATTGGGCCCACAAACGTCAGTGGGAACTTTATTGATTGGAAACTGGAGACAAATATCTGGACTTCCACTGGAGACAAAATCTGGAGCATTCATCTGGAGCACTTCAGTGTTGGTCACTGGAGAATCTTCTGGAGCTAGTCATCTGGAGCGCTTCAGTGGAGAGCTTCACTGGTGGAATACCAGTATTGATCACTGGAGCTTGCCACTGGAGAAGTGTTACCACTGGTGACTGGACTGGTTCAGAAAAGACATTTCTGAAACGGGCCACTGCTGGCAGAATCAACATGGCTTGTTCAGATGGCATGATCAGTTCAGTTTCCTTCAGCTCAGTTAGCTTCTTCAGTTCGCTGGGTTTCTCCAGTTCAGTGAATCTGGACATTTCCGCATCAATTACATTATAATTTATAAGTACATAATAATAAGAATAACCGATTGATCATAGACCCACTGGTACCACCACTATGTGATCACATGAGCCAAAAGATGAAGACTGTAAACTTACAGGTTCAAACTTTGTCAAAGGCAAATGAAAAAAATATATTTTGTGTTCTATGTGTGAGGATGGTATTTCATTGGGCAAAAGCTCTATGCGTTGTGCACTTTAGATATCAAAATGATATATGTGACCAGGGGGTTTCCATGAATTTACTCTTGTTTTTACATATAATTATAATAAGAATAACACAAGAATATCATGTGAACGGAACCATACTAGTTAATTAGTTAAGTCTAGCTACCTAGAATGTGCCATGTGCGTTAGCTCCCCTATTCGATTGTTAATGTATTTGTGATAGTAATTGTAATACTCCGTAATTAATAAAAGTGGTTAACATTCTTACAAAATATGGTAAGCTAAAAGATTTTCGCCTCCTTGACAAGACTATGGCTAGCTACTCGACCAGTCGACTTTGATCAATCGTGGAGTGTAGCATGTGTGTGCATGCTCCTCTTTCAATCAATGTAAATTAAAAAACTGTTCAAAATTTTGAATAATATTGTGATCGAAAGAATGCACTTATGCATTATTGTTCTAATTTATGGTTAGTTTGATTGTAATTCACAATAGTCTATAGGTAGTTTCTTTTTCTTGGTGATACCTAATTGTGTAAATTGTTGTATACTAGATTTGTACTCTTGTATTTTGACCTCTAGTATTTTGCTAGTAGGTTTTTTATATAATATATATCTGTCGTTCTAAAAAAAAAAAAAGTTTATGGCCCGTCGACTAATCTCGGAGGTCTTGTGTTGCGCACGCTCCGCAACATGTATTTGCTTCCACGCCTTGATCTATACTAATCTAGAACTAAAATGATACAGGGTACCTATGAACTTCTAGTTTACACATTGGACAAATGGATAACTCCTTCAAAACATGAATTAGAAGCGGAAGAAGAAGAGATAATACTTTAAAAGTATATAACGAATATCCTTGGATGGACACACATTTTGTATAATAAAAGAGGTCGTAGCCATTTTATATTATGCATAGTTAAGTTATTTATATTATACGAGTATGATTTGGAGAAGTTAGGTCAAATAGATAATAACTAATACTATTGTTTTATTTGGGCTTTTATTACATGTTCATGATTAAACTATTGTTGAGAAGTCCATCCCATGTTAATCGCATGTTAATAAAGTTACAAGGGTCTTTCAAAAAGAACTCACACTAAGGCAAGTGATTAACATGAGATTGAGTGCTAATATACTATGGTTTTCTTATTTGAAATCAAGTTTTTTCTTTAAAATTAGAAAATGCATCTCACTCATTTATTTTCTAAATTTAGTTCTAGTTTCTCTTTCATTCTTTCCCCACTTCCAAGTTTGTTTTCCATTTTCGCTACCACCACCCGCGCTTATTGTTTAACCCTAGCAAAGTGAAATGATGGCATTAACGGAGTATGAAACTCGGTAACCCTAGAGGCGCTTGATCAACAAATTTATGGTTACCCTATGTCATATAAAGTAAATGGCCTCGTGGATTGCGCATTGTGGATGGAGTATAGTAGGTAAACCGGTATGCTTAATGAGTGTTGGTTGGGTGGGGGGTTAGCCGCTGGTACACCATGTATACATACCTGACCAATACTTAGAGGGCATAACGGAACCGAGTCTTGACATCCATTCAATATATTAACGGTGTGGAGGGTTAGCCGCTGGTACACCCTGTATACAAACACTTTTAATGTGTTGAATGTTGAAGTTAAGATTCGGACTATGCTTTACCCGCTTTGTTGTGACTTGACCCCTTTTATATTTGCGTTAATTGGCTTGTGATTGTGATGTTGATTATGAATTGCATGAAACGATGATGCCTTAGATTGTTGCCATGATAATATCCCCGTAGAGATATGCATGTTAGACGGTCTAGGGAAACCCTAGATATGAAATGCTTGTTTCGTGATGATATGCTTTGGTTAACTCGTGTGTGAATCGTGAGAACTAACTTGTTAATCTAACACGTGTGCTCAGGACGATGGTTAGACCAAGGAGAGTTGTGAGACCCCCCCGAAATCAAGATGAACAAGAGGAGAATGGAGGTGGTCGTGGCGGTAGAGGTGGTCGTGGTGGTAGAGGAGGTCGTGGTGGCCGAAGTGGCCGGGGTGGTGCAAACCCTCGGGTATCAACCGAGGTTATCACTCAAGCCTTAAATGATCTCATGCCGGATTTAGTGGCCCGAATCTCGGTGGCCATGGAAGCTAGAAATGATCAAGAAGAACCGGAAGATGAAGCGGTTCATGTTCAAAATGAAGATGAAGATGTGAATGTGAACGGTGAGGATGGAGGAGAAGGTTTTGTGCGACCAAGAGGTCAAGATACTTACCAACAAGGGTGCTTGTTCAAGGACTTCAAACTTTGTGGAGCTCCGGAATTTAATGGAGTTGGTGGTGCCACGGGTTGTTTGGAATGGTTGGAGACAATTGAATCGATCATTGCTCGGAGTGGTTGTGCTTATCACCAACGAATTTCTTATGTCACCGGCATGTTGAAAGGTGATGCTCTTGAATGGTGGAATGAGGAGGTTGAGGAATTGGGGATTGATGCGACTAACAATCTACCTTGGGGAGACTTCAAAAGAATGATAATTACTAAATATTGCCCGGCACACGAAATGAGAAATTTGCAAGAAGAATTCTTTAAGCTTGCCATGAAGGGTGGAGACTATGAGGGTTATACTCGCCGTTTTGGCCAACTCTCTAGACTCATTCCCCATTATGTGAGACCTGATGATGTGAAAATTGAGAAGTATGTTGCGGGGTTGCCCCATGAGGTGAGGATGCTTGTTTCTCACCCCACCATGCCTTTGACATACAAAGAGGCAACCACTCGTACCGCTAGTGTGACATTGGAACTTATAAGGGGTGGTAAGTTAAGCAAAAATGATAACAAAAGAAAAGAGGTGGCCGAGCCAAGCGGCACGAAGAAAGATGTTAGGCGTGATAATAAGCGCCATGGTCGTGGTGGAAAGGTTTTTGCGGCGTTTGTACCGACGGCGGGCCCTCCAAAGGGTGGTTATGTCGGGGGTAGTCCTTTATGCCCTAGGTGTAATCGCCATCATTGGCCCACCGTGAGATGTGATGCTTGTTTCCATTGCAACCAACCGGGTCACACCTCAAAGTTTTGTCCAACTAACCCTCGGAATGCTCCTTTGAATGTTGCTCCTCTCAATGTAATACGTCCCCCGATAGCCCCGGGTACTTGCTATGAATGTGGTAGCCAAGACCACTATCGCAACCGGTGCCCTAATCTTATTGGCCAACAAGTCCAAGTGACCGTGCATCCTAACCAATTGCAAATTGCCGGTCCAAATCAAAACCGAGGACTCCAAGGACAACAACAACAACTTCCTCAAGCTCCTCGTCAACAATTGGCCCCACGTGGTAGAGCTTTCTCCGTAAATGCGGCCGAGGCGCATGTTGATCCAAACGTTGTGGCAGGTACTTTTCTTCTCAATGACCAATATGCCACCGTGTTGTTTGATTCCGGAGCCGATTTTAGCCTCATATCCAATGATTTTATTCCGTTGATTAATGCTAGTCATAGCTCGTTGACGTATTATTTTGAACTCGAAATGGTAAATGGCGGTTTGTCTAGAGTTAGTCAAATTGCACGTGATTGTATCTTAGATTTGAACGACCACCCGTTTTACATAGATTTAGTCCCTTTTGATATCGGTAGTTTTGACGTGATCGTTGGTATGGATTGGGTTGTGTCTTAATGCAATGGGGAAGGGTGATTGCTTATGCATCTAGACAATTAAAGGTGCATGAGAAGAACTACCCGACTCATGACTTGGAATTGGGAGCGGTCGTGTTTCCCTTAAAGTGTTGGAGGCATTACTTGTATGGCACCAAGAGCGTGATCTATACCGATCACAAAAGCCTTCAACACATTTTCGACCAAAGTGAATTAAATATGAGACAACGAAGATGGTTGGAGCTCTTTAGCGAGTATGATTATGTTATTCGTTACCATCCGGGTAAAGCCAACATTGTGGCCGACGCATTGAGTCGAAAGGAACGTGTAAAACCGAGGCAAATTAGAGCCATGAGCCTTACCATACAAAGGAGTGTTCGTGACTCCATCATCGAGGCTCAAAGATTGGCAACTAGGCCGGAAAACTTCATCAATGAAGCTTTTACATGGCTTAGAAGAACAATTTGATAGAAAAGACGATGATGGATTATATTTTGTTGAACGATTGTGGATCCCCGTTTTGGGTGGGCTTCGCATGAAATTGATGAATGAAGCTCATAAGTCGGCCTACTCGGTTCACCCGGGTTCCTACAAGATGTATTTCGGGTTGAGGGATTTGTATTGGTGGTCGGGGATGAAGAAGGACATCGCTAGATATGTTAGTGAGTGCATTACGTGTTTGCAAGTAAAGGCCGACCACAAGAAACCACCCGGCTTGCTAGTTCAACCGAGAACACCGGTGTGGAAATGGGAAGAAATTGCTATGGACTTCATAACGAAGTTGCTAAGAACGAGTAGTGGTCGGGACACCATTTGGGTGATTGTTGACCGGTTGACTAAGTCGGCTCACTTCTTAGCCATCCGGGAAGACGACAAATTTGACACCATGGCACGCATGTACATCAAAGAAGTGATATCCAAACATGGAATGCCAATTTCCATAATAACCGATCGGGATGCCCGGTTTACTTCAAAGTTTTGGAAGGCGTTCCAAAAAGCGATGGGTACTCGACTCGACATGAGTACGGCGTTCCATCCACAAACCGATGGTCAAAGTGAAAGAACAATCCAAACGTTAGAAGATATGTTAAGAGTTGTGCCATAGATTTCGGTGGTAATTGGGATGTGCATCTCCCTTTGGTCAATTCTCCTATAATAATAGCTATCATGCTAGCATACAAATGGCCCCATTTAAGGCCTTGTATGGGAGAGATTGTAGATCACCTTTAGCTTGGGCGGAAGTTGATGAAAGCCAACTCATTGGACCCGAGATTGTTGTTGAAACGACTAAAGTGATTTCTCAAATCAAAGAGAAGTTGAGAGTGGCCCGGGAACGACAACTAAAGTATGCCAACGCTAGACGACGACCTCTTGAATTCGAAGTTGGCGATTATGTGTTACTCAAAGTGTCTCCATGGAAGGGAGTAGTCCGTTTTGTGAAGCGTGGTAAATTGGGTCCAAAATATATTGGGCCATTTAAGATTTTGGAACGAATTGGTCCGGTAGCGTATCGTTTGGAACTTCCTCAAGACTTGAGTGGAGTTCACAATGTTTTTCATGTTTGTAATCTTAGGAAGTGTTTGGCCGATCCAACACTTCACGTGCCACTAGAAGAAATTCGTGTCGATAAAACCTTGAAATTCGTGGAAGAGCCGGTAGAGATCTTGGACCGACAAACTAAGAAGTTAAAGAATACACGATATACAATTGTTAAAGTTAGGTGGCAAGCAAGACGTGGATCCGAGGTTACTTGGGAACAGGAAGATTCGATGAAAGCTAAGTATCCTCATTTATTTAACGAGTCGAGTTAGAATAGAATTTCGGGACGAAATTCCTTTAACGGGGGAATAATGTAACATCCGTGATATTTGACTTAGTTGACTTGTAAAATTTAACGTAAATAAATATGAACGATCTTGTTGGTTTATATGAATTATCGAACGTTTTGTCGTGTATTAACGTAACGTTGAGTTTATTTGTGTTTACGGTCTTGTCTTAGCGTTTAAATGGTTAACGTTTAGCTATTTGTCGAATTTAGCGGAGCGGGAGCCCAAAAATGGACCCCCTAGGCCGGCCCCCATCCCACTCCCTCACACACTCACCATTCATTCATTCCTTTCCTTATCCTTACACTCCATCTCTCTCTCCCCTCATTACTCTTCCTTTCTTTCCTTCAACCACCACCAAGATCCATCATAAATTCATCATTTAGTTCCTAAATCTTGTGCTATCAATGATAAATTAATTAAATCTAGTAACTACATTAATAATAATTATCTTTCTCCAAGAAAATTAAGGATTTAAAGGTGTTCATCCAAGTTTTTGCCCTAAACCCGAATTTGGAAGTCTTGGACCATTTTGGTAAGTTAAACCTATCCTAAATCTCTCATTTTATGTTTAGAACTTCATTACTAGTCATATCTAAGAAACCCTTGGTCAAAAATCGGGTCAAAACTTGAATTGAGTCAAATTAGGGTTTCATTAGGGTTGATTTGGGTCAAAACCGAATTCGAACTTGGTATGATGTTATGGATCGAAACCGTGAAGTGCGAGATTTCCTTCGCGTCGCGAGATTCCTGCACCTCGCGTCGCGAGATTTCCCTCGCGTCGCGAGATTTACCTCGCGTCGCGAGATTTCCCTCGCGTCGCGAGATTTACCTCGCGTCGCGAGATTTACCTCGCGTCGCGAGATTTAACCCTCGCGTCGCGAGATTTCCTCGCGTCGCGAGATTTAACCCTCGCGTCGCGAGATTTCCTCGCGTCGCGAGATTTAACCCTCGCGTCGCGAGATTTAACCTCGCGTCCGAGATTTCTCGCGTCGCGAGATCTGTCCTTCGCGCCGCGACCTTCCTGCACTACTCGCGTCGCGAGATTTAACCCTCGCGTCGCGATTTCTGTCAGTTTACGCGTCAGTTTTCAAACGTTAATAACTTTTGATCCGTAAGTCCGTTTTAGGCGTATGACCTATCGTTGGAATCGTATGAGAGTCTAGTTTCTCATAGTATCTTTCTTTTAGTGTGAATCTATCATCATTTTCCTGTTACCTCACTTTTTCAATCGTGTGTTCGTTGATTTGACCATGGGGTGTCTTGGTTGGCCTAGGATGACTTGTAACGTAGCGTAGGCTATAACGTGATGATTTAATGTTGTCGTAATAGGGTTGTGATCGCTGTGTTCGCCGCTTACCCGCTTGAATCACTTTATAAGAACATCAAAGGCCAAGGTGAGTTTCGTACACCCTCCCGACCTCAATTGAGTAGGGAGGGTGTACGAAACTCACCTTGGCCTTTGATGTTCTTATAAAGTGATTCAAGCGGGTAAGCGGCGAACACAGCGATCACAACCCTATTACGACAACATTAAATCATCACGTTATAGCCTACGCTACGTTACAAGTCATCCTAGGCCAACCAAGACAACCCATGGTCAAATCAACGAACACACGATTGAAAAAGTGAGGTAACAGGAAAATGATGATAGATTCACACTAAAAGAAAGATACTATGAGAAACTAGACTCTCATACGATTCCAACGATAGGTCATACGCCTAAAACGGACTTACGGATCAAAAGTTATTAACGTTTGAAAACTGGCGCGTAAACTGACAGAAATCGCGACGCGAGGGTTAAATCTCGCGACGCGAGTAGTGCAGGAAGGTCGCGGCGCGAAGGCCAGATCTCATGACGCGAGAAAATACTCTGGAACATTTTGGGGGCTGAAACACGAATGTCGCGGCGCGAGGGGGGTGGGTCACGACGCGAAAATCTGCAGATCTGCACAAAAACAAGCCAAACACGATTCCAACCCTAACCCAACCCCATTTTTGACTACCAATTCGACTAAAGTAGTAATTGAGGATTGCTAGGCACATTGTAGGATTTGATTATCCTATTTGAGTAGTACTTGTTGATATCTGTGATTATGCCTATATATGTGCATGAGATGTTTTTGTTGAAACGAGTTTAATTGGCAATCCTTTTATTGTACTAACCTGTTATCTTACTCGGCTTTATAAGCTGACACTTGTTATGTGGAAAATGAGTTGTGCCCTCAGGTTAGACGCTGATGGAGCTAGTAGATATTCGAGTGGTGGGGTAGCTATTGATGATGAATAAAGATGGCTTTTAGTTACCCATATGCTAGTAGCTTTAAGTAGACTTATTTATTATGCCGCTTGGCATTTCATATTGTTGATTGTGGATTTCCTTTCATTATTGTGATGATACGATGCTGGTAACAACATTTAAAGTTGTTAAATGATTCCGTTAGGAATCAAATGAGATTTTGAACGTCGCTTCCGCATTTTTTTTAATGTTGTTATTTTTAAAGTTGAAATTTTTTGGAAATTCACATTTTAATAAAGCAGGGTGTTACAAGTGGTATCAAAGCAACCCTTGGGATTGTCAGGAGTGTATGGCGCACTTGCATAACTCAACGAGGACGTTGAGTTGTGTTGAGGGGGTGTGAAAGCATACATCGCTGAAATACAAGGGGGATCCTGGCTATAAGTGACATCAATGGTCTTACATAACACAACGCGTTTTGGGCGTATTGGCTGTGGATGAGAGGAGAACTCCACAGTTAAGCGTGCTCGGGTGGCAGCAATGCCAAATGGGTGACCCTTCTGGGAAGTTTGCCCGAGCAACCAAAAACAAAGCCGTGAGCCTGCGGGCAAAGCGAACAATATTGTGTTGTGGTAAGGCGGGGTGTTACAAGTGGTATCAAAGCAACCCTTGGGATTGTCGGGAGTGTATGGCGCACTTGCATAACTCAACGAGGACGTTGAGTTGTGTTGAGGGGGTGTGAAAGCATACATCGCTGACATACAAGGGGGATCCTGGCTATAAGTAATATCATTGGCCTTACATAACAAAACGCATTTTGGGCGTATTGGCTGTGGATGAGAGGAGAACTCCACAGTTAAGCGTGCTCGGGCAGCAGCAATGCCAAATGGGTGACCCTTCTGGGAAGTTTGCCCGAGCAACCAAAAACAAAGTCGTGAGCCTGCGGGCAAAGCGGACAATATTGTGTTGTGGTAAGGCGGGGTTTTGTATAGGTTTTTCACACTGTATGCTTAAAATCAATATTGATTTTGAAAAGGTTTCTTTGTATGGAACTCATTTGTTTTGTCTAAATGTGATATACAAAATCAAATATGATTTTGTATAGGTTTTTCACACTGTATGCTTAAAATCAATTTTGATTTTGAATAAGTTTTCTGTATGTAAGTGCAATTTTCTTTCAACATTGTTTTTTTTGTTTTGTTTAATTTGTAGTTGTTGTATCTTGATCGTACCAAGTCTGATTCTCAACCCTTAACCCGACAACATCCAATTTATAAGAATTGGAGTAATGCTGACATAGAAGCAAGAGCTGTTGAGGAAATGAGAGTTGGATCCTTCGGTACGTTTGAAGTTGTGCAACCTTGTTTGGATATAAGTGAAAGTAACAAGAAAGGTGGTGACAAGGTATCCAGACTGAATGAGAAAAAGGTAATATATTATTCTCTATTAAATCATATATGATTTTGTATTAACTATAAATTTTGAAATTTGTATTGTTCTATGTAGAATCATATTTGATTTTGTATGAAACTCAATAATATCACTAACATGTGATATGTCATGATTTAGGCTTACTTGCATTTGATTGAGAACAATTTTAGTGTTCTCACTGATATTAAGACTTTGATGATTGAAACCTTCAATGAAATATCAACAAAGTTTGGGAACGATGATTTCTTCTTAGATAGTCGAAAGAAGATGGCCGAACTTTTTTCATTGGATAAAAGGTTTCTTGATGATTTGCTTAAAAAGAAAGAAGTGAATGTGGACAAGGTAATTGATTCTGTAGTTGGTTCAATAAATGATGAAAACTATGATTGTGAAACTGCTGATGAAGATAACAATGTTGAAGAGAACGTTAATGAGATGATTTCTGGTGATAAACTCGAGTTTGAAGTTGATGGTAATAATGATGAACCAGCACGGGGAGATGTGAATTTACATGTTACAAGGATTGTTGAAGATTCTGTGGATCAAGGCAACATAGAAAAACAATCAGAGAAAGAAATGAATTTAGATGAGTCGAATGTTATTGCTAATGATCGGGATGACTGTACTATTGGTAATTAGGTAGAAAAGAATGTTGAAGTATCCAAATCTGTTGTCGTTTTCAAATCGACTAATACTAATGTTCATCATTCTAAGAGTACTGATCTGGCTAGCACTACTGTCAATGAAATGGCAATTTCAAGCCCAGCTGTTATGCAGCCAGCTTTTGGAAAACGTATTCCTAAACCATATGCAGCTTTGCTTTCTCCTTATGTGGTAGTTCTCACCCCGGCTAAAGAAAAGTTGAAGGAAACTGAAGTTGTGTATGCATTGGAAATGTTTTCAAATGAAGCCAATGAATTGTAAGTTTCATCTTTTTATTTTAGTTATAGTTTTATATATTTTTATAAACCAGAAATCTTTTGCAGCCCTTAATACTTGTTTTTCACTTTATTTGTTTAATCTTAGGGACTTGGTTTTCACATCGAACAAGTATTTTGGAGAGATAAATGGGTACCGTGTTCATATTCAGAGTTTAAAACCAGGTTCATATATTGAAGCCTCTGTTATAGATTGTTGGTCGGCAGTTTTGAATTTTCAAGAACAGTCTAGGGGACCAGTTGATGTAAGAAGATTGTTTCTCACTACTAGTATACTTGTAAGTTTTTTTTTGTAACTTTTTAGAAATTCTAGTCGCTTGTTCATTCATTTATTATTAATAGTAATTACATATTCTTTGAACAACCAGTCAGAGGATTTCTTTCGTGATGAAAAGAAAAAGACAGATGAACAACTTTTCGAGTTATTCCAGAA
This sequence comes from Erigeron breviscapus, assembly GCA_034093135.1. Lineage (NCBI taxonomy): Eukaryota > Viridiplantae > Streptophyta > Magnoliopsida > Asterales > Asteraceae > Erigeron > Erigeron breviscapus. The sequence continues at coordinate 66,242,159 of CM067168.1, read as the reverse complement.
CAATATGTGTAACTTCTTTTCGAAAAGTGAACATTTAAGTTCATTTCAATTTGATCTGGTATGATTCTAATTTTAATTTTATGTTTTCTACTTTTATTTTTTTTTATTTTCATTTTTATTTTCACTTGTAAACAGGTGTTCTTCCCTATGTGTCGGTCGCAACTCTTTTATTGTTTCGTATATGACCTGAGGAAGAAACCAGCATTGCATGTGATCGACAACATGCTTGCAGGGAAAAATTTTGACGCAAAATACGGCAATGTTATAAAAGTTGTGGTAAGTATTAATAAATATTCATGTTTTTTTACATTTATATAATTTGGTCCTGATGAGTTTTTTCATTTTAAAAATTCTGTTATGCATAGCATAACCTATTTTGTAGGTATTTCAGTGTCATGAAACATCCAATTGCCGATAAGATTAAATCTCTTCAAGCAAAGCCGCTAAAAGTTAAATGGAATACAAAGAACAATTTCGTTGATTGTGGCGTGTTTCTTATGCGTCACATGGAATGTTTCACTAGCCAAATTGCAAAGCATTGGGACTGTGCCATTCTAATAGAATCTAAAGACCAATCTAATGAACTGTTCAATTTGAGGATAAGGTACAATTCCAAGATTCTGCAACATGAAGCTAACATTCATGTTGCGGACAATCTTAAAAGGGCTCATTCGTTTGGAAAAAGCAAAGGTTTGGAAAAGATAACAGAGCTTTTTCAAGAATTAAGAGGTAAATAGTGAAGCTTAAAAGAAATGCAGACTATGTCTTTTGTAGGAAGTTTGTGGAAGCTTTTTCCAAGTGTTAATAGTTAATTCAACTTTCCTAACTCTGAATGTAGTATGTGTTGTTAACAATGTATATAATAGAATAAATTATGACATGTCTCGTTTTGTTCTTTATATCTATAAATAAAAATGATTTTATGCATACAGAATACCTATTCAAAATCAAAATTGATTTTAAGCATACAGTGTGAAAAACCTATACAAAATCATATTTGATTTTGTATATCACATTTAGACAAAACAAATGAGTTCCATACAAAGAAACCTATTCAAAATCAAAATTGATTTTAAGCATACAGTGTGAAAAACCTATACAAAATCAACTATTCAAAATCAAAATTGATTTTACGTATACATTGGGAAAATCCTATACAAAATCATATAGCAATTGAGACAAAACCAAATGAGTTCCATACAAAGAAACCCATTTAAAATCAAAATTGATTTTAAGCATACAGTGTGAAAAACCTATACAAAATCATATTTGATTTTATTCATACATCTAGACAAAACAAATGAGTTCCGTATCATTAAAACTATTCAAAATCAAAATTGATTTTACGTATACATTGGGAAAATCCTATACAAAATCATATATGATTTTGTATAGCAATTGAGACGAAACCAAATGAGTTCCATACAAAGAAACCCATTTAAAATCAAAATTGATTTTAAGCATACAGTGTGAAAAACCTATACAAAATCATATTTGATTTTATTCATACATCTAGACAAAACAAATGAGTTCCGTATCATTAAACCTATTCAAAATCAAAATTGAATTTACTCATATATTGTTAAGAAAATATACAAAATCATATTTGATTTTGTATAGTACATTGAGACAAAGCAAATGGCTTCCATACAAAGAAACCTATTCAAAATCAAAATTGATTTTAAGCATACAGTGTGAAAAACCTATACAAAATCATATATGATTTTGCATAGCACATTGAGACAAAGCAAATGAGTTCCATACAAAGAAACCTATTCAAAATCAAAATTGATTTTAAGCATACAGCGTGAAAAACCTATTCAAAATCAAAATTGAATTTACTCATACATTGACAAAAAAAAATATACAAAATCATATTTGATTTTCTATAGTACATTGAGACAAAGCAAATAAATTCCATACAAAGAAACCTGTTCAAAATTAAAATGATTTTACTAATACAGTGTGAAAAAGCTATACAAAATCATATTTGATTTTACGCATACATTGTGAAAACCTATACAAAATCATATATGATTTTTATAGCACATTGAGACAAAGCAAATGAGTTCCATACAAAGAAACCTATTCAAAATCAAAATTGATTTTAAGCATACAGTGTGAAAAACCTATCCAAAATCAAAAATGATTTTACTCATACAGTGTGAAAAAGCTATTCAAAATCAAAATTGATTTTAAGCATACAGTGTGAAAAACCTATTCAAAATCAAATATGATTTTACTTATACATTGTCAAAAAAAATATATAAAATCAATTTTGATTTGTGTGCACATTGAGACAAAGCAAATGTAGTTCATATCGTGAAATGACATACCTATCCCTCCTTTCTAGTATTCGAAACACTACTGTAAGTGGTATTTACGTCATTTCCTATACAACTTTCTACTGAAATAAATAGATTTATTTTGCTTTTCGTTATTCATTTCCCCCCAAATTCACAAAGTCAGGTCACTTTCATCTCCTTAAAATTCAAAAATCAATTTCCATTTCTTTCACCATTCTTATCACTAAAACACACACACTCTGCCTACCGACCATTATCTCCTACCGGCGATTATCTCTAACCGTCGATTATCTCTCACCGCCGTACATTATTATCATTTCCATCGGCGATTCTCCTTTTTATCATGGCTGACAGGTCTAAATCATCAAATAGAAAACGGAAAAGTGTTAATGATGATTCCGCCAACTCTATTTCTGTTTCCGGTACATTTTATCTTTATTTATTCATTATTTTTATATTTTTTTTGTTTTTATGATTTTTCTACATTGTGAAAAACCTATTCAAAATCAAAAATGATTTTACGCATACATTGGGGAAAAACTATACAAAATCATATTTGATTTTATTCATACATCTAGACAAAACAAATGAGTTCCGTATCATTAAAACTATTCAAAATCAAAATTGATTTTACGTATACATTGGGAAAATCCTATTCAAAATCAAAATTGATTTTACTCATACAGTGTGAAAAACCTATTCAAAATCAAAATTGATTTTAAGCATACAGTGTGAAAACCTATACAAAATCATATTTGATTTTATTCATACATCTAGACAAAACAAATGAGTTCCGTATCATTAAAACTATTCAAAATCAAAATTGATTTTAAGCATACAGTGTGAAAACCTATTCAAAATCAAAAATGATTTTACTCATACAGTGTGAAAAAGCTATATAAAATCATATTTGATTTTATTCATATAGTTAAACCTATTCAAAATCAAATATGATTTTACTTATACATTGTCAAAAAAAATATATAAAATCAATTTTGATTCTGTGTGCACATTGAGACAAAGCAAATGTAGTTCATATCGTGAAATGACATACCTATCCCTCCTTTCTAGTATTCGAAACACTACTGTAAGTGGTATTTACGTCATTTCCTATACAACTTTCTACTGAAATAAATAGATTTATTTTGCTTTTCGTTATTCATTTCCCCCCAAATTCACAAAGTCAGGTCACTTTCATCTCCTTAAAATTCAAAAATCAATTTCCATTTCTTTCACCATTCTTATCACTAAAACACACACACTCTGCCTACCGACCATTATCTCCTACCGGCGATTATCTCTAACTGTCGATTATCTCTCACCGCCGTACATTATTATCATTTCCATCGGCGATTCTCCTTTTTATCATGGCTGACAGGTCTAAATCATCAAATAGAAAACGGAAAAGTGTTAATGATGATTCCGCCAACTCTATTTCTGTTTCCGATACATTTTATCTTTATTTATTCATTATTTTTATATTTTTTTTCATTTTTTATGATTTTTCTAGGGTTTTAATTTATTTTTTTATTTTTTTTTGTTTTTTTTTAATTTTTAATTCTATGCTTACAATCGCATTTGATTATGTAGTGTTATTTAGTTTATGTGTAGAATCAAAATTGATTTTGTATATCTATGTAAGTTATCTGTTATTGTTTACTTTTATGTTCAGAATCATATTTGATTATGTATTGATATTTTAGTGATTTCTATTTTTATAACTATATGTGTAAAATCAAATTTGATTTTGTATATCTATGTAAGCTATTTGTTATTGTTTAAGTTTATGTGTAAAATCAAATTTGATCTTATGTTGTTATTTTAGTGATTTCTGTTTTTGTAACTTTATGCATAGAATCAAATTTGAATATGTATAGAGATTGTAGAGATTTGTAACTGTATGCTACAGTCAATTTTTATTATGTATAGTTATATATCTTTCATTCACATTTGTACAATCACATTTGAGTATGTATTCTCTAATATATCTTATTCTGATCTTGATATATTCAATATATGTTGTAGATGACGTAAATGTCACTTTGTCAGAATTGAAAACGAAGAAGAAAGGTAATTCAACTAACAATGTTGAATTGCCTGTTAAAAGGACAAGAGTTTCAAAGAAGAAGCAGGTTGTATTTGCCGATGAAAAAAATGACAAGGATGGTGATGATGATGATGGTAATGATCTTCAGGAATCTCCTGAAAAAGTTCCAAAGAAATCCAACCGTCTTGGTTCTCAATTTAAGTCAATTGTCATCAGGACTGCACCAGCTCCTTTTACTCAGATGATGTCGTCGCTTAGTCCAACTCTAAAAAAGATGGTTTGTGAAATGGGATTTGGATCGTTACTTGGATTCTCAATCACAAAGTTCAACCCTAAACTTGGGCATTATATTGTGAGTGCTTTTAATGGCTCTTATATCAGGACTTCCAAAGGCAAAATTTTTGTGACCGTGATGTTGTATCTCACGTTTTTGGGATTTCCAAATCCGTTGGGGTTCCGTTGACTTCTTTAAACAAGTCAACTGATTTTGAAAAAGTTTGGGAAAAACAATTCAGCAATCCTAAACTCATCACAGCTACTGATATTGCCAATGTCATGACTTCCAAGGTTGCTGACTACATGTTCAAGATGAACTTTCTGATGGTCTTTTACAACACGATGATAGCTTGCGAAAGCGGTGGTCATATTTCTAAGGAAGTGTTGAAATATTTACAAAGTGAGACCAAGGTTGAAACTATTGACTGGTGTGGTAAGTTGTTGGAGGCTTTGCAATTGAGTAAAAACACATGGAAAGCAGAATTTCTGACACAAAAACCGTATAATGGTCCATACACTTTTCTGTATGTAAGTGCATTTTTCTTTCAACATTGTTATTTTTTTTGTTTCATCTATTAATGTTTATATGATTTATATCATTTTTTTGTTTTGTTTAATTTGTAGTTGTTGTATCTTGATCGTACCATATCTGATTCTCAACCCTTAACCCGACAACATCCAATTTATAAGAATCGGAGTGATGCTGACATAGACGCTCGAGCTGTTGAGGAAATGAGAAATGGATCCTTCGGTACTTTTGAAGTTGTGCAGCCTTCTGTGGATACAAGTGAAATTAACAAGGAAGAAGGTGACAAGGCATCAACGCTGAATGAGAAAAAGGTAATATTATTCTCAATTTAATCAAATATGATTTTGTATTAACTGTTAATTTTGAAATTTGTGTTGTTCTGTCCACAATCATATTTGATTTTGTATTGATATTTTAGTGATTTCTATTTTTATAACTATATGTGTAAAATCAAATTTGATTTTGTATATCTATGTAAGCTATTTGTTATTGTTTAAGTTTATGTGTAAAATCAAATTTGATCTTATGTTGTTATTTTAGTGATTTCTGTTTTTGTAACTTTATGCATAGAATCAAATTTGAATATGTATAGAGATTGTAGAGATTTGTAACTGTATGCCTACAGTCAATTTTTATTATGTATAGTTATATATCTTTCATTCACATTTGTACAATCACATTTGAGTATGTACTCTCTAATATATCTTATTCTGATTTTTATATATTCAATATATGTTGTAGATGATGTAAATGTCACTTTGTCAGAATTGAAAACGAAGAAGAAAGGTAATTCAACTAACAATGTTGAATTGCCTGTTAAAAGGACAAGAGTTTCAAAGAAGAAGCAGGTTGTATTTGCCGATGAAAAAAATGACAAGGATGGTGATGATGATGATGGTAATGATCTTCAGGAATCTCCTGAAAAAGTTCCAAAGAAATCCAACCGTCTTGGTTCTCAATTTAAGTCAATTGTCATCAGGACTGCACCAGCTCCTTTTACTCAGATGATGTCGTCGCTTAGTCCAACTCTAAAAAAGATGGTTTGTGAAATGGGATTTGGATCGTTACTTGGATTCTCAATCACAAAGTTCAACCCTAAACTTGGGCATTATATTGTGAGTGCTTTTAATGGCTCTTATATCAGGACTTCCAAAGGCAAAATTTTCTGTGACCGTGATGCTGTATCTCATGTTTTTGGGATTTCTAAATCCGTTGGGGTTCCTTGACTTCTTTAAACAAGTCAACTGATTTTGAAAAAGTTTGGGAAAAACAATTCAGCAATCCTAAACTCATCACAGCTACTGATATTGCCAATGTCATGACTTCCAAGGTTGCTGACTACATGTTCAAGATGAACTTTCTGATGGTCTTTTACAACACGATGATAGCTTGCGAAAGCGGTGGTCATATTTCTAAGGAAGTGTTGAAATATTTACAAAGTGAGACCAAGGTTGAAACTATTGACTGGTGTGGTAAGTTGTTGGAGGCTTTGCAATTGAGTAAAAACACATGGAAAGCAGAATTTCTGACACAAAAACCGTATAATGGTCCATACACTTTTCTGTATGTAAGTGCATTTTTCTTTCAACATTGTTATTTTTTTTGTTTCATCTATTAATGTTTATATGATTTATATCATTTTTTTGTTTTGTTTAATTTGTAGTTGTTGTATCTTGATCGTACCATATCTGATTCTCAAACCTTAACCCGACAACATCCAATTTATAAGAATTAGAGTGATGCTGACATAGACGCTCGAGCTGTTGAGGAAATGAGAAATGGATCCTTCGGTACTTTTGAAGTTGTGCAGCCTTCTGTGGATACAAGTGAAATTAACAAGGAAGAAGGTGACAAGGCATCAACGCTGAATGAGAAAAAGGTAATATTATTCTCAATTTAATCAAATATGATTTTGTATTAACTGTTAATTTTGAAATTTGTGTTGTTCTGTCCACAATCATATTTGATTTTGTATGAAAACCAATAACATCTGGTATGTCATTCATTATTCAATCAATTTTGATTTTTTATTATATCCAAATTTTTGAATGTCTTTTGATATATGTTCAATCAAATTTCATTTAGGGC
>CM067168.1:66185697-66233913 GCA_034093135.1 Erigeron breviscapus | reverse complement strand
ACCTAGGTTTATTGGACCTTTCGAAATACTAGAAAGAATTGGTCCAGTAGCTTATAGGCTTAGACTGCCACAAGAAACTTAGCCGTATATACGATGTGTTTCATGTCTCAAACTTGAAAAAGTGTTTGTCTGACGAAACACAAATTATTCCACTGGAAGAACTTCGAATGGATGACAAGCTGCACTTTGTTGAAGACCAGTAGAGATTATGGATAGAGACGCCAAGCAGTTGAAACAGAGTCGAATTCCAATTGTCAAAGTCCGATGGAATTCAAAGCGAGGTTCTGAATTTACCTGGGAACGTGAGGATCAAATGAAACAAAAGTATCCTCACTTGTTCGAAAAAACCCTACATTCCGACCACACGCGCTAAATTTCGGGACGAAATTTAAATAACTGGGGGAGAATGTGACAACCGCCAAAATTTCAGGTTGATTAATTTACTATTACGTGTACTATTTAAATTTTTGTTGATCAAACAATATGAACAAACATTTTATGGCATAATAAACTGAACAAATATTTTTTGATAAATTATGGATAACTATTGCCAAGAACTCAAATAGTTATTTGAGAGTTGCTTGAAAATATTTTTTTCATACTTATACTATCAATAACCGTATTTAGAAATAGTACCGTATTTATGAATAGTAACCGTACTTATGAATAGTAACCGTACTTATGAATAGTACCGTACTTATGAATAGTACCGTATTTTGTGAATAGTAACCGTACTTATGAATAGTACCGTATTATGAATAGTAACCGTACTTATGAATAGTACCGTATTATGAATAGTAACCGTACTTATGAATAGTAACCGTATTATGAATAGTAACCGTACTTATGAATAGTAACCGTATTATGAATAGTAACCGTACTTATGAATAGTAACCGTATTATGAATAGTAACCGTACTTATGAATAGTACCGTATTATGAATAGTAACCGTACTTATGAATAGTAACCGTATTATGAATAGTAACCGTACTTATGAATAGTAACCGTATTATGAATAGTAACCGTACTTATGAATAGTAACCGTATTATGAATAGTAACCGTACTTATGAATAGTAACCGTATTATGAATAGTAACCGTACTTATGAATAGTAACCGTATTATGAATAGTAACCGTACTTATGAATAGTACCGTATTATGAATAGTAACCGTATTATGAATAGTAACCGTATTATGAATAGTAACCGTACTTATGAATAGTACCGTATTATGAATAGTAACCGTACTTATGAATAGTACCGTATTATGAATAGTAACCGTACTTATGAATAGTAACCGTACTTATGAATAGTAACCGTATTATGAATAGTAACCGTACTTATGAATAGTAACCGTACTTATGAATAGTAACCGTATTATGAATAGTAACCGTACTTATGAATAGTAACCGTATTATGAATAGTAACCGTACTTATGAATAGTAACCGTATTATGAATAGTAACCGTACTTATGAATAGTAACCGTATTATGAATAGTAACCGTACTTATGAATAGTAACCGTATTATGAATAGTAACCGTACTTATGAATAGTAACCGTATTATGAATAGTAACCGTACTTATGAATAGTAACCGTACTTATGAATAGTAACCGTATTATGAATAGTAACCGTACTTATGAATAGTAACCGTATTATGAATAGTAACCGTACTTATGAATAGTAACCGTATTATGAATAGTAACCGTACTTATGAATAGTAACCGTATTATGAATAGTAACCGTACTTATGAATAGTAACCGTATTATGAATAGTAACCGTATTATGAATAGTAACCGTACTTATGAATAGTAACCGTATTATGAATAGTAACCGTACTTATGAATAGTAACCGTATTATGAATAGTAACCGTACTTATGAATAGTAACCGTATTATGAATAGTAACCGTACTTATGAATAGTAACCGTACTTATGAATAGTAACCGTACTTATGAATAGTAACCGTACTTATGAATAGTAACCGTACTTATGAATAGTAACCGTACTTATGAATAGTAACCGTATTATGAATAGTAACCGTACTTATGAATAGTAACCGTACTTATGAATAGTAACCGTATTATGAATAGTAACCGTACTTATGAATAGTAACCGTACTTATGAATAGTAACCGTATTATGAATAGTAACCGTACTTATGAATAGTAACCGTACTTATGAATAGTAACCGTATTATGAATAGTAACCGTACTTATGAATAGTAACCGTATTATGAATAGTAACCGTACTTATGAATAGTAACCGTATTATGAATAGTAACCGTACTTATGAATAGTAACCGTACTTATGAATAGTAACCGTATTATGAATAGTAACCGTACTTATGAATAGTAACCGTACTTATGAATAGTAACCGTATTATGAATAGTAACGTATTATGAATAGTAACACACATATATTTAATCCAATTCAGTAAGGAATAAGTCATAAATTTCCAAGAATTTCATCATACTGTCCACACCCAAACCGTATGTTCAATCAATAATTCCCATCCATAATATAATATCAATACCTCTGGGTCAATGGTAAGACTACCATGACATAAATCGATGAGATTGTTCTTGAGCCACTACTAAGACCGGTTATGTCCCAATAATCAATATATAATGCCCCAAATGATAAGATAATGATAAGCACATGCTGTCAATCACGTGCATAAAGATAACCAAGGGTCGTGCCATGGAGACGCCCATAAATATATAGTAGTTAGAGCACCGCGAGGCCAGACTGGCGATGAAGGTGACCACAAAGGCAGACCAAACATCCCACCGTTACCTATAATAATGGATGAGGGGACAAGTCCTAGTTGCGCAACCCTCTAACTACAGGCCTCAAATGAGTTAATAGTAGTGTACAGGGGACCACCGTTTGACAGTACTCAAGCTCATCATATAACATATACCACGTTGAACATACAATACAATTCCCATAACATTATCATTGTTTCAAAGAATCATTTCATAATAGAAAGTCATTTTAATTAATCATGCTTTTCACCCCGTAAGTAAACATATAAAAGAGTTTGAAAGGGGGCTATGACTCACTTGATTAGAGAGTGAATAGGGGCTGTTCAAACGCGATTCCTCCGTTTAGATTTGTTGCGCCTCAAGCAAGCCTAAACCATAACGTATATAATCGCGGTGTAAGTTCGCGTGACATGAACTAGTGAGCTAGATCATGAGATGTATACTAGTAGACTTGCCCATCTTTGGTTGTTATTAGATTATGGAATTTAAGTGCATTATGATGTTCTCATTGTTTAGGTATAAGAGATTTGGTGGTAAGAGTCGTTTTCTCATTATACGTTTTTTTTTTTTGTACGTTTATTGGAATTTCGGTAGTTTGGCTTGGATTTATATGATTTCCATTGCACACTTTGCTTAGTAATGATATTGGACATTAGTGGTCTCATAATATAAATATTTTAAGTATATTTTCTGGTTTGTAAATATATATTTAATTTAATAATATTTAATTATTTATTTATTCACTTTATTGATTTATTTGCTAAATAAATTCTTAAAAATACTTTTAAGTGTCATAATTGTCTTTATAAATTATGAATAATTTCCTTTGAATTATCTACTGATATAGATGCTCTTTAATTTATAATTTTATGTTTTATACTTTTATTTGTGCATTTTTCCTTTATTTTAATAATAATACTTAATTAATTGTTTTTACTAAATTATTTATTTATTCACTTTATTGATTTATTTGCTAAATAAATTCTTAAAAATACTTTTAAGTGTCATAATTGTCTTTATAAATTATGAATAATTTCCTTTGAATTATCTACTGATATAGATGCTCTTTAATTTATAATTTTATGTTTTATACTTTTATTTGTGCATTTTTCCTTTATTTTAATAATAATACTTAATTAATTGTTTTTACTAAATTATTTATTTATTCACTTTATTGATTTATTTGCTAAATAAATTCTTAAAAATACTTTTAAGTGTCATAATTGTCTTTATAAATTATGAATAATTTCCTTTGAATTATCTACTGATATAGATGCTCTTTAATTTATAATTTTATGTTTTATACTTTTATTTGTGCATTTTTCCTTTATTTTAATAATAATACTTAATTAATTGTTTTTACTAAATTATTTATTTATTCACTTTATTGATTTATTTGCTAAATAAATTCTTAAAAATACTTTTAAGTGTCATAATTGTCTTTATAAATTATGAATAATTTCCTTTGAATTATCTACTGATATAGATGCTCTTTAATTTATAATTTTATGTTTTATACTTTTATTTGTGCATTTTTCCTTTATTTTAATAATAATACTTAATTAATTGTTTTTACTAAATTATTTATTTATTCACTTTATTGATTTATTTGCTAAATAAATTCTTAAAAATACTTTTAAGTGTCATAATTGTCTTTATAAATTATGAATAATTTCCTTTGAATTATCTACTGATATAGATGCTCTTTAATTTATAATTTTATGTTTTATACTTTTATTTGTGCATTTTTCCATTTATTTTAATAATAATACTTAATTAATTGTTTTTACTAAATTATTTATTTATTCACTTTATTGATTTATTTGCTAAATAAATTCTTAAAAATACTTTTAAGTGTCATAATTGTCTTTATAAATTATGAATAATTTCCTTTGAATTATCTACTGATATAGATGCTCTTTAATTTATAATTTTATGTTTTATACTTTTATTTGTGCATTTTTCCTTTATTTTAATAATAATACTTAATTAATTGTTTTTACTAAATTATTTATTTATTCACTTTATTGATTTATTTGCTAAATAAATTCTTAAAAATACTTTTAAGTGTCATAATTGTCTTTATAAATTATGAATAATTTCCTTTGAATTATCTACTGATATAGATGCTCTTTAATTTATAATTTTATGTTTTATACTTTTATTTGTGCATTTTTCCTTTATTTTAATAATAATACTTAATTAATTGTTTTTACTAAATTATTTATTTATTCACTTTATTGATTTATTTGCTAAATAAATTCTTAAAAATACTTTTAAGTGTCATAATTGTCTTTATAAATTATGAATAATTTCCTTTGAATTATCTACTGATCTAGATGCTCTTTAATTTATAATTTCATGTCTTAAACTTGTTGAATCCTTGGATCTTTCTTATTAGATTCGACATGCATGAGCATGGAAAGAAAGATCCTATCAACTTTTATAGATAATCTCAGAATATACTCTTCAAAAATATACAAAAACATATAGATCTATCAACAAGAAAGTCACTTTAAAAGCTACGAATCTATAACCACACTTTTGGGTCTTAAACTTGTTGAATCCTTGGATCTTTCTTATTAGATTCGACATGCATGAGCATGGAAAGAAAGATCCTATCAACTTTGCCCTCATTAAGTGTATATTACAAAGAAAACAAGAAGAAAGTATGAGTTTTTGATAAAACCTTTGAATATAAACAAAAACGAGATTAGATCTAGTAAAAAGGATGAAGATTATACCCTCTTGGACTTGGTTTTGGATGAAGATTTTGGGCAGATTTTTGTGGCCTTCAAACCCCAATAATACCTTGAATCTAAGCCTAGAACAACCCTTGAATATGCCTTGGATTAACCCTTTATCAAACTAACTTAAACCCTTATTATTAGTAAGTGTTAATTTGATTTAAGCTTGCCCTTTTTCTTGCTCCCTTTGGCCGTAGGTAAGAAGAAGAGAGGAGGGAGAAGAGAGTTGTTTTGAGAGAAAAGAGAGTGTGTGAGAAGAGTGAAGAGTTGAGAGAAAAGTGGTGAGTTCCAAGGGAGTGAATGAAGAGTGTATTTTGAATTTGTGTGTGTGTGTAGTGTGAAGGGGGGGGGCCGGCCTCATAAGGGTATGGGGAAGGGTTTTGTACATTTTTTTTTTTATAAAAATGTTGTATATAATGTGTATATATGTTAAGTGTAAGTGTATAAATATTTGTAAGGTTAAATGGTATTTGTTTGTAATATTAATTGACTTTATTCTAGCATGTGTATGTATGTCTATATATATATATATATATATGTCATGTATATGTATATGTATGGATATATTTTTGTATTTTTGATTTGTTACACAAGCCTTTAGTTGTAAACTTGTATTTATTTTAAGCATATATATACATTCTTATTGTTACTTAAGCACTTTTACGTACATTTTAGTTTATAGACATACTTTGAGATGGAAATCTTAATTCTCACATTATATTTACTTACATTGGTTTGATGATTGATTTGTTGGACAATTATAAGGATTTTTGATGGTTATCTCAACTTGTGAGACTTACATTATTATTTAGATAAACCGATTGATCATAAACAAATTTTTGTTCAATGGTACTTTATAATCCATATTTAGAATTGAACAATAGCTTTAGATTGCTAATTTAGGGGCATTATCTACTAGCTTTAAGTATAACTATGGCTTGCGAGACCAACGGCAATATAACTAGCTCATATATAATGTTTAAAAAAGTAGGGTTGTTACATATTCCAAAGAATATGCTAAGGCATATTCTAAAGCATATTCTAAAATTATTTTCTATAAATAGCGACCTTAGTTTAATTATAAAACTCACACCATTTATATTCACTTCTAAAATCTCTTTTATAATCACACAAGACTAAGTACGTCTAAGTGATCTTCTTCTACAACACTAAGGTGAGTTTTCATATTCCCCTTTTTAATTCTTTTATATGATTTATTTCGGGGACTGAGATACATGCATAATAATTATTTTATGTTATATATATACGAAACTTTGAAGAACAATTGCAAAACTATATGATATATAATATACTATGTGAGTTTCCATATTCCCCTTTTCAAACTCTTTTATATATAGGGGCTGAGATACATGAAATAAAACTGTTTATTATACTTATATGTATATTTACAAAATTATATATATTATATATATTTTGTAACACCACTTTATTTATTTTACCTTCGGGGTAAAATACAAACTCTTTACTGTTATGATGAACACAAGTATTTTCAGAAATGTATATATGGTTGATTCTAAGTTGCTCTGTTCAATTAAAGACCTCTCTATCATGAACGATTAATTATGGAAACATAAACGTGGGTATATTGAATAGTACTATTGGGGTAGGCACCCCCATCTGTGTTGGTCATACCAACTGGATACAGATGCATTATATTTGGAAAGCTTAGGGTACCCTGAACAAGGTACCTACTCTGGAGGCAAATAAACACACACTTGTCTAGTTTCGGTTCATGAGCTTAGAACTTGATGTATACAGTATCTACTCTTATATTCTATTTGATCCATTGTGTGATCAAATAGTTACTTTAAATCTTGTGGTTCATACTCTATATTTTAATTAAAACATATGATACTCTTTGCTGATATTGTATCATAACTATTTGACATTGCGGTAAGGCAATGGTTACACTAAACTCTGGCATTTTGTGAAACTATATTTTCTATATGAAAAACTTATGGAACTCACCAACTTTATGTTGACGTATTTTAGCATGTATTCTCAGGTAACTAGACAATACTCTATACATGGGACATTTTTCCGCTGCATACAACATACTGGACCATGGCCTACCCTCAGACTCTAGTAAAGACAAGTCAATTTGCTAAAGTCTCTGTCTACTGTTTAATATTGTTTAATATTAAATAAATGTTTTCAAGAATAATATCTTTCATAAATTGTAATATAAATTTGTGAACAATGCTTTTATATAAATGTATTTTAAAACGACAACGTTTTGTGTCGTTCAGTATATCTTATGTTGTGAATCCATGTAAGTCATACCCCGGATAGGGCGGGTGTGACAGAAGATAACAACCTGGATTAAAGATAAGGACAAATGATGTGACTAGGAAGATTCCTAGGATCCAGGTTGGTGGTTGTTTTACATATGTGTGTCCATACTCCTATTGGTAGATGAAGAATGTGCGTCAGTACGTGGGGGACCACAAGTACTATGAAAGGCACGATTGATTATTCCTTCATCAACCACTAAATGAAGAACACGTAGCTGCAACGGACACCTAATGAAGGAGCGCTTTCGCCTATAAAAGCCTCATTCATGGATTGCATATGTGTGGCATTTCCTGAGAATCATTCTTCACACAAGTTTCTCTGCTCTTACACACAGCTTAGTCTGTACAAGATCAGCTTGGGCTGATTCTCTTGAGCTGAAACTTATTAATTGTTGTTTGTCATTTCATAGGGTTGTTTAGATATCTATAGGCTATCTTTATTCCGTAACAACCCTGTAATTCTTTGTATAGATTATTTCTTAATAAAGGATTACATTTGAAAATAACAATCTGTGTTCAAGAATGTTTTTATTTCTTTGCTGCTTTACTGTTTTAATGATTCCTGCTCCTTACTTACTTGCTTAATATTCATTAACTGAATCTTAAAACATTTTGTGTTTAAAAGTTTGTAAAGATTGAAGAAAGTTGTATTCACCCCCCTCTACAACTTTTCTGTGTTTAATATACTTTGGTATATTGATACACCGTGGGACGTATCATACTCTATGCTATAACATGTGAATTTGGGCATGATTTGATTGCAATGTGAAAGCTTATAATGTGCAATGTGAAAGTTGTAATATGCAATGTGAAAGCTTATAATGTGCAATGTGAAAGTTCGTAACATGCAATGTGAAAGTTTGGAATGTGCAATGTGGTTGATTATTTATGATTGATTTGAAGGAGAATATGAGCATGACTAGTTGATAGGAAATTTTATGGACAATAGAGATATTAAAGCCTTCACCCATAAGATTGAGCTACTTGAAAACTAGCGCGTGAATATAGTGATGATTATGTAGTTATGCCTTGCTATTGAGATAATTATTGCGTCCTAAGGTTGAGCTATTTGAGGTCTAGTGCATGAATGATGTAATGATTATATAGTTGTGCCTTACTATTGAGATAGTTATTATGCTCTAAGATTTAACTATTGAGAACTAGTATTTGCATGATATGATGATAATGTGGTTAGTCCTTACTATTAAGATAGATATTGCGTGTTGAGATTTGACCGCTTGAGAACTAGTGATTGTCCCTGAGAAATTTATTATAAATTAGAAATCTTCTAAGTATGAAAGTTGTCATTAAGTACTCCTCCGATATTCCTTCACTCGTGCTCTTTTGAAATTATCCAACATCTTATTGCTTATGACATTAGTATTCGATATTGACATTTGGCAACGCGACGTCGTTAGTGGAGCAAGTTCCCACATACGCTAGACGATACACCCTAAAGATTTGGTGCCTAGATACGACGCGACTTAAAGGTGTCTACGCACAACCTTTGTATTCAATCCGAGATGGCGCGAAGCATACGGGAACGTCGAATGAAGTTGGAGACTTATGAAAGACGAGCGATTTTAAAGCCATATGACGATACAACGACACCAGTAGGACGCATTCCCATATATTCTTGATGGCACGTCGTGAGAATTGTGACCCTGGAATTTGGTGCGATATTTCTATTCTAACACGTATACGCGAACATCTATCTATATTATCTAAGTCAGTGCGACATATATTGACGTCATCGAAAGTTGGAGTCCATTGGGCAACGAAAGACATAAAAGTGATTTCTTTAACCAGCGCAAGGAGTCTGATTCGAGCCTTAATGATTCTTTTGTTTTTATATTTCCTATTTCATTCATTCGAAACCAAACTCTATAACCTTGATTATTTAAAGTAATGACCACCACCGCTTCTCTTCGAAAGTTAGTAACCTAACAACATACAACTCACTTACGCGACACTCCGCAATGGCGAAATCGAGTAACTAGTACCCTGCTCTTGCTGCGACATCAAGGGATGCGAAAGACGTTGAGACATCAGTTGTCCATAAGTGTAATACTTGGGATAACTATATAGCATAGAAGATACTATTGGATCATGTACATAACGTAGGATGTGGAAGATATGTTGTGTGTCAATTAAAGTACAGGAAAGCACAATTGAAGAGCATACTAAGCCTTAACTTGGAGAAAGAATCGAAGGTCTTCCCTATCTATGTTCATCGACCAAAAAGAAAGATTGAGTGGTCAACGAAAGGAAGGTCGTGTGACATGAAGGTCACCTTTGGTTAAGAATAAGGACTCCCCTAGAACTTGGAGGAGATCACTAGCAATGTTGGAAAATGAAGGTAATGGAAGAAGAAAACTAATTAAGGGCAATAAGATATTAGGATGTGTCGAGTAAACCTCATGATTAAGGAGTAACAAAAAGGATTCCAAGCTATCCTTTCTTTTTCGAAACAAGTGTGTAGATGGAGGTTTGTTACACGAAGGAATAAGGAATTCGCTGAATTGAATATCGTCAAGGAAGGCGAGATGAAGCGAAGAGCAGGAGATCCCTCACATTTTTCTAGAGGAAAAGTGTTAAGGGGGTAATCGCAACGAGGAAGATACTCAAACAAGGAGTATGAAGAGCAATATTATACTTTATCTTTCCAGAAGAGTTATTCACTAGCATCATTGAAGGTGATGTGGAGTAGATGATAGAGTAAAGGAACGTCATTTAACACAAACAGAAAAGTGACGACATTGACGCTATCTACAAGATGTAGTTCTGGTGGCGTTCATCTTTATGGCGCTCCACGCGTTATTCTATAAATACCCATTTGGAAAACCTCTATCTAAGGACAAGCTATTAGTAGAGCATATCAACTAAGCTAAGAGGAAGCGGTATACGCTCAACACCCAATGGAAGCTGGCTTTACTAAAGAGGAGAAGTATGGTCGACAAATAGAGGAAGCACGATGACGTGTGATGGTCATCCCATCAATGTCAACGGTCATATGGAGGAAAGCTAAAATAGGATGAACTTGGGAGGAAAAATTTGCAACACATGGTGAACCGTCACGGACCATCGACCCACGGAATAGCGCGCCCAAGAAAAGTGAAGAAGGAAAACAACAGGGAATCGCTAAGTTAATAGTGAAAACAAATGAGGAATACGACGCTAGAAGTCAAGGAACATACCACCGTACCGATCAAGGAAGTTGATCGCTGAACTAAGTTTCTAACAACCAACAAATTCCAGGAAGAGCTAGTTATGAAACGTTTGAACGAAAGCATGATAAGGATAACACGCATCTGTGATGAGTTAGGATTAAAGGATCCTTATCAACATGATATGACGAGTACTCCTGAATTAACTTCAAGGACTAGCGATTGCGCGTGTGTCATTTAAGATGACGATCACTCTAGTAAGAGATGGATCCGAGTGGCGAAACGGTAAAGAGTATGGCGACCCATAAGAAAACAAAAAGAAAATGGAGGGAACCGAATGGTTGAGAAAAAGACGAAGTAACCAATGTTTCACCTAAATTATGTTACTTCACGATCCCTAACAACATTATGCGAGAGTATTTGAAAAGAAGCCTAGCATAGAAAGCTGAAAATGGACATGAGATTTTGGAGAGCAAGGTGATTGGAAGTTTTGTAGAGGTCATGAGGACCTAAGAATGATTACTTCTGAGAAAGGGTTCATACCAATGAGGACTTAAGTGTTTGTGTTTCCAAGATGGTGGTGATGATTATTTGTGAGCATAAGGATTGGGTAAATCCTATCGCGAGGAATGCGTAGGAAGAGAAGAGAAATGGAAGGGGTTATATGTGCAATGTTAAAAAGGAGCTTAGTCGGCAATATGTCATAAATGGTAGTACTTCTAGGAAGAATTAAAGGTGCCATAAAACGATTTGCAAGCCAATATCGGCAAAAGCAAGAGAAATTGGTAACGATGCGACTTAACGGATAACACAAAGGCGGCTTTGGAAAATAAGGACAAAGGCGAGTATGAGGAGTAAAATGGAACTATCCATGGCCGATTCCCCTTGCACGCCATAAAACAACAAAGATGACACTGAAAAACCTTAAATTGAGGTACTACAAAGATGTACCTTTGCAATTTTAGTGCAATTTGGCATAACGGGTTAGTATCACTCTTGTTAAGGGGGTAATCCCTTAACAAGTGGTTAGTCACAAACGAAGTCAATATTTTCAAGTACTAGCAAGCGCGTCCAATGTCAAACCAAAGAAGGATGAAAGGAAGAGAGAAGCCAGTGGAGCGATTCTTTAATTGGGAAAGCAAACGATAAAGGAAAGTATACAAAGTAACAATAGAAATGAGTAGCCACCAACGATCGGTATTCCAACGTTTCTTACTATTTTATTGTAACTCACGTTACGAACCGTTTGTTCATTTTACACCTCTGTATTGATATTCTTATCATCATCCCATTATTTAGTATTGATCTAGGCAAGATTGACAGCCCACAACGATTACATACGATTAATCTCTAGTCGTCTCAAGAAGTGAGCGACATTCGTAACTTTTTCTTTTTCGAAGTTTCTAATCACGAGAAATGTTAGGGCATCAAGCAATGGAGGCCCCAACTACGAAGATCAAAAGCTTGTAAGTGACCAAAAAGGTCAGGATGAAACCTAGTTGAACTCTCACATTTTATACGTCTCTGTGAAGCTATCCATAACGTCAATCTATTCACTCTTACTACCGTGTGAACGATCAAACTTCGAGGATGAAGTTGCTGTTAAGAGGGTAATGATGTAACAACCCTCAATTTCCGACTAGGACAACTTACTTATATTTATCTAGGTATCTATCCCTAGAGGTTTATTAAGAGAATTGACCTTCTAGATATTTAGGGCATGGTGATATTTGCCCTCTAGTTCAATAGAATGCCAAAAGGAAGCCAGTTATCTTAGAAATGCCATAAACAATAACTATAGTCATTCAAGACAATCTCAAACTATAATTTAGTTCAAACTGAACTTGGCGAAATGTCAATGAACCAAAAATTTTATTTCAAGAAGTTAAGTTATATAAATAACTATGCAAGACTCACAAGATGAGATAACAACAAATTTTTTTTATAAATATCCAACAATTCAAACACCAAACTAATTAGAGCACTTATGATCAAAAAAATAAATATATAATGACCATCTTAAAGATTATACATATAAACATTATGTACATAAAAGTGAGTTGAATAATAATAAGTGAATATATATGTCTAGTATATACACAAGTTATAATTAATAAGTAAGTAACAAATATATGAACACAAAAAGATAAATGTGTACATACATACATACGGCATACATACATACACATAAGCACATATTTTTGCCTTAAAAATGTTACATAATTAGTAAATACTTATGCAAGAACATATGCATACAACAAATACATATACACAAATTAACTAACAAAATTAATCACCCACTTTTCAAATTTTAGACCCAAAATTTCGGCCCCCCATGCCCCATAACCACTTGGCCAATCAAAATTCAACTAGAGACTTGCTTCTTACACTTCCAAGGCATATTGGATACTCCTACACTCCAACCTTTCACTCCATCATCTTTTCTCTACACTTTCCCACACAACACACACACACTTCTCTCTCAAAAACACACTTTTCTCTCTTATTTCTCTCAAAAAAATTCTGCATTTTCTCCTCCCTTCCTCCTCTTCATTTCGGCCTAAACAAACAAGAAAAACAAGAACAAAACTCAAGTATAATCAATAATAATAATAAGGGTTTATAAAGGGTTAAGCAAGGGTTGTTTCAAGATAAGATTAAGGGTTGTTTCAAGCTTGGATTAAGGATTTTTAGGAGCATATAGGCCACGAAATTTTCTGCCCAAAAACATCATCAAAATCGAGTTCATCAAGGGTATAAATCTCAATCTATTTACTAGCTTATTCTTGTTTTTGTTTATATTCAAAGATATTTATCAAAAGCTTATGTTTTCTTCTTGTTTTGTAACACCCCAAGCCGAGGCTCGAAATATTACGGAAATCATATAGCACAAGGTGGAATTACAATAGAACAAGAACTAAATGCATTTAAAGATTCAATGAATCCATTACAAAAACGAAACAAGTACCAAAATACAAAAGGAGCAATAACCATCAAAGTTTACAAAGGAGCATTCAGAAGATGGCAATTAATCCTAAGTATAATGCAAAAGAAGGCCAATGAATCCTTGATCCATAAAGTCCAAAGCCTGGGTTTAACAGCATGCAACAATTAAACTCCACGTCCAGGGATAACTTGATTACCTGAAAAGTGTACTAAGCATAGTCAACACAAGGTTGGTGAGTTCGTAGAAATGATCCATAAGGAACCATCATCAATAAGCACAAAATACCAGTAGAGGCTAGACATGACTTACAGTGAGCCTCTAAGCAATACAATATCGTCCAACAACAAGATTTCATAAGTAAGTAAGCGTGTAATAAGATTGCACAAATGATGAAAATACCAAGGTATGTGCCAACTGCATGAATAAGCCAACATGCCTATCCTATGCGTGAACTCAGGTCACCTATGCAACGATACTCGTCTGTCATCACAATGAACAAGGCGGCATCTCAAAAACATCGAGATATATATGTCTATATACTCGGGATCAAGATCTACATCCATTAGATGGGTGTATACATCTATACACCAGGATGTCGGCAATCCCCTGCCGAGGGTCATCAACAATGTATGCAATGCTTACAATCAATTGTAAATGCATCAATCATGAACCAACAATCAATAATCGTAAGTTATAAGCCAATAATTAACATTCGACAAACATGAGCCAACAATCAATATACGATGAACTTGAACCAACAATCAATAATCGTAAGTTATAAGCCAATAATTAACATTCGACAAACATGAGCCAACAATCAATAATCATCAATCATAAACCAATAATTACAACTTAAACCAACTATACGTACATACACTTAAGAGGGTTATCCATTCTTCGAATCCCAGATGCTTATATATAGGGTCATCCGCAGCCTTCCCACCACATCTAAGACCTAATGAAGGGATAACCGACTTCCACGTATGTACGTCTATCCTAATATTAATGAAATACTTAACAAAATGTAAACCAAGACAATCAAACGAAATGAACCATCACATCAATCCAACTATCAAGAAAATCAACCAATCAATCAATAAATGCAAGTAAACACGCAAGGTTTACACTTTTCAGCCCAAATCTCAAGCGAGTAGGGAGATACGAACTCACCTCGATGACTTATGAAAAGTTTAGTCGGTATAAAGTCGAGTTATGGAAGTACAATGTTCTCCGTGCGTCCAACACCTAAATATCGATCATACATTCACATCAACATTCATAAGTACACATACAAAGTTATCAAGTAAACGGCAAAACCCTAAATAGGTTTCCAAAGTGTTTCTCGGCGTTAAATGGCTTCTAAGACTCTTAATCAATGTTATGCAAGATAAGAAGTGAATTAGATTAAGACTCGGCGCGTAAAAAGGTCTAGAAAGTCAAACTAGGTCAAACAAGGAACATCTCAGAAAACAACAGCCGTAACTTACGGCCCACAGGGGCGTAAGGTACGGTGGGTAAGATACAACGGGCGTAACTTACGGCCCAAAGAGGCGTAAGCTACGGCCCTCTAGAAAGTTCATTTTTGGCGTAAGGTGGGCGTAAAAGTTGGCGTAAACAGGAGCTCGGGGCGTAAGATGGAGGATTCGGCGTAAGCTACGCCCCAAAGGGCCGTAACTTACGCCCCACAAAATTTGTCCTAGCGTAACCTATGCCCCATAGGGCCGTAGGTTACGCCCCTTACTGGGCAGCAACACGACCAGCAGCAAATATGCAGAAAATTAAGAACCCAAAACCCCCAATTTCGACCCAAACCATACCAAAACGATTTGTAAAGACTCGTAACCCATTTTGAAGTATAACCAAACATCATTAACCATAAATACACATAACCCAACCCACAAATTCGACCAAAACATCATAATCGCTCACAAATCATTCAAACCCTAAATTAAACCCTAATTTCCATTTTACCATTTTAAAGACTTGGAATCACATCAAAACGACTAGAAACATATAAACAAGCATAAATGGAAGTAAAAGAGTTGAATTAGACTTACACAAACTTCTCCTTGAGCTAGAACCCAAATTTAGGTCAAAATGGGTAAAGCTTGAACTAGAAACTTCAAGTATGATTTAATGAAGATTATGAGGCAACAATGATGATGATTCTTGTACTATGGTAGCTCCAAAACACTAATTTGATGTAATGAGGGTGAAGAACAAGAGATGGCTCCTTTTACTTGAGAGAATAGAAGTACATATAGATAGATAATGAATGAAAGGGTGAAGTAAAAGATAAGGGAGGGGAGAAATGGTCATGGGTGGCTGGTGGGTCGTGGACTACCCACGGGCCGACCCGATTCTCTTCACAAGCCAAAATACAATCGATTACACAATTAAACGCCAAACAAACATATTAACAACCCGACTAACATACCACATAGTCATATAATCACAAATGGGCCCAATTATTTCATTCAACAAGTTTGTTAGTCAAATTACACAAAAAGTCAACGGGTCAAAATTCATGGATGTTACATTATCCCCCCGTTGAAAGAATTTCGTCCCGAAATTCGACAAAACACTAATTATTAAATAAATGCGGGTACTTAGACTTCATATGGTTTTCTCTCTCCCAAGTGAACTCGGTTCCACGTCTAGCGTTCCATCTTACCTTCACAATGGTGTAGCGCTTCTTCTTGAGTTTCTTTTCTTGACGGTCCAAGATCTCTACCGGCTCTTCAACAAAGTTCAAATTCGGATCAACCCTAATTTCGTCCATAGGCACATGATGTGTAGGATCCGACAAACACTTGCGCAAGTTACAAATATGAAACACATCATGCACACTGTTAAGCTCTTGAGGCAATTCTAGCAGATAAGCAACTTTCCCAACCCGTTCAAGAATCTTGAAAGGACCAATATACCTTGGTGCAAGTTTTCCCCGCTTCACAAAACGTACGACGCCTTTCCAAGGTGACACTTTCAAAAGTACAAAATCACCAATTTCAAATTCCAACGATCTCCGCCTCACATCGGCATACTTCTTTTGATGTTCATGGGCCAATTGTAACTTCTCCTTAATTTGAGATATTACCTTAGTCGTTTCAACCACAATTTCTGGCCCGATAAGTTGACTCTCCCCAATTTCCGCCCAAGCTAGAGGAGAGCGACATATCCTACCATACAATGCTCTAAAGGGTGCCATTTCAATGGTAGCATGATAACTATTGTTGTATGAAAACTCAACTAGCGGCAAATGGTCTTCCCAACTTCCACCAAAATCAATCGCACATGCCCTCAACATGTCTTCAAGTGTTTGAATGGTTCTCTCGGTTTGTCCATCCGTTTGAGGGTGAAACGCCGTGCTCATGTCTAGTCGAGTACCCATTGCTTTTTGGAAAGCTTTCCAAAATTTTGATTTGAAACGGGCATCTCTATCAGAAATGATAGAAATCGGCACTCCGTGCTTAGATATTACTTCCTTGATGTACAAACGAGCCAATGTGTCAAATTTATCGGTCTCACGAATGGCTAGAAAGTGAGCCGACTTCGTTAACCGATCTACTATCACCCAAATCGTATCACGGCCGCTTCTCGTCTTCGGTAGCTTAGTAATGAAGTCCATTGAAATATGCTCCCACTTCCAAATCATGTGTCGGGTAGTTCTTCTCATGCACCTTCAATTGACGAGAGGCATAAGCAATGACTTTACCCCTTTGCATAAGAACACAACCCAACCCTTGTCCCGAGGCATCACAATAAACAACAAAATCTTCAATTCCATCCGGTAGCGTCAAAATAGGAGCATCACATAGCATATCTTTAAGAGTTTGGAAGGCGTTTTCTTGTCTTTCGCCCCATTCAAAATTTCTCTCCTTTTGAGTCAAGAGAGTGAGTGGTTGTGCAATACGGGAGAAATTTTCAATAAATCTTCTATAATAACCCGCCAATCCAAGGAATTGATGGATCTCGGATGGCGTTTCGGGTCTTCTCCAATTCTTGACCGTTTCAATTTTGCTTGGGTCCACGTGAATACCATCCTCGCTCACCACGTGACCAAGAAAGTGGACTTCTTCCAACCAAAACTCACACTTGGAGAATTTTGCATACAATTTCTCCTTCCTTAGTAATTCAAGCACCTCTCGTAAGTGCTCAACATGCTCCTCCTTCGTCTTCGAGTATACAAGTATGTCATCAATGAACACAATGACAGACTTGTCCAAGTATGGTTGACACACCCGGTTTATCAAGTCCATGAACACCGCCGGTGCATTAGTCAATCCAAAGTGCATTACGGTGAATTCAAAGTGACCATATCTTGTACGAAAAGCCGTCTTGGGGATGTCATCTTCATGTACTCGGAGTTGATGATAACCCGAGCGAAGATCGATTTTTGAGAAGTGCTTAGCACCTTGAAGTTGATCAAATAAGTCATCGATTCTAGGGAGAGGATACCGGTTCTTTACAGTAAGCTTGTTTAATTCCCGGTAATCAATACACATTCTGAAGGACCCATCTTTCTTTTTGACGAAGAGAATAGGAGCACCCCAAGGAGATTGACTAGGGCGAATGAAACCCTTCTCTTGGAGCTCCTTGAGTTGAGTTTGTAATTCTTTCATTTCGGTTAAGGCTAGTCTATACGGAGCTTTTGCTACGGGCGCGGCTTCGGGGATAAGATTAATACGAAAGTCTAGTTCACGAGTTGGAGGTAATCCCGGCAAGTCATCCGGAAAAACATCGGGAAATTCACAAACAATAGGAACGGTCTTCAATTCTACCTTTGTGACGGTAGCACTAAAGACTTTAGAAATAGAGGAATCGGAGATTTCACCTTGAACCCTAAGAATTCTACCGTTAGTCAAAGGTATCTTAACAACTCTCTCGCCACAATCAATGGTTGCATTTACCGCCATCAACCAATCCATACCCACAATAACATCAAAACTCCCAATATCCAAAGGCATAAGGTCTATGAAGAAATCGACACCTTCCAAAGTCAAGACACAATCGCGAAGTATTTGACTAATTTTAGTTAGTGACCCGTTTACCATTTCAATGTCAAGCACATAGTTTAAAGCACAAGGATTCACATCAATCAAAGGAACAAAGTTAGAGGACACGAGGCTATAATCGGCCCCGGAATCAAATAGGACGGTTGCATAGTGACCATTAAGGAGAAAAGTACCTGCTACTACGTTAGGATCATTGCGGGCTTCATTTGCATTGGCCGCAAAGGCTCGGCCGCGTGGTTGCACTTGGTGGCCTTGTTGTCCCCGGTTTTGGTTAGGCCCGACCATTTGGAGTTGATTGGGGTGGACGGCTACTTGAACTTGTTGTCCCACCCATCGAGGACAATTATTACGGTAGTGGTCACGGCTACCACATTCAAAACATTCTCCTCTTCGTTGGTTGCCTTGAGGAGGAACGGCCCGAATAGGAGCCACATTCACTGGGCCCGCTCTTGGAACCCTACAATCCCTGGCGAAGTGCCCCGCTTGGTTACAATTAAAGCATGCTCTGCATTGGGCATTGGCGGGGTGATGTTGGTTGCATCTCCCACAGAAAGGATGGGGTCCAGTATAAGCTTTCCTGGCCGGTTCCACCGCCGCCATCACCCTACCCCTATTTGCATTCTTGGGGTCAAACCTCCCCACTTTCTTTACCCCGCTCGACTCTCCCACTTCTTTCCTCTTGTTTGATGAGGATTTGCTCAAAACACCACTTCTCAATAAATCTTCAGTCACACTCCCGGCTTGGTTAACCGCATTAGCCAAAGAAGTAGGCATGTTGGAGTTTACATAAGATCGGACTTGAGGATTCAAGCCCAATACGAACTTCTGGATGGCCTGAGGCTCGGTACCCACCAAGTGAGGAATGAGGGTAGACAACTCTTGAAATCGTCTAACATAGCCCTTGTAATCGGCTCCCTCCATGTTGAGATTTTCAAACTCAATGGTTAAATTTTGTAGTTCATACGGAGGACAAAACTTTGCTTTCACTTTGTTCTTGAAGTCAATCAACTCCAAATTATAAGTCCGCCCCAACGTTATTTCTTGGTTCCACCAACTCAAGGCGTCATGTCTAAACATGCCGGATGCATAGGAAATCCGGTCATCATAGGTGCAATGACTCCTTTCAATCACCGCCTCTATCGCCTCAAACCACCTTATACATTCCGTGGGACCACCTTTCCCATCGAACTCCGGTGCCCCACAACTTTTAAAGTCTTTAAATATACACCTTGATCGGTATCCTCCATGTTGAGATTTTCAAACTCAATGGTTAAATTTTGTAGTTCATACGGAGGACAAAACTTTGCTTTCACTTTGTTCTTGAAGTCAATCAACTCCAAATTATAAGTCCGCCCCAACGTTATTTCTTGGTTCCACCAACTCAAGGCGTCATGTCTAAACATGCCGGATGCATAGGAAATCCGGTCATCATAGGTGCAATGACTCCTTTCAATCACCGCCTCTATCGCCTCAAACCACCTTATACATTCCGTGGGACCACCTTTCCCATCGAACTCCGGTGCCCCACAACTTTTAAAGTCTTTAAATATACACCTTTGATGGTATCCTCCATGTTGATTATACATGGGCATACCGTTACCAACTCCCACTGGTCCCTCTTCTTCATTTTCTTCGGCATGAGGTTGAGCATTTTCATTATTCACATTTTCTGGGGCTTCATTGTTTTGAGGCCCATTGTTTTGCCCAAGATTTGCCGTGACTTGAGCAATAATGGTTGGCATGATATTGGCGATCGTTTGAGCGATCACCTCAGCCATATTTGGTTCAGGAACTTCACCACGACCCCTTCCTTGGCCTCTACCACGACCTCTACCACGGCCCCTACCACGACCTCTACCACGGCCCCTACCACGACCTCTACCTCCTTGTACCTCCGGTTGGGCTTCCGGTTGAGGTTCTTCCTCTTCAGCCCTATAGTTCGTTCCGGCTCTCCTTGGTCTTACCATTTCTATAAAACAAGTGACACGTTGACCTGAGAGTTAGTCTCAAATGCTCACATGTTAGTCACACAAGTAGTCAATGTTCTCATACCGATACCACATACTCATTTCATATCATTAAGCTAAGGCAAGAGTGCTAGAATCCTATGAAATTGTTACTTAGCATGTCATCATGTCAATTTCATTACAATCGTTCATTATTTATTCAAGTAATCATGCTCAAAACATCACGCAATCAATTAACTAACACGAATGATTCCAAGTATAATCCGAATTCGATATGCTCTTTAGTTATTGACCGGGTATGTATACAGGGTGTACCAATGGCTAACCCTCCACCTAATCAACTTCCATTAAGCATATCGGTTCCTTATTATACTTTAAGCCACACGTGCGCAATCCACGATGTCATGAACTTGCTATAATGTTGGGTAACCATAAAAGAGTTGATCGGGTTCTTTTAGGGTTGCCACAATATTATACTAAGTTAATGGCATCACTTCATTTTGCCCTAATCATCAAATTAGCTCCAACAAATAACAACAACAAGCCATATTAACCACAATTTACATTCATCACATTGAATTCAAGCTATCACACAAGTGGTCCTAACTACGAACTCACACGGGGATTCACATAATTCACATTACACACGAATTTCCTAACCATGCATGCTATATGAAGAGTTTTAACTTAAGCCGTAGTCTAGGTCAAACCGCCTAATTCTCTACGACCACGCATGGGCCACCATTCTGTAACACCCCAAGCCGAGGCTCGAAATATTACGGAAATCATATAGCACAAGGTGGAATTACAATAGAACAAGAACTAAATGCATTTAAAGATTCAATGAATCCATTACAAAAACGAAACAAGTACCAAAATACAAAAGGAGCAATAACCATCAAAGTTTACAAAGGAGCATTCAGAAGATGGCAATTAATCCTAAGTATAATGCAAAAGAAGGCCAATGAATCCTTGATCCATAAAGTCCAAAGCCTGGGTTTAACAGCATGCAACAATCAAACTCCACGTCCAGGGATAACTTGATTACCTGAAAAGTGTACTAAGCATAGTCAACACAAGGTTGGTGAGTTCGTAGAAATGATCCATAAGGAACCATCATCAATAAGCACAAAATACCAGTAGAGGCTAGACATGACTTACAGTGAGCCTCTAAGCATTACAATATCGTCCAACAACAAGATTTCATAAGTAAGTAAGCGTGTAATAAGATTGCACAAATGATGAAAATACCAAGGTATGTGCCAACTGCATGAATAAGCCAACATGCCTATCCTATGCGTGAACTCAGGTCACCTATGCAACGATACTCGCCTGTCATCACAATGAACAAGGCGGCATCTCAAAAACATCGAGATATATATGTCTATATACTCGGGATCAAGATCTACATCCATTAGATGGGTGTATACATCTATACACCAGGATGTCGGCAATCCCCTGCCGAGGGTCATCAACAATGTATGCAATGCTTACAATCAATTGTAAATGCATCAATCATGAACCAACAATCAATATACGATGAACTTGAACCAACAATCAATAATCGTAAGTTATAAGCCAATAATTAACATTCGACAAACATGAGCCAACAATCAATAATCATCAATCATAAACCAATAATTACAACTTAAACCAACTATACGTACATACACTTAAGAGGGTTATCCATTCTTCGAATCCCAGATGCTTATATATAGGGTCATCCGCAGCCTTCCCACCACATCTAAGACCTAATGAAGGGATAACCGACTTCCACGTATGTACGTCTATCCTAATATTAATGAAATACTTAACAAAATGTAAACCAAGCCAATCAAACGAAATGAACCATCACATCAATCCAACTATCAAGAAAATCAACCAATCAATCAATAAATGCAAGTAAACACGCAAGGTTTACACTTTTCAGCCCGAATCTCAAGCGAGTAGGGAGATACGAACTCACCTCGATGACTTATGAAAAGTTAAGTCGGTATAAAGTCAAGTTATGGAAGTACAATGTTCTCCGTGCGTCCAACACCTAAATATCGATCATACATTCACATCAACATTCATAAGTACACATACAAAGTTATCAAGTAAACGGCAAAACCCTAAATAGGTTTCCAAAGTGTTTCTCGGCGTTAAATGGCTTCTAAGACTCTTAATCAATGTTATGCAAGATAAGAAGTGAATTAGATTAAGACTCGGCGCGTAAAAAGGTCTAGAAAGTCAAACTAGGTCAAACAAGGAACATCTCAGAAAACAACAGCCGTAACTTACGGCCCACAGGGGCGTAAGGTACGGTGGGTAAGATACAACGGGCGTAACTTACGGCCCAAAGAGGCGTAAGCTACGGCCCTCTAGAAAGTTCATTTTTGGCGTAAGGTGGGCGTAAAAGTTGGCGTAAACAGGAGGTCGGGGCGTAAGATGGAGGATTCGGCGTAAGCTACGCCCCAAAGGGCCGTAACTTACGCCCCACAAAATTTGTCCTAGCGTAACCTATGCCCCATAGGGCCGTAGGTTACGCCCCTTACTGGGCAGCAACACGACCAGCAGCAAATATGCAGAAAATTAAGAACCCAAAACCCCCAATTTCGACCCAAACCATACCAAAACGATTTGTAAAGACTCGTAACCCATTTTGAAGTATAACCAAACATCATTAACCATAAATACACATAACCCAACCCACAAATTCGACCAAAACATCATAATCGCTCACAAATCATTCAAACCCTAAATTAAACCCTAATTTCCATTTTACCATTTTAAAGACTTGGAATCACATCAAAACGACTAGAAACATATAAACAAGCATAAATGGAAGTAAAAGAGTTGAATTAGACTTACACAAACTTCTCCTTGAGCTAGAACCCAAATTTAGGTCAAAATGGGTAAAGCTTGAACTAGAAACTTCAAGTATGATTTAATGAAGATTATGAGGCAACAATGATGATGATTCTTGTACTATGGTAGCTCCAAAACACTAATTTGATGCAATGAGGGTGAAGAACAAGAGATGGCTCCTTTTACTTGAGAGAATAGAAGTATAGATAGATAGATAATGAATGAAAGGGTGAAGTAAAAGATAAGGGAGGGGAGAAATGGTCATGGGTGGCTGGTGGGTCGTGGACTACCCACGGGCCGACCCGATTCTCTTCACAAGCCAAAATACAATCGATTACACAATTAAACGCCAAACAAACATATTAACGACCCGACTAACATACCACATAGTCATATAATCACAAATGGGCCCAATTATTTCATTCAACAAGTTTGTTAGTCAAATTACACAAAAAGTCAACGGGTCAAAATTCACGGATATTACATGTTTTCTTGGATAATCCCACTTGATGAGGGAAAGTTGATAGAATCTTCTTCCTCATGCTCATGCATGTCGAAATCTAGAAGAAAGATTCAAGGATTCAACATGGTTAAGACCCAAAAGTGTTGTTATATATTAGTAGCTTGTAAAGTGACTTTTTACATGAACATCAAATCGATTTTTATACATTTTGATGGATACATTCCTGTGATTTTTCATCAAGATTGATATTTTCAAAAGTTAGATTAAAGTTTATAGCTTGATCTTGAGTAAAAGTAATAGATCTTGACATGCATGCATAGATTTAAGTAGTTTTGGTATAGGTTTGATATGGATTTGAGATGGATCTTTTGAATAATAATTTTGTACATATTTGAATGATAAAACATGTATAATAATCTGGATTTTATAAATATATTGCAAGAAATACGAATTTTATATGAATCAAACCAAAACTATGTCCAAAATCTCTAACCGAAAAACACAAGAACACATATATATACATTCATCACTTTAATCAAGTAATTTGTCCATAAAATATGAAATGAAATCTGGAGAAACACTAATGAAAGTTTAAGAGATGAATTAGGATGAATAAAATGTATTGGGGTTACCAAAATAAGTGTTGGGCGAAGCCATAAAGTAAAGGCATGCATTGGGTAAACAAAATAAGCTGCCAGAATCAGTCTTCTGTCTTGGGACGGATAAAATGTGCATGCGTGGACCATTTCAGGAAGAGTGTCCAAAATAAAAGTTGTAGATAAACGAGTTAACTTTAACCACCAACTGGAATTATTCAAAAATAGTGAACCAAACAAAAGATATGATTTTTCTACTAAAACTGGTCAAAACTACACTTTTGTCTAAATATTTTATCAACTTTAACAATTTTTATCTCCTAAACCATAAGGTTCCAGGAGGTCATACTTGGTGGAAAGTAAGTTCAATGTGTCCTAAACTTAAAATAAAATCATGAAATTTTTATTAAGAGCATAACCCAAAGAACGTTTATAAAAAATTTGGGTACGCAAAACAGTGACTGTTTTGATCACTTTCATTTATAAAAATATTAAGAGGTAGCAAACATTATTTAAAAATTAAGCCAAAATTTATATAACAAGTGGACACATATAGTTCACTGTATAAAAATCACCAAGTTCCAAATAATTAGATTTAACCCGGAATTAGTAGCCAACATTTCATAAATCTGATGTATAAAAACAGAAAAATTTGAAGGAAGCTAACAATTTGTGTAATGGGCTAAAAGTTGCACTAAGGACTATAATGGGCTAACCCGGCCCAAATAATAAACCCATTGAACCATAAATCAGTAGGCCCACTTGGCCCAATAACCAATATGACCTGTAACACCCCAACATGGCGGAATCATGGGGTATCACTTAGAAAAGCACAGCATGACATGGGAATTATGTAGAGTCAAACTATATGCATTCAATAGATTGAAACAATCCACAAGCTCGTTACAATAATCAACATTCATCAAAATACACACTCAATCCATACTTAAAAGAAAAATGTTCAAACGATAGTAGTTGATCCTAAGCATAACCCGTTAAAGGGAAATAAGGATCACGGATCCAGAAAGTCCAAAGATAGTCCAAACCCTAGCAATGCAAGCATCTATTCATCCATTCTGTCTCTGATTAACTTGATTTCCTGAAAAGTGTACTAAAGAGCGTCAACATAAAGTTGGTGAGTTCGTAGGGACAAGTAACAAGGAATAACCGTGTTGAATAACAACCGTTAACAATAAGTGAGGATTAGGAGAACTAATCACATCCAAGGATAACCTATAAGGTTTCACATTATCACAATTCAATACAAGTCAACATTCAATAATAACGATTCCATATAACGTTCAACAACATTCCATAACGATCAATAACGTTCAACAACGGTGCGGCTTACATAGTTAATAATTAACAATGCGCTAACGGTCCACATCAACAATTCAATCATACAATTAATCAAATCAACAATCAACAGTTAAACAAACATGTACACTTTTCAGCCCGAATCTCAATTGAGTAGGGAGGGTTTACGAAACTCACCTTATTGTTGATAGTTCAACAGCAAAATAGAAGAGATTGATGTAGTTAACGATGACGAGCGAGTCAACTGACCACGTTACGTATTCCCTAATTTCAATGTGAATTGATTTATATTCGTGCTAAATTCCAAATATAGATATACAACTATAAGGATTTATTAATACGCTTGTCAACGTGTTTACTTTGTGAGCTTTTATAGATATTTGAATTTATCTTTAAGAATCCTTTAATGTATTTTGTAAATGAAACCTCATTTATGTTATAAAAATTTAAAGGACTAATTTGACATTTTTGAAACTTGAGGGACTAAATTGTCGTATGTCAAACTTATAAGGACGGAAAATGACAACTTTGAAACTATAGGGTAAAAATGTAATTTTCCGTATATAATACGTATCCGTAGGATATATGTACTTTAAATAGTAAGATTAATACGAAGAATGTATTAATTTAGTAACGAAGAGATACTTTAAATAGTAAGATTAATACGAAGAATGTATTAATTTAGTAACGAAGAGATACTTTAAATAGTAAGATTAATACGAAGAATGTATTAATTTAGTAACGAAGAGATACTTTAAATAGTAAGATTAATACGAAGAATGTATTAATTTAGTAACGAAGAGATACTTTAAATAGTAAGATTAATACGAAGAATGTATTAATTTAGTAACGAAGAGATACTTTAAATAGTAAGATTAATACGAAGAATGTATTAATTTAGTAACGAAGAGATACTTTAAATAGTAAGATTAATACGAAGAATGTATTAATTTAGTAACGAAGAGATACTTTAAATAGTAAGATTAATACGAAGAATGTATTAATTTAGTAACGAAGAGATACTTTAAATAGTATGTATTATAATCAACACAAAATGTATCGATTACAATGGAAGAGATACCTTAAATGGCAGGAAAAACCAGCATTTTATTTCCAAGTTGTGTTAGGGTTGGCCTTGGGTCGTGAAGAATACTGGGGCGAATTAAGTTGCTTAGTGAATGCTTATGCAAACTTTTCGCGAACTACCTTCCATTCCTCCAGTAGAAGCCAAAGAGGCCCAAGGTGCAATCTCTTTCGGAAACATTGTGCGGTTAAAAGCGTATCAAGGATATATTCTATCCATAAATCAAACAATTCGAAAATACGAAATAATTCACAGATGGTGAATAGTAATTATATGAATTAGGATAGTTAGGTATATAACTATGCCCTTGTTTATATACCATAATAAGTATTTAAAATGATTTAATAAAAGTTTTACGATTTCTCGTACTTTCGCTAATAATTCATTTTTCGCAATAGTAACAATATTTCAATATTCATATATAAAAGCGATAGTTACCGTATTTAAATGCAATTATGTATCAATTGAGTATAAAATTAAGTTGACAAGCATTTCAATACATAACATATAGTCATATAATCATAAAGCAAAGTATAGTAAGGTTTCATAGAAACACTTACAAGTACGGAGATATTATGAGTTCTAAGATCAAAGTAACGATATAGGGATGAGCTCCAAAGAAGATCTTGAGAGAATCGACTATAACTTGGATTTGTAAACTTGATGAATATGGAATAATCCTAACTCCATGTGGCCATTATAACTAGGCTTTGATAAGTTCTTGAAAGAATTCGCAATAACAACGTCGTGTTTACAATTTCGAAACCAACGAATTCAAAACAACTTTGGTTGAATCGAAAGCTTGGGATGATGAAAGGTTGTGTAAGATATGCTTGAACTTGAACAAGTATGGATCTCGGAATGATAGGGATTTAAGAAGAGAAGTGTTGAGAGTGTGAATTAGCAATTAAAAATGAAAACCTTAGCTTGTATTTATAGGTAGTAATTTACCATGGTTACTAGTTTAGTTTGTTGGTAACTATGGTTAAGTTAAGGAATATCATGGGCTAGTTTGATGGTTTTGCAATACCATGGGCTAGTTTATGGTTTTGAATACCATGGGCTAGTTTGATGGTTTTAAGGAATACCATGGGCTAGTTTGATGGTTTTGCAATACCATGGGCTAGTTAACTAACCTTGTTAACTAACCTTGTTAACTAACCTTAGTTAACTAACCTTAGTTAACTAACCTTAGTTAACTAACCTTAGTTAACTAATCCTAGTTAATTATGTCTTAACTTGGATTAGATGTAAGGTTACGAGTGTTTCGGGTTCGTTTCCTTAATGAAACAGATCATCCAGATAGCAGATATTACAATATTTCACTAGTCCGACACACATATATATATATGCACCAAATATACCCAAAGTTTTCTTATATTTATAAAGTTTGCCATTATTATATATAACAATTAACGGGCTAAAATGGCAAATGTTACATTATTCCCCCATTAAAGGAATTTCGTCCCGAAATTTGAATCTAACTAGACTCGTTAAACAAATGGGGATACTTGGCTTTCATAGAATCTTCACGTTCCCAAGTAAACTCGGGTCCACGTCTAGATTGCCATCTCACTTTGACAATCGTATATCGGGTATTCTTTAGTTTCCTAATTTGCCGGTCTAGGATTTCAATTGGTTCTTCCACATATTTCAGCGTTTTATCAACCCGGATTTCTTCAAGAGGCACGTGAAGTGTTGGATCGGCCAAACACTTCCTAAGGTTACAAACATGAAAAACATCATGAACTCCACTCAAGTTTTGAGGGAGTTCCAATCGATAGGCTACCGGGCCAATTCGTTCAAGGATCTTAAATGGACCAATGTATCTCGGGCCCAACTTGCCACGTTTCACAAACCGAACCACACCTTTCCACGGGGACACTTTCAACAAAACATAATCGCCAACTTCAAATTCGAGAGGTCGTCGTCTAACATTAGCATATTTCAATTGTCGTTCTCGGGCCACTCTTAATTTTTCTTTGATTTGTGAGATCACTTTCGTCGTTTCAATAACAATTTCAGGCCCAACGAGTTGGCTTTCACCAACTTCTGCCCAAACTAGCGGTGACCTACAATCTCTCCCATATAATGCTTTAAATGGGGCCATTCCAATGCTAGCATGATAGCTATTATTGTAGGAGAATTCAACCAAAGGAAGATGCACATCCCAATTACCACCAAAATCAATAGCACAAGCTCTTAACATATCTTCCAATGTTTGAATCGTTCTTTCACTTTGACCATCAGTTTGTGGGTGGAACGCCGTACTCAAACCGAGACGAGTACCCATAGATTTCTGGAACGCCTTCCAAAATTTTGAAGTAAATCGGGCATCCCGATCGGATATCACGGAAATCGGCACTCCATGCTTGGATATCACCTCTGTGATGTACAAACGTGCCATGGTGTCAAATTTATCGTCTTCCCGGATGGCTAAGAAGTGAGCCGACTTAGTCAACCGGTCAATTATCACCCAAATAGTGTCCCGACCACTACTCGTCCTAGGTAACTTCGTGATGAAGTCCATAGCAATTTCTTCCCATTTCCACACCGGTGTTACTGGTTGGACTAGTAAACCCAGTGGTTTCTTGTGGTCGGCTTTCACTTGTAAACAAGTGAGGCATTGACTAACATACCTAGCAATGTCCGTCTTCATTCCCGGCCACCAATACAAGTCTCTTAATCCAAAATACATCTTGTCGGAACCCGGGTGAACCGAATAAGCCGACTTATGAGCTTCATCCATCAATTTCAATCGCCATCCTCCAAGAATGGGGATCCACAATCGATCAACAAAATACAAACCATTATCGTTCTTCCTATCAAACTGTTCTTCTAGACCGTGTAAAGCTTCATCGGTGAAGTTCCCCGGTCTAGTTGCCAATTCTTGAGCTTCGATAATGGAGTCACGGACACTCCTTAATACAGTGAAGCTCATGGCTTTAACTCGTCTTGGCTTCATACGTTCCTTTCGACTCAAAGCATCGGCTACCACATTTGCTTTACCCGGATGATACCAGATAACGCAATCATAATCACTCAACAGCTCAAGCCACCTTCTTTGCCTCATGTTCAGGTCATTTTGAGTGAAAATATGTTGAAGGCTTTTGTGATCGGTATAGATCACGCTCTTGGTGCCATACAAGTAATGCCTCCAACATTTCAAAGCAAATACCACTGCTCCCAATTCTAAGTCATGGGTCGGATAGTTCTTCTCATGCACCTTCAATTGTCTTGATGCATATGCTATCACCTTATCCCGTTGCATTAAGACACAACCCAATCCTTGCCCAGATGCATCACAATATACAACGAAATCATCGACTCCATCGGGCAAGCTCAAGATGGGTGCATCACACAATTTGTCCTTTAACAATTGGAATGCTTGTTCTTGCTTTTCACCCCAATCAAACCTTCTTTCTCGTTGAGTCAACAAAGTCAAAGGTTGGGCGATTTTTGAAAAGCCTTCAATAAATCGTCTATAATAACCCGCCAAACCAAGAAATTGGCGAATTTCGGTTGGTATTTCGGGGCGTCTCCAATTCTTTACTGCTTCAACTTTACTTGGGTCCACATGAATTCCTTCTTTGCTCACTACGTGACCAAGAAACTGGACCTCTTCAAGCCAAAATTCACATTTGGAGAACTTGGCATAAAGCTTTTCTTTCTGGAGTAACTCTAAGACTTGTTTCAAATGTTCCAAATGATCTTCTTTGGTTTTGGAATAGATGAGAATGTCATCGATGAAAACAATGACAAATTGGTCCAAGTAGGGCTGACACACTCGGTTCATCAAGTCCATGAACACAGCTGGTGCGTTAGTCAACCCAAAAGGCATCACCGTAAATTCAAAGTGTCCATATCTCGTTCGAAAGGCGGTTTTTGGAATGTCGTCTTCATGAACACGTAATTGATGGTAACCCGACCGTAAATTAATTTTGGAAAAGAAACGAGTACCTTGGAGTTGGTCGAATAAATCATCAATCCTAGGAAGAGGATAACGATTCTTTACCATTAGTTTGTTCAATTCTCTATAATCGATACACATTCGGAATGTGCCATCTTTCTTTTTAACAAACAAAACCGGTGCACCCCAAGGAGATTGACTAGGGCGAATGAAACCCTTCTCTTGAAGTTCTTTGAGTTGGGCGGCCAACTCTTGTAATTCGGTCATGGCTAAGCGATAGGGTGCTTTGGCCACGGGAGAAGCATTTGGGATAAGATCAATACGAAAATCGAGTTCACGAGATGGAGGCAAACCCGATAGGTCATCCGGAAATACATCCGCAAAGTCTTTAACTACGGGCACGGTTTTCAATTCAATCTTTGTGATCTTAACACTATATACATTCTCATCCCATAGTTCGGTCGTTTCGCCTTGAACCACTAATTCTTCCCTATTTTCTAACGGAATCCTCACAGTTCGACTACCACAATCAATTACCGCGTTCATGGCCGATAACCAATCCATACCCACAATCACATCAAAACTACCGATATCAAAAGGCATTAAGTCAATGTAAAATGGGTGATCACATAAATCTAACACACAATCACGAACAACTTGACTAATCCTAGACAATCCACCATTTACCATTTCAAGTTCAAAACAATAGGACAACGGGCTAGGATTAGCGTCGATCAACGGAATAAAATTATTGGAAATGAGACTATAATCGGCTCCAGAATCAAATAACACGGTAGCATATTGGTGATTGAGGAGAAAGGTACCTGCTACGACATTAGGATCACCACGAGCCTCGGCCGCATTCACGGCAAAAGCTCTTCCACGGGGGGCCAATTGTTGGCGAGGAGCTTGAGGAGGTTGTTGTTGTTGTCCTTGGTTTCCTCGGTTTTGATTCGGACCGGCAATTTGCAACTGGTTAGGATGCACGGTCACTTGGACTTGTTGGCCAATAAGATTTGGGCACCGGTTGCGGTAGTGGTCTTGGCTACCACATTCATAACAAGAACCTGGAACCATCGGGGGACGTATAGCATTAAGGGGAGCAACATTTAAAGGACCATTCCGGGGGTTAGTTGGACAAAATCTTGAGGTGTGTCCCGGTAGGTTGCAATGAAAACAAGCATCACATTCACAGTGGGCCAATGATGGCGATTACACCTAGGGCATAAAGGACTACCCCCTGTGTAACCAACCCGTTGAGGACCCTTTGTTGGTACCACCGCCGCAAAAACCTTTCCACCACGACCATGGCGCTTATTATTACGCCGATCATCTTTCTTGGTGCCGCTTGACTCGGCAACATCCTTCCTTTTATTGTCATTCTTGTTATCGTTCTTATTTAACTTACCACCTCTAATGAGTTCCAAGGTTATACTAGCAGTACGGGTGGTTGCCTCTTTGTAAGTCAAAGGCATGGTGGGGTGAGAGACAAGCACTCTCACTTCATGTGGCAATCCCGCAACATACTTCTCAATCTTAACCTCTTGGGGTCTCACATAATGAGGAATGAGTCTAGAGAGTTGGCCAAAACGGCGTGTGTAACTCTCGTAGTCTCCTCCCTTCATGGCAAGTTTAGAAAATTCCACTTGTAATCTCCTCAGTTCATGGGCCGGGCAATACTTAGTAGTTATCATATTCTTGAACTCTCCCCATAAAAGATTATTAGCCGCATCAATCCCCAATTCATCAACTTCTTCGTTCCACCACTCAAGAGCCCCACCTTTCAACATACCGGAAGCATAAGTGATTCTTTGATGGTAGGCACAACCACTTCGAGCAATGATGGATTCAATGCTCTCTAACCATTCCAAGCAACCTGTAGCACCACTTTCTCCTATAAATTCTGGGGCTCCACAAAGTTTGAAGTCTTTAAACAAGCATCCCGGTTGACGAACATCATAATCCGTTCTAGATAAAACTTCTCCTACCCCTACTCCGTTTACATTTACGTTTTGGTATAGGTTTGATATGGATTTGAGATGGATCTTTTGAATAATAATTTTGTACATATTTGAATGATAAAACATGTATAATAATCTGGATTTTATAAATATATTGCAAGAAATACGAATTTTATATGAATCAAACCAAAACTATGTCCAAAATCTCTAACCGAAAAACACAAGAACACATATATATACATTCATCACTTTAATCAAGTAATTTGTCCATAAAATATGAAATGAAATCTGGAGAAACACTAATGAAAGTTTAAGAGATGAATTAGGATGAATAAAATGTATTGGGGTTACCAAAATAAGTGTTGGGCGAAGCCATAAAGTAAAGGCATGCATTGGGTAAACAAAATAAGCTGCCAGAATCAGTCTTCTGTCTTGGGACGGATAAAATGTGCATGCGTGGACCATTTCAGGAAGAGTGTCCAAAATAAAAGTTGTAGATAAACGAGTTAACTTTAACCACCAACTGGAATTATTCAAAAATAGTGAACCAAACAAAAGATATGATTTTTCTACTAAAACTGGTCAAAACTACACTTTTGTCTAAATATTTTATCAACTTTAACAATTTTTATCTCCTAAACCATAAGGTTCCAGGAGGTCATACTTGGTGGAAAGTAAGTTCAATGTGTCCTAAACTTAAAATAAAATCATGAAATTTTTATTAAGAGCATAACCCAAAGAACGTTTATAAAAAATTTGGGTACGCAAAACAGTGACTGTTTTGATCACTTTCATTTATAAAAATATTAAGAGGTAGCAAACATTATTTAAAAATTAAGCCAAAATTTATATAACAAGTGGACACATATAGTTCACTGTATAATAAGGATCACGGATCCAGAAAGTCCAAAGATAGTCCAAACCCTAGCAATGCAAGCATCTATTCATCCATTCTGTCTCTGATTAACTTGATTTCCTGAAAAGTGTACTAAAGAGCGTCAACATAAAGTTGGTGAGTTCGTAGGGACAAGTAACAAGGAATAACCGTGTTGAATAACAACCGTTAACAATAAGTGAGGATTAGGAGAACTAATCACATCCAAGGATAACCTATAAGGTTTCACATTATCACAATTCAATACAAGTCAATATTCAATAATAACGATTCCATATAACGTTCAACAACATTCCATAACGATCAATAACGTTCAACAACGGTGCGGCTTACATAGTTAATAATTAACAATGCGCTAACGGTGCGACTTACATCGTAAACAATGCGCTAACGGTGCGACTTACATCGTAAACAATGCGCTAACGGTCCACATCAACAATTCAATCATACAATTAATCAAATCAACAATCAACAGTTAAACAAACATGTACACTTTTCAGCCCGAATCTCAATTGAGTAGGGAGGGTTTACGAAACTCACCTTATTGTTGATAGTTCAACAGCAAAATAGAAGAGATTGATGTAGTTAACGATGACGAGCGAGTCAACTGACCACGTTACGTATTCCCTAATTTCAATGTGAATTGATTTATATTCGTGCTAAATTCCAAATATAGATATACAACTATAAGGATTTATTAATACGCTTGTCAACGTGTTTACTTTGTGAGCTTTTATAGATATTTAAATTTATCTTTAAGAATCCTTTAATGTATTTTGTAAATGAAACCTCATTTATGTTATAAAAATTTAAAGGACTAATTTGACATTTTTGAAACTTGAGGGACTAAATTGTCATATGTCAAACTTATAAGGACGGAAAATGACAACTTTGAAACTGTAGGGTAAAAATGTAATTTTTCGTATATAATACGTATCCGTAGGATATATGTACTTTAAATAGTAAGATTAATACGAAGAATGTATTAATTTAGTAACGAAGAGATACTTTAAATAGTATGTATTATAATCAACACAAAATGTATCGATTACAATGGAAGAGATACCTTAAATGGCAGGAAAAACCAGCATTTTATTTCCAAGTTGTGTTAGGGTTGGCCTTGGGTCGTGAAGAATACTGGGGCGAATTAAGTTGCTTAGTGAATGCTTATGCAAACTTTTCGCGAACTACCTTCCATTCCTCCGGTAGAAGCCAAAGAGGCCCAAGGTGCAATCACTTTCGGAAACATTGTGCGGTTAAAAGCGTATCAAGGATATATTCTATCCATAAATCTAACAATTCGAAAATACGAAATAATTCACAGATGGTGAATAGTAATTATATGAATTAGGATAGTTAGGTATATAACTATGCCCTTGTTTATATACCATAATAAGTATTTAAAATGATTTAATAAAAGTTTTACGATTTCTCGTACTTTCGCTAATAATTCATTTTTCGCAATAGTAACAATATTTCAATATTCATATATAAAAGCGATAGTTACCGTATTTAAATGCAATTATGTATCAATTGAGTATAAAATTAAGATGACAAGCATTTCAATACATAACATATAGTCATATAATCATAAAGCAAAGTATAGTAAGGTTTCATAGAAACACTTACAAGTACGGAGATATTATGAGTTCTAAGATCAAAGTAACGATATAGGGATGAGCTCCAAAGAAGATCTTGAGAGAATCGACTATAACTTGGATTTGTAAACTTGATGAATATGGAATAATCCTAACTCCATGTGGCCATTATAACTAGGCTTTGATAAGTTCTTGAAAGAATTCGCAATAACAACGTCGTGTTTACAATTTCGAAACCAACGAATTCAAAACAACTTTGGTTGAATCGAAAGCTTGGGATGATGAAAGGTTGTGTAAGAT
This sequence comes from Erigeron breviscapus, assembly GCA_034093135.1. Classification (NCBI taxonomy): domain Eukaryota; kingdom Viridiplantae; phylum Streptophyta; class Magnoliopsida; order Asterales; family Asteraceae; genus Erigeron; species Erigeron breviscapus. Next base: position 66,198,012 of record CM067168.1, on the reverse strand, counting down.
ATGCTTGAACTTGAACAAGTATGGATCTCGGAATGATAGGGATTTAAGAAGAGAAGTGTTGAGAGTGTGAATTAGCAATTAGAAATGAAAACCTTAGCTTGTATTTATAGGTAGTAATTTACCATGGTTACTAGTTTAGTTTGTTGGTAACTATGGTTAAGTTAAGGAATACCATGGGCTAGTTTGATGGTTTTGCAATACCATGGGCTAGTTAACTAACCTTGTTAACTAACCTTAGTTAACTAACCTTAGTTAACTAACCTTAGTTAACTAATCCTAGTTAATTATGTCTTAACTTGGATTAGATGTAAGGTTACGAGTGTTTCGGGTTCGTTTCCTTAATGAAACAGATCATCCAGATAGCAGATATTACAATATTTCACTAGTCCGACACACACATATATATATATGCACCAAATATACCCAAAGTTTTCTTATATTTATAAAGTTTGCCATTATTATATATAACAATTAACGGGCTAAAATGGCAAATGTTACATTATTCCCCCGTTAAAGGAATTTCGTCCCGAAATTTGAATCTAACTAGACTCGTTAAACAAATGGGGATACTTGGCTTTCATAGAATCTTCACGTTCCCAAGTAAACTCGGGTCCACGTCTAGATTGCCATCTCACTTTGACAATCGTATATCGGGTATTCTTTAGTTTCCTAATTTGCCGGTCTAGGATTTCAATTGGTTCTTCCACATATTTCAGCGTTTTATCAACCCGGATTTCTTCAAGAGGCACGTGAAGTGTTGGATCGGCCAAACACTTCCTAAGGTTACAAACATGAAAAACATCATGAACTCCACTCAAGTTTTGAGGGAGTTCCAATCGATAGGCTACCGGGCCAATTCGTTCAAGGATCTTAAATGGACCAATGTATCTCGGGCCCAACTTGCCACGTTTCACAAACCGAACCACACCTTTCCACGGGGACACTTTCAACAAAACATAATCGCCAACTTCAAATTCGAGAGGTCGTCGTCTAACATTAGCATATTTCAATTGTCGTTCTCGGGCCACTCTTAATTTTTCTTTGATTTGTGAGATCACTTTCGTCGTTTCAATAACAATTTCAGGCCCAACGAGTTGGCTTTCACCAACTTCTGCCCAAACTAGCGGTGACCTACAATCTCTCCCATATAATGCTTTAAATGGGGCCATTCCAATGCTAGCATGATAGCTATTATTGTAGGAGAATTCAACCAAAGGAAGATGCACATCCCAATTACCACCAAAATCAATAGCACAAGCTCTTAACATATCTTCCAATGTTTGAATCGTTCTTTCACTTTGACCATCAGTTTGTGGGTGGAACGCCGTACTCAAACCGAGACGAGTACCCATAGATTTCTGGAACGCCTTCCAAAATTTTGAAGTAAATCGGGCATCCCGATTCGGATATCACGGAAATCGGCACTCCATGCTTGGATATCACCTCTTTGATGTACAAACGTGCCATGGTGTCAAATTTATCGTCTTCCCGGATGGCTAAGAAGTGAGCCGACTTAGTCAACCGTCAATTATCACCCAAATAGTGTCCCGACCACTACTCGTCCTAGGTAACTTCGTGATGAAGTCCATAGCAATTTCTTCCCATTTCCACACCGGTGTTACTGGTTGGACTAGTAAACCCGGTGGTTTCTTGTGGCCGGCTTTCACTTGTAAACAAGTGAGGCATTGACTAACATACCTAGCAATGTCCGTCTTCATTCCCGGCCACCAATACAAGTCTCTTAATCCAAAATACATCTTGTCGGAACCCGGGTGAACCGAATAAGCCGACTTATGAGCTTCATCCATCAATTTCAATCGCCATCCTCCAAGAATGGGGATCCACAATCGATCAACAAAATACAAACCATTATCGTTCTTCCTATCAAACTGTTCTTCTAGACCGTGTAAAGCTTCATCGGTGAAGTTCCCCTAGCAATATCCGTCTTCATTCCCGGCCACCAATATAAGTCTCTTAATCCAAAATACATCTTGTCGGGCTAAAATGGGAAATGTTACATGACCCATCAAGCATATAGCCCAAATAAGGTTAAGCCCAACAACTAACTTGAGCCCAAAACATTTAGAAGCCCATGACACTTAGGCTCAATTGGTGATGACCCATAACACATAAACGAAGTTCATAAACCCGAATAATCATAAGACATATCGAGAAATATGTGAGTTAAAGGATAAGCGTAATCAAAGTGACACAAAAGAATAACTAAGCGGAATGGACATAAGTAATTACGTTAACCAAACTATAAATCAATAATAATAATAATAATAATAATAATAATAATAATAATAATAATAATAATAATAATAATGATGAAATAATAATAATGAATAAAATAATAATAATAATAATAATAATAATAATAATAATAATAATAATAATAATAATAATAATAATAATAATAATAATAATAATAATAATAATAATAATAAAATAAAATAATAATAATAATAATAATAATAATAATAATAATAATAATAATAATAATAATAATAAGGGTTTATAAAGGGTTAAGCAAGGGTTGTTTCAAGATAAGATTAAGGGTTGTTTCAAGCTTGGATTAAGGGTTTTTAGGAGCATATAGGCCACGAAATTTTCTGCCCAAAAACATCATCAAAACCGAGTTCATCAAGGGTATAAATTTCAATCTATTTACTAGCTTATTCTTGTTTTTGTTTATATTCAAAGATATTTATCAAAAGCTTATGTTTTCTTCTTGTTTTCTTGGATAAACCCACTTGATGAGGGCAAGTTGATAGAATCTTCTTCCTCATGCTCATGCATGTCGAAATCTAGAAGAAAGATTCAAGGATTCAACATGGTTAAGACCCAAAAGTGTTGTTATATATTAGTAGCTTGTAAAGTGACTTTTTACATGAACATCAAATCGATTTTTATACATTTTGATGGATACATTCCTGTGATTTTTCATCAAGATTGATATTTTCAAAAGTTAGATTAAAGTTTATAGCTTGATCTTGAGTAAAAGTAATAGATCTTGACATGCATGCATAGATTTAAGTAGTTTTGGTATAGGTTTGATATGGATTTGAGATGGATCTTTTGAATAATAATTTTGTACATATTTGAATGATAAAACATGTATAATAATCTGGATTTTATAAATATATTGCAAGAAATACGAATTTTATATGAATCAAACCAAAACTATGTCCAAAATCTCTAACCGAAAAACACAAGAACACATATATATACATTCATCACTTTAATCAAGTAATTTGTCCATAAAATATGAAATGAAATCTGGAGAAACACTAATGAAAGTTTAAGAGATGAATTAGGATGAATAAAATGTATTGGGGTTACCAAAATAAGTGTTGGGCGAAGCCATAAAGTAAAGGCATGCATTGGGTAAACAAAATAAGCTGCCAGAATCAGTCTTCTGTCTTGGGACGGATAAAATGTGCATGCGTGGACCATTTCAGGAAGAGTGTCCAAAATAAAAGTTGTAGATAAACGAGTTAACTTTAACCACCAACTGGAATTATTCAAAAATAGTGAACCAAACAAAAGATATGATTTTTCTACTAAAACTGGTCAAAACTACACTTTTGTCTAAATATTTTATCAACTTTAACAATTTTTATCTCCTAAACCATAAGGTTCCAGGAGGTCATACTTGGTGGAAAGTAAGTTCAATGTGTCCTAAACTTAAAATAAAATCATGAAATTTTTATTAAGAGCATAACCCAAAGAACGTTTATAAAAAATTTGGGTACGCAAAACAGTGACTGTTTTGATCACTTTCATTTATAAAAATATTAAGAGGTAGCAAACATTATTTAAAAATTAAGCCAAAATTTATATAACAAGTGGACACATATAGTTCACTGTATAAAAATCACCAAGTTCCAAATAATTAGATTTAACCCGGAATTAGTAGCCAACATTTCATAAATCTGATGTATAAAAACAGAAAAATTTGAAGGAAGCTAACAATTTGTGTAATGGGCTAAAAGTTGCACTAAGGACTATAATGGGCTAACCCGACCCAAATAATAAACCCATTGAACCATAAATCAGTAGGCCCACTTGGCCCAATAACCCATATAGCCCAATAACCAATATGACCCATCAAGCATATAGCCCAAATAAGGTTAAGCCCAACAACTAACTTGAGCCCAAAACATTTAGAAGCCCATGACACTTAGGCTCAATTGGTGATGACCCATAACACATAAACGAAGTTCATAAACCCAAATAATCATAAGACATATCGAGAAATATGTGAGTTAAAGGATAAGCGTAATCAAAGTGACACAAAAGAATAACTAAGCGGAATGGACATAAGTAATTACGTTAACCAAACTATAAATTGATATCACAAATGCTAATTCGTGCTAAATCGGTTACACATCAAATGATGAATAAGGATAATATAACTTAATATGGCATTTCTATATTATAACCTAAGATAGGACCTTATTCGCCTTAGTTTCGCGTAGGAATGGTCTTGGCTTTGAAATGCGAATGAGGAGCGTAAGGAATATAGGGTCAAAGGAAGCTATAGATTGAAAGTACCCATTTTGGATAAGTAGATATAATGCTCGGCATATCAAGGTGAGTCATAGCCCCCTTTCAAACTCTTTTATATGTTTTACTTGCTGGGTGAAAAACATGATTAATTAAAATGACTTTCGCTTATGAAATGATTCTTTGAAATAATGATAATGATATGGGAATGTTATTGTATGTTCAACGTGTTATATGTTATATGATGAGCTTGAGTACTGTCAAACGGTGGTCCCCTGTACACTACTATTAACTCATTGAGGCCTGTAGTTAGAGGGTTGCGCAACTAGGATTCGTCCCCTCACTCACCAAGATGGCAGCGGGTTGACTGGCCGTCTAAGTGGCCGCCCTCATCTCCGGTCTGCCTAGGGGTGCTTTAATCTACTTTATATATTATTGGTCGTCTCCATGGCACGACCCATTTATTATTATTATTGCACGTGATTGACAACATGTGCTTCCATCATTACTTCTTCGGGACAGGTTATCATTATTATTTTGACGTGAAAGGGTCTTAGTAGTGGCTCAAGCCAAACTCATCAAATATGCCTTTGCCCAAGTGTTATTGATATTATTTATGGTTGGTTATTATGGATTGAACATACGGTTTGGGTATTGGACCTTATATGGAATCTTGAAAGTTGTTGAAATTGGCAAAATTGAAATTTTGATGACCGAATGGTTTTGGTGTGATGTATGACTAATCGATTTATATATTTTTCTCTCACGATGAATTTGACAAATGAGAACTTTATAATTTACCATGGATTCTCAACTCTTTGAAATGACATTGTGGTATTTGGAAAACTTGATGGTTTGATATGGGAATTTTGCCGATCATGTGGTTTGGGTATATTGATATCTAATAATATGTTTTCTAAGTATCGAAATGGTTATGCAACGAGATTTACTTAAAAACCTATGCACTCACCAACTACGTTTTCGTAGTTGACACTTTTTCTTCATGCTTTTCAGGATTTAGCATAAGCTTTGAGGAATTATTTGCATCATGATTGTTTGCATTGCACTTTGGAGTCAAAGATCAAAACTTGTGATGGGCAATGGAATCCGCCTTGATCATTGTAGTATACCGTTTTATGTATTTGTTATTTGTTTCGTGGACTTAATATCCAAGTACGGTGGACGCATTGTACTTGGGAATTGGATCACATGCGTGTACATTTGTAAATTCTTTTTAACAAATAAAGCTATGGTGAATGTTTATCTATTATCCTTTGTTTTGAATACTCGACTTTCTGTACAGCTCATTGTTCCGCCTTAGTTGGGGTCTTACAATCTGGGCCAGAAACAGATCGTAAGCTGTGTCAGCTTAGTCTCACCCAGATCAGATTACAAGAACCAAAATATTTTTAAGTGTTTAACTATCAGATTTGTCATCACCAAATTTACATTTAACATTAGGACTCAACATACTTATTTAGAGTTGAACCAATATATACATCAATTTGAGTTAGAGAGTTGGAGTATTTGATTTGTCATTTTCATCTTCCTGATTATTTTATCTCAGACCAACTAGGAAGAACACTCTTTCTGGGTGAGGGAAATCTCACTTATATACAATAGATGACAAGGCAAACAAAGGTTGTTCCAACTGAAGTTGTCGCTACAGTATTTGAGTCCGAAGGTAAGTCAAGTCTTTATATCTTATAATCATAGCACTTCTTTTTATTTGATGTTATTATTAACACATGAGGTTTTGTTGGCCCAACTGTTTTTTTTTCTTTTGCCTTCAGAATAATGGTGCTTTTCATTTTCTTTTTTTTCAGAATTGGCCTATCAACGCTACCGGGGAATGAAATCTAGAGTTAGTCTAAGGGAAGCATGGGTGGACGTACTATTTGGTATCGATGCCACAAACCTTGTGGCGATACCAACCAAAAGCTATTTCAAACAATTCAATTTAATTACCCCTACCATGTGAGGGCCACATCACATGAACTGGAACCATGAACAAAAAAGTGCTTTCTGCATTAAACAGGACGAGAATATATTATAAAAGGTTATTGGGTTAGGGTTGTCGGATTAAGTATTATAATAGGCTAATATATTAGGAGGATTCATGGACTTTAAAACTCTATGACCTCCTAATGGAGACTTAAGTATTAGGAGGTCATAGAGTTTTAAAGTCCATGAATCCTCCTAATATATTAGCCTATTATAATACTTAATCCGACAACCCTAACCCAATAACCTTTTATAATATATTCTCGTCCTGTTTAATGCAGAAAGCACTTTTTTGTTCATGGTTCCAGTTCATGTGATGTGGCCCTCACATGGTAGGGGTAATTAAATTGAATTGTTTGAAATAGCTTTTGGTTGGTATCGCCACAAGGTTTGTGGCATCGATACCAAATAGTACGTCCACCCATGCTTCCCTCAGACTAACAACTCTAGATTTCACTCCCTGGTAGCGTTGATACCCCATTCTGAAAGAAAGAAAAATAAAAAGCACCATTATTTCAAAAGAAAAAAAAACAGTTGAGCCAAGAAAACCTCACGTGTCAATAATAACAATAAATAAAAAGAAGTGTTATGATTATAAGATATAAAGACTTGACTTACCCTCGGACTCAAATACTGTAGCGACAACTTCAGTTGGAACAACCTTTGTTTGCCTTGTCATCTATTGTATATAAGTGAGATTTCCCTCACCCAGAAAGAGTGTTCTTCCTAGTTGGTCTGAGATAAAATAATCAGGAAGATGAAAATGACAAATCAAATACTCCAACTCTCTAACTCGGAAATTAATGTTTATATTGGTTCAACTCTATATAAGTAATCTAGTCCAATAAAAACTTTCATATTAGAAAACAAGACACGCCTATTTCAAGTTGATGTGCTATTTTTTCTCTAAAATAATGGACATGCTCTAATCCAATAAGAAAACTATATTGGAAACAACACAAACCCAGTAAACAATAAGTTTTGTTTAGAAAAGCATAAAATACAATAAGTCTCCAATCACTTTCAATTAAGGGTGAGCAAAAACCAAACCAAAAAAAAAACCGTACCACAAGAACCAAACCATTTAAAAACCGAAAATCAATGGTTTTAGTCTTTTAAAAATAGATTGTTTTCGGTTCGGTTCGCTTTTAATTGTGAAACCACAACGAAATAACTGAAGCATATGTTAATTAGTGTTATGTTTAAACTCCTCACGAGCCCGTCTAGGGTGAAGTGTGGTGTCCGGTAGGCTGTGATGAAGGTGCTCGGTATGGTAGTGGTTCTTGGCGGAGGGTGCTCAGTTTGTAAGTGGTGAATCCTGGCGGCAGATGCTTGGAGAGGGGGTGGTTGAAAGTGGTGGTTTTGGCAACGTTCAATAAATGAGCAAATTGAGAAAAGGTTGGGGGGGAGGGAGTGAGTGAGAAGATGGAAGGGAGATGGGAGGGAGCTCGCGAGATCGAAGGGTACTCGGCCGCCACTCAAGGGAGATGGAGGTGGGGAGATGGGGAGGGAGATGGATTCTCGCGGAGGGCTGGAAGAGAGATGGGTGGGGGAGGACTGAAAGTGTAACATTTTAACGGTCTAGTGACCGTTACAGGGACCAACAGTGTAAGTTTGCACACGCCAGGGACCAAAAGTGTAAACCGGGCGAAACTTTTTTTTTGTTATTTATCTATATATATACCAATTTAATCTTCCAAAAACACAACCAAAATAAACACAAATAATATATTAATTCCTAAAAATACCATTTTAATTTTTTTTAAAGTAATGTATTGTGTGTTTTTATTATGTACGATCTTTTTTAATTATGTATTGTTTTTATTTTTATTATGTAATGTCTTTTTAAATATTGTTTTTAAACTATTTCACTAGATCTATATCCCACTTGGGATGCTGAATAAAATTTAATTTATGTATTTTTGAAAAATGCAAACAAACAAAAAGTATACCAAAGTTTTGAATTTTTTTTTTTTGTTGCAAAGGGACAACATAAAATGAATTCAATTTTGTGTATATAGAAGGTATTAAGGATTTTATAACATAATAAGAATGCATACAAAAAATTAGTCTTATAAAATCAAAAAGCTTTCTCGATTTATTTTTTTGTCAAATTAAAGTATAAAACTTTATGTAATTAAGATATATATCAAATGAATTTAAGTACTTTTTTACAGCATGGATGTTTAAAAATAAAAATCCATAAAAAAGAACACTAATGATCATTGTCATCAACACATGTTTGAGATAAAATCTTTAAACACTATAACTTGTTTATAAAAAAGGGTTTTGTTAAATGAAGCTCTAAGGAATTTTGTTAAAATACATTAAATAGTTGTACACTTAGCATAAAATTCAAGGGTAGGTTTTTGATATGAAAAGATACAATCTTTTTATGCACGTTAAGTGAAGCCCTAAAGGCTTCATTTAGCATTTTCTTATAAAAAATGCAAAACCTTTTTTAAGGTGATCATCTTTACCCATCTTTGTTAGATGAGCTGCTAAATAACAAAAGCATCTTTAAATGTAGGGCTAATTACTTGGAAAGTCATCCAACTTGTCACAAATACCTTTTCCGCGGTCCCAACAAAAAAAAGTTTTAATGTGGGGTAAAAACCCGGCTAAAAAACGTATTAAGGGGTTTTTTGTAAGTTGCAGGTAACAATTTAATTTTCAAATACCCCACATTAAAACTTTTTTTTGTTGGGACCCCGGAAAAGGTATTACTTTTTTTTGTTGGGACCCCGGAAAAGGTATTTGTGACAAGTTGGATGACTTTCCAAGTAATTAGCCCTTATAGGGCACGTGAATTTATGAGGACGTGGCAGGTGATTTGGCAGATAACCGGGTAAAAAGCAATGTTATCCGGTAAAACCCCTTAATACGTTTTTAGCCGGGTTTTTACCCCACATTAAAACTTTTTTTTGTTGGGACCCCGGAAAAGGTATTTGTGACAAGTTGGATGACTTTCCAAGTAATTAGCCCTTAAATGTAATGTGAAGTATTCATTTAAAAAAAAATTACAAAACAAACTGTAAAAACAATCTTTGCAAAACCAAATATGCCATTAAGAAAAAGCTATATAATACAAAAAAATTTCGACAACCATACAAATCTCACCACGAAACCAAATATAAAAAATTAAAGGTTAAAAGGGCAAATTTGCCACTCAAAATGAATGGAAAGAGCAAGTTTGCCACTCATTTTTTTATAAGGGCAAATTTGTCACTCAAAAAAGCAAATTTGCTATTCATTTCTTTATAAAAGTTTATTTGCCACTAAATTAGATACTTAGATGCAATTTTGTTCTTAAATGATATTTGTATTTGTTAAAATAATCAGATATGTTTCATAATTTTTGGCTTTTGGTCATCTAACAATCTATTTTCCATATTAGTTGTTAATGACGATAAAGTTATTAAGAAAATATGTAAGAATTAGTTTTTGGATTTTTTTTTCTTTGCGGGTGCAGGTCTAGAGACGATTTTAAATGCAAACTCGTATACTCGAAACCTGACCCGAACACAACCCATATATATTATGCTATTTGATAGTATCACTATTTCCAATGGGTATTAGAAAAGTATGAAACTTTAATTGAGCTCAATCGTTACCGCTTAAAGGAAATCATATAAATATATGTAGCGTGTAGATTTCAAAAAAAGATAAGATTGAGTCCCATTACCATAAGGAAATGTTTTACCCGAAAGCTAGTAAGTAAACGCTGTCACGTCCACGTTTGGTGCGAGGATTTTTTATCAAGTCTAGGTCCGGGATCACCTAAAGCCGACCGACACTTGATCTGTTGCCATTCTTAATAATATGTCATGTCGGACCCTAAATTCTTAGTCAGCAACACAATCATTAACTTGATAGGAAAATATGGCAAAATTGCACCTTAGTATCAATTCAAGTGGCAAATTTGCCATTTACATGCACTTTTAGTGGCAAATTTGGCCTTATAAAAAAATAAGTGGCAAATTTGCTCTTTTCATGCATTTTGAGTGGCAATTTTGCCCTTTTAACCAAAATTAAAACTAACCTTTTGTTTTCTTCCCGTATAACCATCCCTTTAAGACATAAAATCATATACCATGAAGGCAAAACAAACAGATTCAAACTCATACAAATCTCAAGTAATAAAACCCAATATAAAAATAATTACGAAAATATATTAAAAAAATAAATTAAAAACATAGATAAATCGGTACCTGTACACATGTGTTTCTTCTTTGTGGTGTTGTTTTTTCCCTGAAATCATCAAAAAAAATAACCAAAACATCAAAACCAAATACACAAGTATTCAGATCCATAACCATGACCCACTCTTAGGTTCCATATTTATTCAATGAGTTTTACAAAACTCTGTAAACCGAAATAGATGTAAAACAATTTTATCACTAACTTATTTTATCTGTAAACCAAAATATATGTAAAACAAAGGTTAGGTAACATGCTGACCTTCTCATTAAGTTCATGAACATAGTAAATTTTGTTGTTTGCCATAAGAATGGAACTTTGGAAACCAGAGAGATTGTGTGTAAACTTTTAGAAATTTGAGAGATATGGATCTGATAATGTATTGTATGTAGATGTGATTACAAGTCATATTTCCAAGATAAGTACATTTGGAGAAGAGAAGTAAAGGTGTTGCCTGCAAGATAATGTATTGTATGTATATATAATTGGTGAAACATTAATTGCTACTTACCTCAATATTAATTATATGTATAAATTATATATAGATAGACAATCAAAATTCGTTGGGATTCTTATGGTACACGAGTAGGACTAAAGGTGTGTCGATTAGTTGGAAAAACTGGAATTCTTTCAATGTTTGATGTAATGCTAACCGGTTCCGGCCCATACTTTGTGGGTCGGGTTGATGTGAATAATAGTTAACTTTAAAAAAAAAGATAGACAATCAAAATTCAAAATGATGAAAGAAGACTGCAACATATCAGCTCTCCTTAATTCCTACTTTCCCTCAAAAGCAACTTTGTTTCCCATATACACTCAATCTCCCTATTATAATAATCTCCCTACATACACACTACCCCCTATTATAGAAAAATCCTACTCATATTTATATCTATACACATATACAAACAGAGAATACATACCAGTTGCCTGCAAAAAAAACGTGACACACATCTCTATATACATTTGAATTCAAATTTTATCTCTATATACATTTGAATCCAAATTCCCTCCTTTTTTGTCTTTGACATACACAACTACAAAAACCATTTTTTGAAAAGCATGTTTGGGACAGTTGTTTTTAAAAAAATCATTCCTACCTAAAAGGAATTTATCTTTGGAACGGTTGTTTTATAAAAGGTTATACAAGTGTTCTAAATTTTAGTTTTGGAACGGTGTTTCTATAACCGTGCTAATATTTCTCGAAATTTTATCTTTAGAACGGTTTGTCTTATAAGACCGTGCCATAACCATCTCTATATATATATATGAGCCTATCGAAAAGTGCTCACATGGCACTCTCTGAGCTCGCCACGTCAGCATTTTCTTACGTGGCATCACCATATTAATTCGAGTGACACGTAAGCAGCCACATTAACGGCTAATCAGCTTAGTCAGCTTCCACCTAGGAACAATTATATTATATAAATGAAGCTTTACAAAAATGTTAGATGTAGGGATAGAACCCGTGACCTTCGAGTTAGGATGTAAACAACTTTGCCAATTAAACTATAAGGTATTTTGTTTGTTTTTTAAATCTTCGCATTAGTTAAACATCTGTGCCACTCTTGGGCCTTTTTTTAGAAATCACAATCATAT
>CM067168.1:66133197-66180697 GCA_034093135.1 Erigeron breviscapus | reverse complement strand
TGACTGGAATTTGTCATTTTATTTTCAACTTAATTATGGTTTTCAAATGAATATTTACTTTTTTATATTTAAAACGGGCATAATTGATATTATTATATTTAAAATGGATATATTTGATATTACTACATTTTTAAAATGGGTATACATGAAAATTTTATTTTGAGTTGGGTATATTTGATATTTAGATGGTTTAGTACGGACAAATATGATATTTACTCTTTTTTATGTTTTTTCGAATCTTAAAAGCTTGAAACTCTTTTAAACTAACAAAACTAAAATAAATAGGAGTTTTTACTTAGAAGCTAAAAGCTTAAAGCTCCTAAAAACATACCTTATATGGTTTCAGATATGGCCAGATTGGTTTATATTTTAGTGCTACCGGAAACCCGTGTTATATTTTTTTACTATACATGTTGGCTTTTTTCTTTTCACCCTAGCAGTGGTCATAACATATTTTTTTTTGTTATAACTTATTATATTCAACGAAGGAAAACATTTTCGTAACATTATTTTTATTACATGTCATTTACGATGAATTACTTTAGTAAATAAAAAAGACCGGTGCAACGCACGGGTTTCACCTAGTTCACAATATATATATTTGTTTGAAACGCCTTCTAATAAACCGTTCCTAGAACAAAAAACTCCAAATTGATTAATTAAAGCCGCCAAAAATATATTTAGAAGCATCGAGAGTAAGAGTTTCCGTTGATTTGCGATAAAGGTGTGAAATTAAACATCATCAAATTATTAAAAGACGTTCGAAAAAGATTATTAACAAAAAAATATGTTTGTTTTAATCTATAGATTGAAATGAGTAATTCAAGTGGTAATTTCACTCTTTCAAAAAATTGTTTTTTTCAATCTCCGAACACCCCTTGTTTTTTTTTTTTTCATTCCAAAAGAGATATTTCCAGATTTGCTCTAAATATGTAACATATAGTTACTGTTGGAACCACGTTAAATGTGACCGTCATTGATCGTTTATCCTTCGTGATATGATAATTGACGATAACTGAAATCCCTATGTCTAGTAACTATACGATGGGTGTATTTACTCTTAAAGACATATTATAGGGTTTCCCATTAGATGATTGAAACTACAGAGACTTATATTGCACAGACTAAACACCAGGGGCTGAAATTGTAAATGCTCTCTCTATAAATAGAGAGTCATTTACACATTTCTTGACTAATCTTTCACCTATATTGTGTGTGCATTTTCTCTCCCAAATCTTCATCCCATCATCAATCAATCATCTCGTTTTGGGAACCCGCAATCAATGGCAAACATTCTTGCTCTTACAGGGTCCTCTGGATCAGGTATTATTATTATTATTATCATATTTTCATTATATTTACAATACGAGTCATATTAATTCCAACATGTGGTATCAGAGCCAAATGGTTCTTAACCGATCTATCGATTTGTATTGTTTGTTCCGTAAATTGTTTGGAACTAATACCGAAAATATGATTTCAAAATATAAAAAAACCTTTTTGATATCTGATCGAATGAACATATGTATAAAATAATTGTTTTGAAGAACGCATATGTATTGAGATCTTAGTTGATCTCAAATCTCTAAAATAATTATTTTGGTTTTGATGGTTATTGGAAATGTTAATAAAATATTTGTTTGATTTTGCGGCTTACCTCACATCGTCAGTCAGAAAAGCAAAACAAATGAATCGAAATAACAAATATGTTCATAACATGTTCACGCAATAAACTTGTATGTGGCACGAACGAACATTTATCTTGGTTTTGTTTGCGGCCGATCAACAAGATTCGAAGTGGTTTTTTTTCTTTAATCTTATTTTTTAATTGTTGATTTTGATTTAGTCTTTATTGAATTCGACATTATTTTAAATTGATTTTGATTTAGTCTTTATTGAATTCGACATGATTTCAAGTCGATTTTGATTTAGTCTTTATTAAATTCGACATTATTTTAAGTCGATTTTGATTTAGTCTTTATTGAATTCGACCTTATTTAATTATTGAATTCAACCTTATTTAATTATTGAATTCTATCTTATTTTAAGATTTTGATTTAGTCTTTATTGAATTCAATCTTATTTTAAGTTGAATTTGATTTAGTCTTTATTGAATTCGACCTTATTTCATTATTGAATTCAACCTTATTTTAAGATTTTGATTTAGTCTTTATTGAATTCGATCTTATTTTAAGTTGAATTTGATTTAGTCTTTATTGAATTTGACTTTATTTCAAGATTGAGTTCGACCTAAATCTAGTCTATTTCGACATGAATCATGTCTAACTATACCTTACATGTCATAACATGTCGAGATCGATTTATTTTTTGAAGTTCGACTTATTTAGTCGAACTTTGATTTATTTATTGAGTTCAACTAACTTATCAAGCTCTTTTGTTGAATTCAACTTACCTTGTCAAGGTCTTTTAATTGTTGAATCTGACTTACTTGTCGAGTTTTTCTTAACTGTTGAATTCAACTTACTTGTTGAGTTCTCCTTAATTGTCGAGTACTATTTCACCTTAAAATTTTTTGGCAAAATTTGTCCCTCAAATTTCAAATATAATTTTTTTCTAAGACATTTTTACCACAATACTTTAGGGGTGCTGCCCAAGACCCCCGTAACTCAGGGGCTTCGCACTAATATACATGGTCTCATTATTTGTGCCCAAATGTCAAATGTGATTCTCATGTGCGTTCTTTTCTTAGTGGTTTAATTTTTACCCGATTAAATTCAACTTATGATATTTTAAAATTTTAATATGTTATTAATATATGTTTCCCGCGTATTACGCGGAGTAATAATCTAGTAAGAATACATACAAAAAATTAGTCTTATAAAATCAAAAAGCTTTCGTGATTTTTTTTTTTGTCAAATTAAAGTATAAAACTTTATGTAATTAAGATATATATCAAATGAATTTAAGTACTTTTTTACAGCATGTATGTTTAAAAATCAAAATCCATAAAAAAGAACACTAATGATCATTGTCATCATCACATGTTTGAGATTAAATCTTTAAACACTATAACTTGTTTATAAAAAATGCAAAACTTTTTTAAGGTGATCATCTTTACCCATCTTTGTTAGATGAGCTGCTGAATAACAAAAGCATCTTTAAATGTAATGTGAAGTATTCAGTTGATAAAAATCTTTACAAAACAATCTGTCAAGTTTCAAGGTCTTAACATAGATGTAAACAACTGTATCCAAATTTTGTGATTCAAAATGTATACTATAAGACTTATTAAATGATGAATCATTGTACCTTGAAACTTTACCATGTCATGTTATAGACACTTGAGGGGTACTTGAAACATAAATGATCATATTTATTGGAGTACTTTATAGAATATTTTGTGACTTGTGAGATGAGAAAAATTACCTTTTATTAAAAAGATGCATCATTAACAGTGTATGTAAGCCTAAATTTTATAAGAGTCCAGAATATAATACTAAGCAACAACAAACGGTTCATGAACAAAAAACTTCCTGACAGTATCAAGTTCAAATGCTATACTATCAACCCTTAAATGTTATACAAACTTTAAAAGTGATTAGCCCAACTATATTTTATAGATATTTTGACTTACATTTTACATCAGCTTCAACATTCGTCTACTCATCAAAAACCCGGAAAGTGAAGATTGAAAATCAAATTGTAGCCAACATAAATAGAGAATACCCAAAAGAACCTAACTTGACCCATAAACATAGAGATGATTATATAAACAAAATTCGAGAGCTGTTGCATACCTATCTGATAACAACATAAACCCAGATGATAAATTAAGCTCTACATCAAACATCTCCTAAATATTAAAACTTTTGTGTTATGACATGAGACTTGTATGCCATACCCACTTGAAGACTTACTCCATACATTAGCTTTGGTCTACTGCTTAATAAAGCATGCTGCTAAAGCTAATAGACTTAAACTAACTTGACCCATAACTGATAAACATCAAGATTAAATCCAACAGATAGAGGTGCTGACGTAAGAAAGTACAAGTAAATCATATAGTTCCAAATCTTTTACGATTAGTCAGCCTCAACAAATTCAAACAACTTACAAAATGTATGAGTTAAATAAACTAACCTCTACATTATAGCCAATTGTCTCTACAATGATCAAGAGCGCGCCTGGTCAATACTTCATACATCCAAACAAATAAAAAAAAATTGCAGTACAACTTCATACCAATTCAATACTAAAAAGAGACAAGTAAGAAAAATTGCATACCAATTCAATTAATGACACACTTGCACCAAACTTCCTCTCCAATTCGGTCATCTCAATCTCCTGCCAATCATCATCATCATCAAAAACCTAGTCAAGTTTCACTTCAACAATACTATTGATGTGTATTACATACCTCTCAAACCATTCATAAAAAAATGCTTGTGTTATTGATGTACCCCTCGTTTGGCCAAATGAAAAAGAAATTCTTTGTAGTGCTTACACAATTATATCTAGGCATCTATTATCCAAGTAGCGTAATATCAACTAACAATAACTATATACATATGCATGCTGACCTCATTTAACTATCAAGTAATACATGTGATTTTCATAGTCTTCTTGACAGCAACTTATGATCCGTATAGCAATTATCATCAATGTTCAATTTGCCCCTACCCACCAAAATAGTCATTCGTTTTTGGGAAACTGGAAGTGGGGCGAATAAATATAGCGGACATAATTTTTAGCACCATTGAAAAACAAACTGCCTGTCATTCCACTCATCCACAAAAACCTTTATTTTTTTATTGCACAAATCTGCCCACTCTGACTATTAAAACACGGTAAGATACAACACCAAACAGTAAATTCCTCGTGTGAATTTCAACTAAATCACGTACAATATAACAATGAAATGCAAAAATCACATACAATCTTGTCACACATTCACTAATCACCAATTTTATTTCAAAACATCGAAAAATCACTTCCATAACACAACCAAATACCCTCTTTATATATAACCTATCAAGCATATGTTGCAAAACCAAATATGCCATTAAGAAAAAGCTATTTAATACAAAAATCTTTCGACAACCATACAAATCTCACCATGAAACCATATATAAAAAATTAAAACTAACCTTTTGTTTTCTTCCCATACAACCATTCTTTTGAGACATAAAAAGGCAACTACTTGTCCTGAAAAACAAACAGATTCAAACTTACAAATCTCAAGTAATAAAACCCAATATAAAAAAAATTAAAAACATAAATAAATCGGTACCTGTGGATATGTGTTTCTTCTTTGTGCTCTTGTTTCACTGAAATCATCAAAAAAATAACCAAAACATCAGAACCAAAAATAACCATAATCCACTCTTAAGATCCATTTTTATTCATCAATGAGTTTTACAAAACTCTATAAAACGAAATAGATGTAATACAATTTTATCTCTAAACAATTTTATCTCTAACTATTTTTATCTGTAAACAAAATATATGTAAAACAAAGGTTAGGTAACATGCTGACCTTCTCATTAAGTTCATGAACATAGTAAATTTTGTTGTTTGCCATAAGAATGGAACTTTGGAAACCAGAGAGATTGTGTGTAAACTTTTTGAAATTGAGATATGGATCTGATAATGTATTGAATGTAGATGTGATTACAAGTCATATTTCCAAGATAAGTACATTTGGAGAGGAAAGGAAAGGTATTGCCCGCAAGATAATGTATTGTATGTATATATAATTGGTGAAACATTTAATGCTACTAACCTCAACATTATATAGATACACAATCAAAATGATGAAAGAAGACTGCAACATATCAGCTCTCCATAATCCCTACTTTCCCTCAAAAGCAACTTTTTGTTTCCCATATACACACAATCTCCCTATTACAATAATCTCCCCTACATACACACTATCCCATGTTAGACCATTCGTAACCGTTCACCCCTTTCAGTTATACTTTTTCCTGCCACCTCGGTATCATCTACTCATCTCTTTCACCTCCTATTTTCTCTCTTAACCATTCACCTACCATTTGGACCCGCCTTTATCTAATTAAAAGCACAATAAATTTAAACTAAATATAACATATTTTATTAATTAATACCTTTACATTAATTAAAAAACGACATAAATGAAAACTAAATATAATAATAATAAAGCTAAATTATAATATAAAGTTTAAAATAGAAAAGAAAAATATAACTAAAAACTATTTCTCCTATTTCTATATTTCAGTTTCTATCTATCTAAATATCTTTCTTCTCCGTCTATAACTAATTTAATAAAATAAAATAATATACATGAAGTAATAATGATAACCCACAGGTGGGGGCATATTGCTAAAATACATATAAAACAAAAAAGTACAGAAGAAAAACATTTGCTTTCACCTCGGTGAAGTGATTCGCCGACCTCTTTGATCACCGACCTTTCACCCTCACTTCCGTAACAATTCACCGAATAAATCATCTTTCTTCACCTAAGGTGTTAACCTACCCTTACAAATGGTCTGGTAAGGACAAATCCACATATCTATATCTATACTTCTATACTATTATATAAAAATTATAACCCACGTTGAAAGTTTACAAGAAATGGGACATGCAAATTGACCAAAATATCCTTAATGAATTAAATCACCATCAACCCTTAATATTAAATTACACCATTAGTCCATTATATTATAAAATATCTCTACTAACCCTTTAAATCAAATACCTTTACCTACACCAATTGATGCCGCCACCACCGTCACCATCCGTCGCCGCCATCACACCACCGTCATCACCGGCTCGCACTGCCGCTGCATTGCGCGGGTACTATACTCGTTTATATCTATACACATATACAAACAACAGAGAATACATACCAGCTGCCTACAAAAAAACGTGACACACATCTCTATATACATTTGAATTAAAATTCCCTCCTTTTTTTTGTCTTTGACATATATAGATTGAATACACACTATTTACACTATCAAAAACAAGCCATATGCATCATCCATGACACCCAGATTCTAGTGGAAATGGCCTTAGAGATTGACAGCTAAGCTAAAAAGATGTCATTCGTCATGGAACTGTAATATATTAGGGAGATTAAAAATTAATTAAAAATAGGCTACACTGATTGAAGCTTGCGGTTATTTTATGGGTGGGTGTCCTCGTGCGTGTTAAGAAGCTCAATATTTATTTTTTGGGGGGAAAAATGCCTCTAATCCTCTATCATCGTTATAAAATGAGCTCCCTATATTCATAAATAATTATAATTATTTGAGAGGCGTTGAACACATCATGGATCAACAACTAAGTGATAGTATCCATGACATGAAAGAATGGAAAATCAAAGTTCGGATTATACGAATTTGGAAGCCGCCACATAAACTTCTTCGATCGAAATGGTCTCAAGAGGTAAAGGCACGTTTAGTTGTGGAAACAATAAAAAAAGTGTTTTGTGATTTCTCATAGAAAAGTCGAAAACAATGTTTTTTGTTTTTCTTGGAAAACATTTTTGGAAAACTATTATTTGATCGCGTTTTCTGTTTTTCATGTTTTCTTGAAAAACAAAAATGGAAAACTAGGGGTGTTTTCCCCAACTAAACGCCTCCTAAAGTTTTCACTTTTTAAAAAAAATTTGGCAGTTGTAATTTTATAAAATATATGTGATATGTTTAATCGTTAGTGAAGACTCCCCTGCCCCCATAGAAGTTCTGGCTATGTTAAAATGATGGTGAATGAAGTTTATAGTCATTGAGTTCATTCTTTTTGTTTTCTTAAATTCAAACAAACAACCCATTAAGATGCATGAAAATCATTGATGGTTGATTGTATGTTATATTTACATATTTGAAGTTCATTCATTTTGAAAAAGGCTTCATCTTATTGATTTGAAGTGCCTTATTTAATCTCATTTTACATTTTTACTTGAGTTTCTGTCCAAAGCTATCTGATATTTTTTATGTCAATTTTTAGATAGCTTAGTTACATGTTGTGTTCCTCTACTGTTTTATTTAGGTAAATGTTCTCAAAGGTTGGGTTGATTATGGAAGGTGCTGAGATCGTCGGTGTTGGTGCTAGATCTGGAACTACCATTTTATCTAAGGAGAAAAATGCAGATTGAACGAAAATTACACAATCAGATCCTTGCGGTTGTTGCAGACTTGCACTCCACCAAAGAAAAAGGTCTCTTTCATTTGGAACTTTAGATATCAGTTAGCAAGTTCTACAGTCTTCAAAATGTTTGCTAACGAAAATTGAGTTTCACTTCTTATATAGAGTTGATTCATGTTAACCTTTTTTTTGGTCGTGCGGTAGCTTACAGGTGATGTTATCGTGGTGACCCGAGGTCACTGCCGATTCACAACAAAGGCAAACATTGCAGAAGTTGTTGGTGCTTCGGCAGTCCTTATAATAAATAACCAAAGAGGAAAGAAACGTCTGGTTTTTTTATAAAACTGATTTAGATAGTAAAGCAAAAGAGGTAGATAACATTTGATTTCTAATTTGTGTTATTTGTTTAATTTCTATGCTTTTTAGGTTTTCAATGTAATGCTCAAAGAAATGCTTGGGTGTGAATGAGAAACCAAAAGGCATGTTGGATTTATTTCCACTCTTCTATCTCATTCTACGATAACCAAGTTGAGAAATTACTTACAAATCACCAAGTGGAGGCAATATTCTTCTTCTCTATTTGGATACGAATTATTTCATGAAGTTTAACATTCATACTTATTTTATTACATAGTTTTTTTCATAAAATAAGTAGATCAGTCACATTATTTCGTATGTGACATTATTAGTATATTTGATTTGTGGTACAGGCAAGGGGAGTACCGAGTATGCAGCAGCAGTTTTAGCTGGCCTAATGAAAGGTGAGGATGGAGATATATCAAAAAACTTCCATGAAAGGGCATACAACGAGGCGATGAAGAGATGAAATAAGAGGTTCTGAGGCTTTTATGTCATTTCAAATTGCAGAAATTCAAGTGTTGGTCCTTCCTTAGCTTTCATATATTATATGGTTGTATCCTTTCTTTGGCTGCTTGCATGTTAGCTGATACAAGTTCTGGGGGAAAAAATGATGTTTGTATCATATAGGGTGATAAATTCACTACATTTGTACAAATTATATGATAGATAATACAAGTTTGGTACATTTATTAAATCGTGTGGTATCAATATTACCTTCCAATAACAAAATAACTAAACATACAACAACAACTAAAGGACTCAACTCCTACCAAAGCAGGGTATAAGGGATATAAGGGAGATAAGATGGAGGTAAAGAGACTGCTCCATAAGGACCTCCAGCGAAACGTGAAAAAAATAATAATAAAGTGTAAGAGGTAAGTTCTATACCTGACTGGAGGGTTCTGCCATCGAGTTCATCTCGGTTCTTGTTTGAGATTCTAGTAGCGAATTGGTCAACCGGAATATGGAATAGGAAACTCTCTCCTTTCATAGCTAGTATCACATGACTACATTAAAAATATATTAGGATAACAGAAACATACAGCATAACGCACTTTAACATAACAACTAAACATGGAAATAAGATAGTTTACCATACAACATGAGGAAACAAGTCATAACGGATAGTTTACCACTTCAACCACAAGAATCGGGATTGATATATGTTTTACCATGTGAGGAAAAGGTCTCAACGGTCATCTTCACCAATTCTTCGGCGTAAGGAGCAAGTCCAGGAAGATCCCAGATATTTCGCATATCCAGTTCAACGTCTAGCTCTATCAATACGAAGGCATCTTCAGCAAAAAAAAAAATATACAACAATCAACACACAACGACTTCACACTTCGCTCATTTATTCTGCAAACATTTACATTATTAGAATAGCTATTCGATCAATCATATTTCTTTCATTCCTTGTATTGTAATCTTAAACAAATAATAATAAAAGAACACAGGTAGGAACGATTGTTTCCTCCCGGGGTTTTTTACCTAAGATTCCATAATAGGATCAAGGGTTTTTCCCCGTCAACAAAATTCTGGTGTCGTTATTCTTTTCGCATTTCATTTATTTATCCTTAATTCAGGATCACAGCGCTGATCTTGAGTCTTTTTATCTTTATCTTCAACAATTTTTATCTTTAATTTCTATAATTCTGACTTAAAGACTTTTACAAAATTTCTTTATTCAAAATCCTTTATTCGCATTATTTTCATTAGCAATTATCTTACTTTATTTTAAGATCCTAAACACCTAACCTCAGTTACAAATATTTGTGTAACATCCGTGACTTTTGACCGCTTGACTTTACGCGTAAATTGACTAACGAATTTAACTAACGACTTAATTGAGTCCATTTTTTTTATCTAAGACTTAATGACGTACGATATGCTTAACGGGTCGATTGACCACTTAGTTGACGATGCAATACTTGACGGTGCGAGATAACGATTAAATTAACTAGTAAACTAAAACGGGTCAACCCATGGACTTAACCTTTACCCATGACCCACCCAAGAACTACCCAACCTTATCCCCACCCTTCCAATCACCACTCATTCTCTATCTCTCTCTAAGAATTTCAAAACACACACACCTCTTTCTCTCTCATTTAATTTGTTAGGACCAGTTTTACTGTAACTGGCCAGTCTCCAGTTGCATCTGGAGACTACGAAGATTTGTCCAGAAATATATTGAAGTCCAATTGCAACGTACAGTTAACGCAACTGAAGACTTCCTCCAGTTGAGATCTGACCAGATGAAGAATCATTCCAGTTGAAGTCGAAGACAACAAGTGGAAGATAAAGAATGACAATGGCAGCGAAGCCCAGTTGACATTCTACTCAGATACAAACTGGAGAACATCAGTGTAAAGTACTTACAAAGCTTTACACTGATTACGAGGAAAAGACCTTTATGCTTTATGTGCTATTACACGGATAAAAGGATTTATCTATGTATAAAGTACAAAAGGTACATAAAGCAGGTTGAGAAAAGTTACTTTATTCTGTAACTTTACACAGCATTTTAAGGAATTAAATGTTATTCCTTAAATGTTCTCAACCATATTTGTACGGCCAAAGTTGACATCCCAATGTCAACTTTGCCTATAAATAGAGGTCTTTGCACAACAAGAAAACTACTTTGCAAACCTGCAATATTCTTAGTGAACTTGTGCAATATTCTCTCAATCGCAAAAAGGAACATTTCACAACTTTAAGTGTTTCGATTATTTAGAGAATTTCCAAGTATAGATCAATTGTATTTCATAGGTTGTTAGGATATTTACATACTTTGTATTATCTTGGTTCCGCAACAACCTTGTAATTTATTTAAAGTTAATAAATAAATTACACTTGAAAAATACATATTGTCTCACCAATTTACTTTACAAGTAATTTCTATTATTGCATTGTCTTTTACTTATTGTCACTTTAATAAGTAATCTATCCAAGAACTTGGTATACACTCACTGCAACCTGGTCGTCTCCAGTTTAGTGTTTATATTGCAAAGTAACCCCACCATCGACATAGAGGTGTCTTCAGGTAGTACCATCTATTGAGTTGGGACTTACAAGTGGTATCAGAGCAGAAGGCTAATATACTTTCCTAGATCTGCTTAGATGACTACTACTGAAGGTGGGGATGGTTCTGGTCAAGGTGAAAACCCTCTTAATACACCACTTGTTCAAAATGTTAATACAAACCCTCCTCCTCCTAATGCCCCTAACCATGTCCATGTACATTATTCTAACACTCATGTTCCCAAATTTGATGGAAATAGTGAGACTTTTGGTACATGGAAGGCCATAATGCTCTTGCATTTTGGTGGGATAGAGAAGTATATGCTGAAAATCTTTAAGGATGGACCTTATATACCCATGTCTCTTGGGGTAAGTCCTCTTCTAGATCCTACTGGAAGAAGAGGTTCCAGAGAAAAGCTCGAAGACCATTGGTCTGATGAGGATCGTAGACTTGTAGATCTGGATACCAGACTCAAGAACATGATCCTTGGAGCTGTCCCTGAAGACTTAATTCCAACACTTGTGTTGTTCCCCAGTGCCAAGGCAATGTGGGATGAATTAGTCATTCAGTTTGAAGGAGGTGATGACACCATTGTCACCAGAAAGGTTGCCCTGAACAAGAAGTATGAATCCTTCTTTGCTCTTCCCAATGAAAGTCTAACTGGTACTTACACCAGGTTTTCTAGCCTCATTAATCAGTTGAGAGGCTTGGGTGTTGAGAAGGATAAGGATATTCTTCTTGAGAAGTTTTGTGATATTCTTCCCTCCAAATGGGAAAATATGGTTCTTGTCTTAAGACAAGGTAAAACCCTGCACAATCACACTCTTGCATCGCTCTATGGAGCCTTCAGATTCACTGAAGATAATAATGCAGCAAGACTGGTGGCTGAGCAGGATGCCATGAACCATGCCCAGACTCCCAAGGTTGCTAGCATAACTGAGCGACCTTGTGTTGCTTTAATGTCTGCAGAGAGTGTCCAGTCACACTCAATGAAGGAGATGTTAAACAGTTTCTTGAACTCTGGCCTAACCACTGAAATCAGTGATGGTTGTGATGAAACGGACGATGATGATCTGGTAGCCATGATTGCTAAAACCTTTAATAGGTTTAAGCATAAATCTAAAAGATTTAATGGCCCAAACAATGCTTCTAGCTCCAACTCTCTGGATAAAGCCAATCTTACCTGCTATAAGTGTGGTAAGAAAGGTCACTTTATGAAGGAATTCAGATCTAGTCAGATGAACAACCAAACTGGTCCCCCTGTCCCTAATTTTAGCAGGCCTGATGATAGCTATAAAGCAAAATACAAAAATCTTAAGGCCCAGATTGCCCTCTTGTCATTTGAAAGAGAAAATGAAAAGAACAAATGCATGATGGCAAATACTGAAGGAAAATGGAATACTCTGATGACTCATCAACTGATGATGAAGAGGAAAGGGACATGTGTTTCATGGCCTTGGAAGATCAACAGCAACATGTGGGAAAAGAAGATGTCATTACTGGAAGATGGGTAGACATCATCTTGAAAAAGGTATGTGATTATGATAATCAGGTTGATCCAGAACTAAAACTGGACCTTGCTGAATCATTAAGTGGTGATTTGGCTTTTGTGTAAACTGTTAGAGCAGACACTGAAAGATATCTGGATACTATCTTAACTGAACTGAACAATGTTAAACCACAATTAAATGATTTACAAAGTGTCTAATTGGCTCTCAAGGAGTCAGTTTTGAAAATTGAGGTTTTTGAACTTGAAAATCAAAAATTAAAATCTGATCTTGAAAAAGAACAAATGATTATCAAGTCGTGGGTAAAAGCATCTGGAAAGAATTATGATGCATTTTCTAGAACTATTGATGCCCAGAAAAATGCATGGAAATCTGGAGATCTTGAAATGGCAGCTCTCATACCAGATCTTCATGCATTGCCTCCAGCTCTTAGGGTTGAAACCTCATATGATCAACCTGAGATTGTCAAAACTGAACCCATTGAGACCACCCCCATTGAGGTTAAACCTGGAGCCAATCAGGCTAGAGCTCCAGTTAAAAAGGCATCTGGTAACAAGCCTTTACCTCAGAAGTCTAAAGAGCCCAAGACTCAAAAGACCAAAACTCCAGCTGAACCTAGGTCCAAGGTTCAGCAGCCTGATGAAAGTAATATTTTGTCTAAACTGGAAAGTCAACTCCAACTTTTGTCTAGACAGGTTTAGAGTTGTACTGCGAGGATTAAAAATCTGGAAGGAGGTTCATCACCTCTAGTTGAAAAACAAAATATTAAACCCCCCTCAAAACCAAAACAAAAGAATGTTCCATCTGGAACAAAATTTGATAAGAAAAAGGGGAACAAGTATCAAATACCAATCGTTTTTAATCCTGCACCTGGAGCTGGTGAAAAAGATCCAGATGCAGTCTTCAGTTTAACACCACAACAATCAACTGAGACTTCTGTAGTGAAGTCCAGTGAACCCATTAAGAAAAGATGGGTTCACAAAAATAACTAATGATTTTTGTGGGTGTGCAGGGCGATCGAAAGAAGAACACCTGGTATCTGGACAGCGCAGCTGGCCGGACTATGACCGGATGTAAGCCCCTGCTTGAAGAGTTCACTGTCCAAGATGGACCAACAGTGACGTTTGGTAATGATCAAAACGGAAAGACTGAAGGATATGGTGTGCTCAATAACAGATAGGTCGAATTCAAAAAAGTTGCATTTGTGAATGGTTTGAAATATAACCTGATTAGTGTTAGCCAACTTTGTGATGTTGGCTACAGAGTTTTGTTCGATATTGCTCAAGGCACCATATTTAACAAGGATTGGAAAGTGGTGATGGTTGCACCAAGAAAAGGAAATATGTACATCATGGATATGGAACCAGCTCCAAAAGAGCAGTGCTTCTATACCAAGGCTGATGAGGACACCAACTGGCTGTGGCATAAAAGATTATCCCATCTTAATTTCAAAAATATTAAGAAGTTGTCTCGCAAACAACTGGTAGATGGGATACCTCAGATTTCTTTCAATAAAGAAAGCCATGTCCAGGGTGTGAGATGGGCAAGCAGAAAAAAGCCAGTTTCAAAACAAGGCAAAACTTTAGCATCACTGAACCTCTTCACATGCTTCATATGGATCTCTTTGGTCCAGTGAATGTTTAAACTAGAGCTGGAAAGAAGTACACTCTAGTTGTGGTCGATGAATTCACCAGATATTGTTGGGTGGTATTCCTTAGATCCAAAAGTGATGCACCTGCTGAAATCATCTCTCTCATCAAAAGAATTGAACTCAAGTACACTCGAAAAGTCTGTCAGCTGCGAAGTGATAATGGTACTGAATTTCAAAATAAGGTACTTGAAACATTTTGCAATGACACTGGCATCTCTCAAAACTTCTCATCAGCACACTCTCCAGAGCAGAATGGAGTTGTGGAAAGAAAGAATCGCACACTGATAGAAGCGGCCAGAAGCATGCTATCTGAATCAGGTCTTCCCACCAGCTTCTGGGCTGAAGCAGTTGCAACTGCTTGTCACACCCAAAACCGGTCAGTCTACATCAAGAGACATAAGAAGACTGCCTATGAAGTACTCAGGAATCGAAAACCAAATATTGGATATTTTCATGTATTTGGTTGTCCAGTTTATATTTTAAATGATTCCAGTCAGCTTGGAAAGTTTGACCCAAAAGCTGACGAAGGTGTATTTTTAGGCTATTCAGATATTCGAAAGGCCTTTTGAGTTTATAATTATAGACTCCAAAAGGTTCACAAGACAATTCATGTCACATTTGATGAGTCATGTGATGCAATTAACAAGAGACCAAGCCTTGATATTTCTCCAGTCGTTCCAATAAATTTTGGTGAAACTGACCAAGTTCATCAGTCAGTTGTTTCACCAGAAGATGTTTCCAGTTACACTCAATTGGAACCAGTTAAGAAGAAGAGCACCACCAGCAACACTTCATTTTATCCCTCCATCAGTTTCAACTTACCACAGAAATTGGTGATTAGATCTGATGTACGTGCCACTCCAATATCAGCACCAGTTCAAACTCCAACTTCTCCAATTCTTCAAGAAATGCCTTTTAATGAAGAATTTCATGATGCAAATCGTGACCTCATTGACTCTGATGAGGATATAGAAGTAGTTTGGGCTGATCCTCCTCCAGAAGCTACTGCAACTGAAGAAGATCGTCAGGTGACTTACACTGATATTGTTTTGCACCAACCTAGTCAATACACTAAATGGACTCGAGCACATCCAATTGAACAGATTGTTGGAGATCCAAGCAGTGGGGTTCAGACTAGAAGAGCCACCAGTGAGCAATGCTTAAACATCACCTTCTTATCACTGATTGAACCGAAGAAGATTGACGAGGCTATGGCAGACCCAAGCTGGGTGGAAGCTATGCAAGAAGAGCTCATCCAGTTTGAAAGGAATAATGTGTGGGAACTTGTTCCTTGTCCACCCGGGTTAAAGAAAGAACCCATTGGTACAAGATGGGTCTACCGAAATAAGATGGATGAAGATGGCAATGTTGTCAGAAACAAAGCCAGATTAGTTGCCCAGGGTTATTGTCAGGCAGAGGGCGTTGATTTTGATGAAACTTTTGCTCCAGTTGCAAGACTTGAAGCCATCAGAATATTTCTGGCTTATGCAGCCCATCTGCAGTTCAAAGTCTTCCAGATGGATGTCAAAAGTGTGTTCCTTAATGGAACATTGGAAGAAGAAGTGTATGTTAAGCAGACTCCAGGCTTCATCAATGAGAAACATCCTCACTGGGTATATAGACTGAACAAATCTTTGTATGGTCTTAGACAAGCCCCAAGAGCCTGGTATGATACTTTAACTAAACATCTTCTCAAAAATGGCTTTCAAAGAGGTGCAATAGATAATACCTTATTTATCTTGAAAGAAAAGGTAATATCTTATTGGTACAAATTTATGTTGATGACATTATATTTGGTTCAACTGATGATGCAATATGTAAAAGGTTTTCTAAAATCATGTCATCTGAGTATGCAATGAGTTTAATGGGAGAATTAACATTCTTCTTGGGTCTTCAGATTAAGCAAACTGAAAATGGAATTTTTATAAACCAAGAAAAATATGTCAGAGATTTGTTAAGAAAATACAAATATGATTCAATCCCATCGAAAAACACACCTATTGCAGCACCTTTAAATTGGACTCTGACCCAACTGGCAAACCAGTGAACACCACTGAATATCGTGGTATGGTTGGTTCACTGATGTATTTAACTGCCAGTCGACCAGATATAATGTTTGCAACATGTCTGTGTGCCAGATTTCAGGCTAACCCAAAAGAATCACATTTGCACGATGTTAAGCGCATCTACAGATACCTGAAAGGGTGTCCTAGCCTTGGTCTTTGGTACCCCAAAGGCTCAGGGTTAGATCTAATGGGTTATTCAGATTCAGATCATGCAGGTTGTAAGATAGATAGAAAATCAACAATTGGTGGTTGTCATTTCCTTGGAGGAAAACTGGTAAGTTAGACCAGCAAGAAGCAGACGTCAGTCTCTATGTCCACTGCTGAGGCAGAGTACATCTCTGCGGCCAGTTGCTGTGCCCATATTCTCTGGATCAAGAACCAGTTACTAGATTATGGTCAAAAGTATACAAGGACCCCAATCTTTTGTGACAACACCAGTGCAATTGCTATATCTCACAACCCAGTGATGCACTCTAAGACAAAGAATATTGACATCAGGTATCATTTCATTCGTGATCATGTTATGAAAGGAGACATTGAAATACATTTCATCCCCACTGACAAACAGCTCGCTGATGTTTATACAAAACCTCTTGATGAGAAAACTTTAAACATCTTATCAGCGAACTGGAATGTTAAATCCTTAAAACTGGAGATTTTTGTTATGAACGCGTCAGTGACACTGATGAAGTTCTCCAGTTGAGGAGGTCCAGATAATCCTTGCTCCCCAAGCTATCGAACGCCTTTGTGATACTATCCTGGCACTAATCGATTTCTGGATCATCATTTTAGGGGGAAAGACTCAAAATTACTTTCTTACTAAAATTCTTTTTGTTTGAAAATGGCAACTGGAGAACTCTCCAGTTGGAAACTGGCACTGTACTAATCCTCCAGTATACATGTTCGGTCTTGTCTTAAAACTGGTGGTCAACCAGATTTTCATAACGTTGGAGAATACTTGGTCAATATTTGTGACACGTGATGGTACTCGAGTGTTTTAACCCACTCAATATCGTCATATGACGTGTTTAAAGTCATTTTTATAAATGACAACTGTTAGTGGGCGCGTGGGTAAGCTGAGCCGTCGTAGCATTTAATGCTGACACGGAGAATTAAATTTTTGGTTCAAAATTCAAATTAACTTTTGTAAAAATATCTACAAAATTGAGTTTTGATAATATAATAATTCTTGGTATTTCATTGGGATCATAATTTTCCTTATAAATACCCCTTATTTACTCCGATCACATTTACTTTCTTACTAAAATTCTTTTTGTTTGAAAATGGCAACTGGAGAACTCTCCAGTTGGAAACTGGCACTGTACTAATCCTCCAGTATACATGTTCGGTCTTGTCTTAAAACTGGTGGTCAACCAGATTTTCATAACGTTGGAGAATACTTGGTCAATATTTGTGACACGTGATGGTACTCGAGTGTTTTAACCCACTCAATATCGTCATATGACGTGTTTAAAGTCATTTTTATAAATGACAACTGTTAGTGGGCGCGTGGGTAAGCTGAGCCGTCGTAGCATTTAATGCTGACACGGAGAATTAAATTTTTGGTTCAAAATTCAAATTAACTTTTGTAAAAATATCTACAAAATTGAGTTTTGATAATATAATAATTCTTGGTATTTCATTGGGATCATAATTTTCCTTATAAATACCCCTTATTTACTCCGATCACATTTACTTTCTTTTACATTCCTTCATTTACTTCCAATCATCATCAAAATAGCTTCATTCCTCTCTCTGCTTCATAAATCAAAAACCCTAATTCCCAAATTTTCAGTTTCATATTCAAATCTTTCAAAAATGGCACCTAAATCAAGAAGTAGGGATGTAAATCTGCTTACAGTCCCTTATAATCCATCAAACAATGTCAAACGAGCCAGTGGTGCCCCTTCAAATTCCACATCAATAAAATTAAATCCAAACAATCCCATGGCTAGTTTGAGAGGGAATCAAGCCGCCGATACACTAATCGGGAGAATCCAAGCTTTTCTTCGTGATTCTCCCCTCGGCGAGTCTTTTTCCCTCAACCCACGCAAGATGTACCATGAGTACTTGTGTGAGTTTTGGTACACAACAGAACTCTCCGAAGACTGTTCATCTATCTCCTTCACCCTTAAAGATGGATCAGTCGAGTGTACCATTACTGCAGAAACGTTGAGGGATGCTCTGCACCTCAACTACTGGAGACAGGGTGAGTCTCCAGTTGTGATATCCCAAAATATCAATTTTCGCCAGGTACTCCTTGATATGGGAAACAAAGAGTGTTTGGAAAATGGGGTATTGAAAACCAAAGGTGCTATGACTATGAAGGCTTTACACCATCCTGGAGGTACTTCTTCATTCACCTAGTTGAAAGCATGGGTGGGAGTTCTGGTGGATTGGACCAGATCAACTCCACACAAGCAGAGATGGCTTACTGCTTGTGGAATGGACTCAGAGTGGACTTTGCTGACATTTTATTCAGAAGCCTGGTAATTAAACTGAAGGGCTCCAGGTATTTGTCACTCTGTTTTCTACAACTTCTGGGCAGTGAAGAATATCATAATACTCAATCACTGTACACTGTCCCAGAGTTGCTGAGGAATCTTGACTCCCTAACATCTGTCGATGGGGAGGTTGAGATCCCTCAGAGAATGTTGCTGGCATTCTCTAAAACCGATGCACCAGTCCAAGGTGAGTCGGAAAGACAACTAGGCGGGCCTCAAAACAATGAGGGACCCACCAGTTCGTCTGCTGGAATCGTGACCATTGCCGAACCCGGGCAACAGTCTAACCCCTCCAGCTCCAGCGTGTCTGTCCCTTTACCCATCTACCCTGGAGACCTCCCAACAGGTCTTTCAGGTGTTCCAAAGGCAACAAGAACACGTCGTCCTAGGCAACAGTCAGCACTTGCCACTGACAGTAGAAACCAAGCCAGCCCTCCAGTTTCCTCCTAACAGGAACCTGGAGATAGTCAAATGGGACAACCGCAAGCAGCCACCCTCGAATTTTCTGTAGGAGAGGGTGGTGAAGATGATACTGGGCTACCCCAACCCAGAATAGAGTTAGAGTCTGCACAAAGTGTCCACGGCCTATCTTCTGACACTTCTCTTGCACGAACTGATGACGTCTCTGGCCAGTCACAGCTGGAGACTGAGGTTCCAAACTCTACGGCTGATGATGTTATGATTGTGGATAGAGCAATTATAACTGAGGCAACCCAGTGACCTCTATCCCTGGTGAAGTTACCCTGGTAACTGAATCTTCAACAGATGCAACCTTCCAGGAAACTGGAGAAGGTCATCTGGATACTGACCAATCTGGTCAGCCCTCAGTTACATTCATGGATCTGGACATGAGTGTTAATGACGAGGAAATCCTTATTGAATCTTCGGATTCTGAAGGTACTGCTTCAGACATTGAGATTTTTTATTCTTCTGTACAAGATCAAAACCCTTCATCTCATGTCTCGCCTCCAGAAGCTTCAATTTCAATTTTACCATCTCAAGAAAATGAGCTTACTGCAAATCCATTTCCCACATATAACTATATGTCTGGAAACAGACGTATGGCACCATCACCATCTAGGCAATTCTCACTCCTTCGAGAAATGCCACCACCACCGCCGCCGTTGGACACACCTGAGCATTCTCAGCATGTCCAACAATTTGAATTTCTTGTCCTTCCTTCTTCCACCACTTCTGTTATTATTCACTCAACTGCTGCGATGTCAACTGGGGAGGCTTCTCTCAATTTGCCTCCTCCAGTTACTCCAGTGGTAGCTGCTGCTGGTCCAGTGACAAGTCCTCCTCCATCACTAGACACTCAATTTGCCTCCTTCCAAGCCGACATCCAAAACCTTATTCAAAGGGTGAAGGATGTTCAGAAGGCAATTGATAAAAATACCAAGTCCCTCTCCAGATACAACAAGGACACCACCACAAATACTAAGGTTGTTGATCTGGGGATAAATAAGTTTGCTGAAAATGAGGATCTGGTATTCAAGAAGCTCAATGAGCTGGTCGAAGGCTGTAACAATCTGGCCACTTCTCTAAAGGAAGCCTTTGACCTTACTCAGACCAAAGTCACTACTTCAATCTCCAAATTGCTGGGTAATACTGTTAGACAATCAGAGGTTGATTTGAAGGAGATTGAAAAGCAGGTTAAGGAATTAGTTGAAAAACCTGGCTTGAATGTGACTGAGCTTGGGCAGCATTTGATGACTTTAGTTGGTCAGAAGATTGATGATACGCTGGGTTCAAGAGAAACACATCTGATTGAAAAGGTGATAGCTGAGATCACCAAGCTGGCCACTCCTCAGGTTGATCTGGCCCCACTCACTACTGAGATCAACCAGTTGAGGGGCAGCATAGACACTTTAACCACCCAGGTATCAAATCATACTCAGTCTATTGACAAGCTGACAACTGAAGTAGAGAATTTAAAGAAAAAGGATGAAGAGGTGAAGGAAAAGGTGGTTTCTGGTCTTGATGAAGATTCTAGGACCTTGGATGAACTGAAGACTGGTCAGCAACAAGTTGCAGCAAATGTTCTGACCCAGTCTAAAGAGACTAATCATCTGTGGAGATCTTTCAGGATGATGTGCACCATCTTTAAAGAGTGCAAGGACATGCAATCATGCCAGCCTCTTGATCGGTTGCCATCTAACCAATACGACTGGGAAGTCATAAGGGCAGGTCTAGATGCTGCCAAGGGGGAAAGACATGCAGTCCTTGCACCAATTGCAACTGGAAGTGCTCCATCTGGAAGTCAAACTGGTAGAGAGATTGTGATAGCTGCCAGTACTGAAGCTGGTGAGCAAAGGGTTGAAGAGCATGAAGATGTGATTGATAGGGGGAATGTTGATAAGGGCAAAGGGAAAGCAACTGATGAATCTGCCCAGCCGGCCACTGATGAACCAATGTTAGAAACTGGCAATGTTGATAGGCTTCCTCCAGTTTCAGAAAGTGATAGCAAACGATTGGCAAGACTTGGAGATCAAATCAAAGAAAGAAAGAAAATGAAACAAGCAAACCAAGCTGAAGCCGGAGAACATCTTGCTAAGATAAAATTGCTTGATGTAAGTGATGCTCACCTTTTGGGAATCACAAAGGAGGAATATGCCAAAGTGAAAAATGATGCAAGGATAGTGGGCATGTTAAAAGAAATGCTTGATATTGAACTGGACAGACACTATCCTGATGATGAATATGAACATGATGCTAGAAATCTGAACATATCAGTGGAGAAGGCTAAAGAGAATCGGGCCAGTGGGATTCTTAAAAGAATTGAAAATGTCAAGAAGGTTGTGAAAAGGGTCTTGAATCCACCAAGAAGGAACCCTCAACCAAGAAAACCACTGCACAGAGATGCTGATCCAAGAACCTTCATTGAACCAACTGGCGAAATCTCAAATGATGACATCAAAGTTGCTGTGCAGGCTGCTGGAGCTGGGACTATTAAAATTTCAAATGAATCTGATGCCAGAAACTACTATTCCCAGATCATGGCAACCAGAAAGCACAGTGGGGCAATAAATGGTGTTTTTGTAACAATCAAGCCAGGCACCAAGTTCTTTCATGTTGAAGTCAATTATACTAGAGGGCCACTAGTTAAAACTGATAATCCTGGTGTGATGCAATATGGGTTCTCTGAATGGGTGGAGATGGTGAACTTTTTGGAAGCAAAGGCACAAAAGAATAGGTTTGAGAAAGCATGGGTCAACTTCTTAAAGGGCAAGATTCAACATAAAGAGAATCTGGAGCTGAGGTTGAACATTGATCCTGAAGACTCTCATCCTATTTCTTCAGTGTCAAAGAGAAGGAGAACTGGCGAATGGCCATCTGATTAAGTTTTCCTTCCAGATTATCTACTTGTTTTTTTATTATTTACATTCTGTAAATTATGTAAATTTCATTTCCTTGTATAAATGATATAACAACTACTAATTTTCAATAATAGGATTTATTTTAGAATAGTCTATTTTTAGACTAAATATCAGAATTTAATGTGTTAGACGACTATTTTGACTCTAGAAATGCCAATGAAATGTCCAAATAGTATAACAACTATCGTGCTAAAATAATTAGTGACACTTCTATTTAAACTTTAATTAAAATCAGTGTCACCAATAAACAAAATGGTTATTTTACGTCAATCTAGAAATGACAAATTAACTTGTCAAGTACTGTAACAACCGTCACCTGAGCGTATTTTCCGAAGCACTTTTCCGGTCATTTATAGTTCATTTTCGTTTATGTACATTATTAGTCTGTAAGACTTTATCATGGAATAAATGGATTTATGTTTTATTCGGGCTTAATGAGCATTTAGACTTTAGAAGAATGTAACATCCGCAAAAATTTCAGGTTGACTAAAAAGACTATTAATTTAAATATATGATTTATTAAACTCTTATGCAAATAAAACAATGTGAACAAACATCGTTATGAGTTAACGAACTGACAAACATTCATCGAGGTGATGAACTAGACAAGGGCAAACTTTATTTGCACAATCTAGCCATGATTAATTTTTATGATTAATTGTTTGTGTTAAACATTTTGTATTTAGGTTACAAAATCATTAAAACATTTAAACGTCTAGTTCGTACATTTACATAGAAAATACTAATAATTATTTTAGTAAACAAATTATATTTATTGTATTTAGACTCATATATATATATATATTATATATATATATATATTATAATTTATAAATTTAATAAATATATATATAATATATATATATATATAATATATATATATAATATATATATATAATATATATATATAATAATATAAAAATATATATATAATATAATATATATATATATATATATATAAATGGAATCAATCACCACCTCCACCCACTCAAATTTGTCTCCCTTACCCCACCTCCACTCACTACTATAATTTGTCTTCTTTACCCCACCTTCAATCACCACACTAATTTGTCTCCCACAACCTACCTCTACTTACTCCTCTCATTAGCCTATAAATACCACCTCATGGCTAACCATTTTCTTCACACCAAAACATTCTTTCTTCCTCCATTCAACACTCTCTAAACCAACCTCCAATCTTACTAAATCATCCTTTGTCAACTACTTGGTTCAAGTAAGTATCTAACCTTTGGTTTTAAGTACTTAAACTTTGGTAAGAAAGGAATACAAAAGTATTCTTACATGCTCTTTCTTATAGTATTTTTCATCACCCAAAAATGTATACCAAATTTTATAAAACTTGAATACTTTTTATTATATGACAATGTAAATGATATATATAATGAAAACTATGTACATATATATATTTACTTATACACATGAACCCATATACCTACTGCGTTGCACCAACATCCTTGTTTGATAGGAACCAGTGTTTACACTACATCCTTGTTTGATAGGAACCAGTGTTTACACTACATCCTTGTTTGATAGGAACCAGTGTTTACACTACATCCTTGTTTGATAGGAACCAGTGTACATACCTAATCTCATGTGTAGAAGTTATTTATATATATGTAAATTAAACAAATGTCATGATAACAATCTAATTTGGGTGATGAAGATTACAAAAACAAACTTCCTTTCATCTATCTTCTAACAAGAACATATTAACTAAATCAAGTATTACTTTCTTTGAAAAGGTTCCACGAAGCACAACATAGTCTACTTACTTTCTTCTTTCCTCACCCCACGATTCACTCCAATAAAGGTGAGTTTCGTAGCTCCCTACTCAATTGAGATTCGGGCTGAAAAGTGTACACATACATGCTTAATTGTTTGATTGTTTGATTCTTTGGTTGATTCGATTGATGGATGGTTTTGATTGATTGGGTGATGGTTTACGCATATGATTTTGATATTTATGATTATTTAGGATAGATGTACATACATGGAAGTCGGTTATGCCATCAAAGGGTTTTAGATGTGGTGGGAAGGCTGCGGGTGACCCTATATATAAGCATCTAGGACTCGTTGAAAGTAGAATCCTCCTAAATGT
Source organism: Erigeron breviscapus (assembly GCA_034093135.1). Taxonomy (NCBI): domain Eukaryota; kingdom Viridiplantae; phylum Streptophyta; class Magnoliopsida; order Asterales; family Asteraceae; genus Erigeron; species Erigeron breviscapus. Next base: position 66,155,993 of record CM067168.1, on the reverse strand, counting down.
ATGTACATATAGTTTTGGTTGTTTTGTTGGACATATGGACTTGTTTGTTGATGATTATGCTTATTGAGACGTACTTGTTGTGTGCATTGGAAACTTATACTAAGGCAAGTTGTTTAACTGTAAGGCCACCAAGGCAAGTTGTTTAACTGTAAGGCCACCAAGGCAAGTTGTTTAACTGTAAGGCCACCAAGGCAAGTTGTTTAACTGTAAGGCCACCAAGGCAAGTTGTTTAACTGTAAGGCCACCAAGGCAAGTTGTTTAACTGTAAGGCCACCAAGGCAAGTTGTTTAACTGTAAGGCCACCAAGGCAAGTTGTTTAACTGTAAGGCCACCAAGGCAAGTTGTTTAACTGTAAGGCCACCAAGGCAAGTTGTTTAACTGTAAGGCCACCAAGGCAAGTTGTTTAACTGTAAGGCCACCAAGGCAAGTTGTTTAACTGTAAGGCCACCAAGGCAAGTTGTTTAACTGTAAGGCCACCAAGGCAAGTTGTTTAACTGTAAGGCCACCAAGGCAAGTTGTTTAACTGTAAGGCCACCAAGGCAAGTTGTTTAACTGTAAGGCCACCAAGGCAAGTTGTTTAACTGTAAGGCCACCAAGGCAAGTTGTTTAACTGTAAGGCCACCAAGGCAAGTTGTTTAACTGTAAGGCCACCAAGGCAAGTTGTTTAACTGTAAGGCCACCAAGGCAAGTTGTTTAACTGTAAGGCCACCAAGGCAAGTTGTTTAACTGTAAGGCCACCAAGGCAAGTTGTTTAACTGTAAGGCCACCAAGGCAAGTTGTTTAACTGTAAGGCCACCAAGGCAAGTTGTTTAACTGTAAGGCCACCAAGGCAAGTTGTTTAACTGTAAGGCCACCAAGGCAAGTTGTTTAACTGTAAGGCCACCAAGGCAAGTTGTTTAACTGTAAGGCCACCAAGGCAAGTTGTTTAACTGTAAGGCCACCAAGGCAAGTTGTTTAACTGTAAGGCCACCAAGGCAAGTTGTTTAACTGTAAGGCCACCAAGGCAAGTTGTTTAACTGTAAGGCCACCAAGGCAAGTTGTTTAACTGTAAGGCCACCAAGGCAAGTTGTTTAACTGTAAGGCCACCAAGGCAAGTTGTTTAACTGTAAGGCCACCAAGGCAAGTTGTTTAACTGTAAGGCCACCAAGGCAAGTTGTTTAACTGTAAGGCCACCAAGGCAAGTTGTTTAACTGTAAGGCCACCAAGGCAAGTTGTTTAACTGTAAGGCCACCAAGGCAAGTTGTTTAACTGTAAGGCCACCAAGGCAAGTTGTTTAACTGTAAGGCCACCAAGGCAAGTTGTTTAACTGTAAGGCCACCAAGGCAAGTTGTTTAACTGTAAGGCCACCAAGGCAAGTTGTTTAACTGTAAGGCCACCAAGGCAAGTTGTTTAACTGTAAGGCCACCAAGGCAAGTTGTTTAACTGTAAGGCCACCAAGGCAAGTTGTTTAACTGTAAGGCCACCAAGGCAAGTTGTTTAACTGTAAGGCCACCAAGGCAAGTTGTTTAACTGTAAGGCCACCAAGGCAAGTTGTTTAACTGTAAGGCCACCAAGGCAAGTTGTTTAACTGTAAGGCCACCAAGGCAAGTTGTTTAACTGTAAGGCCACCAAGGCAAGTTGTTTAACTGTAAGGCCACCAAGGCAAGTTGTTTAACTGTAAGGCCACCAAGGCAAGTTGTTTAACTGTAAGGCCACCAAGGCAAGTTGTTTAACTGTAAGGCCACCAAGGCAAGTTGTTTAACTGTAAGGCCACCAAGGCAAGTTGTTTAACTGTAAGGCCACCAAGGCAAGTTGTTTAACTGTAAGGCCACCAAGGCAAGTTGTTTAACTGTAAGGCCACCAAGGCAAGTTGTTTAACTGTAAGGCCACCAAGGCAAGTTGTTTAACTGTAAGGCCACCAAGGCAAGTTGTTTAACTGTAAGGCCACCAAGGCAAGTTGTTTAACTGTAAGGCCACCAAGGCAAGTTGTTTAACTGTAAGGCCACCAAGGCAAGTTGTTTAACTGTAAGGCCACCAAGGCAAGTTGTTTAACTGTAAGGCCACCAAGGCAAGTTGTTTAACTGTAAGGCCACCAAGGCAAGTTGTTTAACTGTAAGGCCACCAAGGCAAGTTGTTTAACTGTAAGGCCACCAAGGCAAGTTGTTTAACTGTAAGGCCACCAAGGCAAGTTGTTTAACTGTAAGGCCACCAAGGCAAGTTGTTTAACTGTAAGGCCACCAAGGCAAGTTGTTTAACTGTAAGGCCACCAAGGCAAGTTGTTTAACTGTAAGGCCACCAAGGCAAGTTGTTTAACTGTAAGGCCACCAAGGCAAGTTGTTTAACTGTAAGGCCACCAAGGCAAGTTGTTTAACTGTAAGGCCACCAAGGCAAGTTGTTTAACTGTAAGGCCACCAAGGCAAGTTGTTTAACTGTAAGGCCACCAAGGCAAGTTGTTTAACTGTAAGGCCACCAAGGCAAGTTGTTTAACTGTAAGGCCACCAAGGCAAGTTGTTTAACTGTAAGGCCACCAAGGCAAGTTGTTTAACTGTAAGGCCACCAAGGCAAGTTGTTTAACTGTAAGGCCACCAAGGCAAGTTGTTTAACTGTAAGGCCACCAAGGCAAGTTGTTTAACTGTAAGGCCACCAAGGCAAGTTGTTTAACTGTAAGGCCACCAAGGCAAGTTGTTTAACTGTAAGGCCACCAAGGCAAGTTGTTTAACTGTAAGGCCACCAAGGCAAGTTGTTTAACTGTAAGGCCACCAAGGCAAGTTGTTTAACTGTAAGGCCACCAAGGCAAGTTGTTGAACTGTAAGGCCACCGAATCCCTTTTTATTCATATAGTTCATGTTCTACGATAATTCCACTGTGTGCTATATAATTTCCGTAATATTCCGGGCCACAGAATGGTGGCCCATGCAGGTCGTAGAGAATTAGGCGGTTTGACCTAGACTACGGCTTAAGTTAAAACTCTTCATATAGCATGCATGGTTAGGAATTTTGTGTGCAACGTGAATTATGTGAATCCTAAAAGGTGTACATTGTGAGTTCGTAGAAAAGACCATTTATGTGATGACTTGAGTACAATGTGATGATCGTATGATGAGTACAATGGGGTTAATGTGTACATTGATTGAACTTGATTATGATTGAGATGGATTGTTGTTATTGATTGATAATAGTTTGATGATTTAGGGCAAAATGAAGTTATGGCGTTAACTTGATATAACATTGTGGCAACCCTAAAAGAGCCTGATCAACTATTTTATGGTTACCCGGTATTATAACAAGTTAATGACATCACGGATTGCACACGATTGGCTTAGGGTATAATAAGGAACCGATATGCTTAATGGAAGTTGATTGGGTGGAGGGTTAGCCGCTGGTACACCCTGTATACAAACCCAATCAATAACTAGAGAGCATATCGGATTCGGATTATACTTTAGACCACTTGTTTTAGTTATTTGATTATATGATGTGTTGAAATTGAGTATTGGTTTTGAATAATGATAAGTTATTATGAATTTGACATGATGGCATGATAGAATAAAATTCCCATAAGATATTAGTACATTTGCCTTAGTATTATGATATGAATAATGTATTGAGAACTTGAACCTTGAATGATATGTTTTGAACTTGAATTTGAACGGTATGTCATAAATTCGAACTGAAACGATATATTGTGAACTAGAGTTTGACTGATGCGATATGAGTTGGAACTTGTTAAAATTAGTGTGGACTTGAAATCTATGTTAATTGAAATGGTAGTACAGGTATAGGGTATTTTAGATGGGTTAGTAATGTGATGGGCTGGCCAATGGTATGCCCTATATTATAAGCATTACCGGATGGCCCATGTCTAAGTCATATTACTTATAATTGTCTGCAATTATCAGTCATTGTTGGAATAACAGTATGAGAATAAGATCTAGAATACATGGTTATTAAGATACTAGATACTTATAAACTATAATCGTAGACCAAGGATTTATTATAAACTATAGACTTAGTTCAAATTTATAGTTATGATTGACTGATAGGATGAGACAAGAAATTTTGGAAACTATGGTAGTTAAATGAGTAAAATACTATGAAATGGTTATGTGATCTAGTGCGAACAAATTGTTGGAAATGCTATTAATATGAATATTGAGATTAATTTAGTAATAATTGGCTTGTGTTTAAGGAGATGGCTAGAACAAGGACAAACATAATGGTCATGAGAAGTTAAGTAATTAAATGATTATATGAGTTCTTCTGTATAGATGATACGAGTAGAGTAAAGTCCCCCAGATTTCATTGTTAGTAGACTTTATACTTTGGAGTAAAAGTATATTATTTCGCTACGATGTCTGCTTATATAATGTAAGCAATGATGTCAGAGAACAATAATTTTCAAAATGGCCGACAAAGAATAACTCCTCGCCAATAAAGCCAATTATTTAGCATTATTATATTGAAATCTAGAATTGAATAAGATAAAGTTGAATAACTTTATCAGAATAATTTAATGAAACCAATAATAGGGTACTGACTATGAACAGGAGTAGAGCGGGTAATTGGAATGCGAGAACTTTGGTATGAATATATATTGCACAATCTATATATGACAACATAATTATTGGAAATATACAAAACACACATAATTACAAGTATAAATACTTGCAAAAATATGTATGTAACAATTCGATTAACTAAGCTTGTTAACATTTATTAAACAAACAAAAAATATAAACTAGTATATTATATATATATATATATATATATATATATAAATGTATATATATAAAAATTGTTTATACTAAATTAATTTGCAAATTTTGTACCTATCTTGTACAATAAATTCGACTAGAACAATAAAAATAAAGATGGTGAAATCGGCCGTCCCCGGGGATCGAACCTGGGTCTAGGCCACACCCTTTCGCGCATTTAGCCAACCGCGCTAAATGCCTAGTGTTGTGAAAGTTCTCTTATGATTAAATATAAGCATATGTACAATAAATTCCTAAATCACTTTTACTTAATTATGTTTTGAAATTTCACTTACTTATAGTTGGGTTTAATTTTCTTTCAATGGTCTGAACTGGGAGAATGACTACATTTACAAAGTAAGGTGGCGATATATCTGTTGAGTCCCAATGTTAATTATAAATTTAATGATGACAAATCTGACCTATAAACACTTAGTAATCTTTGGTTCTTGTAATCTGATCTGGGTCAGACTAAGCTGACACAGCTTACGATCTGTCTCTGACCCAGATCATGCTTCATAATTGTAATTGTAATATCTTATGGAAGCAAGTGTTATTCAAGCTGCATCAACAATGAATTAGCATTCAGTCCAAGTCGAAGAGGAGGATTAAAGATAGAAGACCAAGATGTTAGTGGAAGACAGCTTGGGATTAGCAGTCAGCTTGGAAACACTTAGGCAGATTGGTGCCTTGACAAACGGCCCAATCTATGTCTGACAATCAAGTGAAGATAACAACCTGGATTGAAGATAAGGACAAATGACGTGACTAGGAAGAATCCTAGGATCCAGGTTGGTGGTTGTTTTACATATGCGTGTCCATACTCCTATTGGTAGATGAAGAATGTGCGTCAGTACGTGGGGGACCACAAGTACCATGAAAGGCACGATTGATTATTCCTTCATCAACCACTGAATGAAGAACACGTAGCTGCAACGGACACCTAATGAAGGAGCGTTTGTGCCTATAAAAGCCTCATTCATGGATTGCATATGTGGTGGCATTTCCTGAGAATCATTCTTCACACAAGTTTCTCTGCTCTTACACACAGCTTTGTCTGTACGAGATCAGCTTGGGCTGATTCTCTTGAGCTGAAACTTATTGATTGTTGTTTGTCATTTCATAGGGTTGTTTAGATATCTATAGGCTATCTTTATTCCGCAACAACTCTGTAATTCTTTGTATAGATTATTTCTTAATAAAGGATTACATTTGAAAATAACAATCTGTGTTCAAGAATGTTTTATTTCTTTACTGCTTTACTGTTTTAATGATTCCTGCTCTTTACTTACTTGCTTAATTTTCATAATCTGAATCTTAAAACGTTTTGTGTTAAAAGTTTGTAAAGATTGAAAAAAGTTGTATTCACCCCCCCTCTACAACTGTTCTGTGTTCAATATACTTTGGTATATTGATACACCGTGGGACGTATCAATATCTATACCTTACCTATAAAATTTCAATAGAGCATGAGCTATACAAGTACCACCTTTTCCAAGCTATATTAATAATATATGCTTACACTCATGTGCCCGTGATCAAGTGGACCATGTCTACTGTTCAAAGATGCCCTTTGAGATCACGACGTCTGAACTAATATGATTCTATAAATATAGAGTCATATCTTTTCGTTAAATATAACAAAATAAGAGTAACACATACTTACACACACACGACTGAGAGAAAATAAAAATAGTCTTGTTCGGTTAGTTCAAAGCAAACCTGTTAAAGGATTCTTAGGCTGAGAAACTCGAAAGTTTCCTTTATTGTGATCGCTTTCTCGACCGGTGATTTAAACATCATATCAATCTCTTTCGTTTCTGCTACTAGTATTCGGGTACGTTTCAAATACTTTACATATACCTTCAAGAATAATGTCCGGATTCAATGAGGAAGGGATTACTTCACCTGTACCTGAATCCCCCGACTCCCCTCAATATGTACAAGACCTACCTATGGAGGAGACCGGTCATTCTGGAGAAGAATATAATAACGCACTTGTCCATGTACCGAACATCACGTCCACTACTGTCGTTACCAATGTTCTTGCTGTCGCTACGCCTATTGTTACTATTCCAAACTCATCAGGGGAAGGTTCCTCAAGGCCACCCCGCTCTTTGCTACGAAGGCTCCGAACTCCTAGATACCCGGTTTTTAACCGCCCTCAGTCACGACGTCTTCGACCTATCCATACTGAACCACCCGCTCAACGGCTGCGGCGATCCAGCAACCTAAACGAAATACCAAGATTCCTAGCGGAATGGAGAATAGAGGAAGGACTCCTTAACTCCAACCAGTTCAGAATAGCCGTCGGTTCGACCAATATTCCTGCACTAACTATGGAACCCCTACATGACACTGTCCCTACTTTGGTCTTACGCACACTCCGAGCAGAAAGATGTATTGCTGAGTTGAGAGAAAGAACCAACATACTGCGGACACATGTGGAAGACCAGGGTAGCACGATAGTCGCACTGGAAAGTGAGATGGCAGGAGCGCATTTCAGGATTCATGATCTTGAAGACATTGTGTTAGAGCTGCAGGAAAAGGTAACACGGTTTGAGGCTATGTTTGAGGCGATATCTAGAGCCGCCTCTATAACCCCATCTACTCTGTCACAATAGATATTATCTGGATATGTGCTATTTACGACGGAGGTGTCAAGAAATGTAAATTTTTTATGAAATAATGGATTCTGAGATGTTCATATCTCAATATCTATCATCCAATGAATCTACTATCTTTAACTTAAGTTCCTTTGAACCCTAGATCACCCTTAATGATTGAATATTATCAAACAAAGATATGTACCGTCTTCTTTAACTGAATAATAGTAGTCTTGACAAAAGAACTTCAAACTTGAAAATCAAATTTTTTTTTATGATGGGCGATCAACGATTAAAAATACACAAATGAACTTAGTATAAAAATCGTATTGATAAAAATCTATCAAAGACGAATATGGGAAATTCTTTTAACTGGGGAATTTCCCTAATCAACAACAAATCCCAAAAGGGATCAAAGAAAGTTGTACTTCATTATTCGTACAATACAAGTGAAACACGTTACATTATTTAAGAGGAAATACAACAATTAGGGATACAACATATTTAAAAACCATACAAAGAAACCCACGTGGCTACAAACAGTAAGGGAACCACGCCAAGAACAAACGCTACTAACCACAGATAAGCCTCATCCAATGGAAGTTGAGCCATAGTAAGTAACCAAGCTATAATAATTATGTAAATCACAATTAGGAAAGGGCTCAACATTTTTGATATAGGTTTCGGGTTTTGGTTAGATTATGAAGAAAGGAAAATGTTAAGTTGATATGGTATGGAGAAAAGTATGCTATGGTGTTACTATATAGTTCAAAAATGAGCCGTTTCTAACGGTCAAATATAAAAAGAGAAAGTGAATTTGAATCCCGTATAGTGTTTTAGTCAGACTTACTTGTGTCTAGACAGATCATCTATGCTATACCATAGATGTGTAATTAGTCCATACTATATGTGTACAAACTATTGATTTCTTCATGAGTACAAGTTATAGGACGTTATACATGCTAATTCTAAATGTTAATCGTGTTGAGGATTGTGTGCAAGTTCATCCTACTCTATTGAGAGTAGAAGGATTCTGTTTAGAATCATATGAGTCCATCCTACTCTGTTAAGAGTAGAAGGCATCAATTAGTGATGCTCCTTGTATCTTTCTGTTAATTATGTGTGATTGTCTAATGTAGAACATATACTTAGATGCCATGTCTTCTAATATCGATTTATTTTCACTTAGGACAAACATAAACCCAGTTAGGTATTTGTTTTTATACAATATAGATTTCGAGGGCGAAATCCTTTTAACTGGGGAATAATGTAACAACTGCTAATTTTCAATAATAGGATTTATTTTAGAATAGTCTATTTTTAGACTAAATATCAGAATTTAATGTGTTAGACGACTATTTTGACTCTAGAAATGCCAATGAAATGTCCAAATAGTATAACAACTATCGTGCTAAAATAATTAGTGACACTTCTATTTAAACTTTAATTAAAATCAGTGTCACCAATAAACAAAATGGTTATTTTACGTCAATCTAGAAATGACAAATTAACTTGTCAAGTACTGTAACAACCGTCACCTGAGCGTATTTTCCGAAGCACTTTTCCGGTCATTTATAGTTCATTTTCGTTTATGTACATTATTAGTCTGTAAGACTTTATCATGGAATAAATGGATTTATGTTTTATTCGGGCTTAATGAGCATTTAGACTTTAGAAGAATGTAACATCCGCAAAAATTTCAGGTTGACTAAAAAGACTATTAATTTAAATATATGATTTATTAAACTCTTATGCAAATAAAACAATGTGAACAAACATCGTTATGAGTTAACGAACTGACAAACATTCATCGAGGTGATGAACTAGACAAGGGCAAACTTTATTTGCACAATCTAGCCATGATTAATTTTTATGATTAATTGTTTGTGTTAAACATTTTGTATTTAGGTTACAAAATCATTAAAACATTTAAACGTCTAGTTCGTACCTTTACATAGAAAATACTAATAATTATTTTAGTAAACAAATTATATTTATTGTATTTAGACTCATATATATATATATATATATAATGAGATAGTTTATTTAATTTGTAAAACTTTACAATAAAATAAATACATATACAAAACACTAATAAATACATAATATAATATATATATATATATAATATATATATATATATATATATATATAATAAATATATAATAAATACATAATATAATATATATATATATATATATACATATATAAATGGAATCAATCACCACCTCCACCCACTCAAATTTGTCTCCCTTACCCCACCTCCACTCACTACTATAATTTGTCTTCTTTACCCCACCTTCAATCACCACACTAATTTGTCTCCCACAACCTACCTCCACTTACTCCTCTCATTAGCCTATAAATACCACCTCATGGCTAACCATTTTCTTCACACCAAAACATTCTTTCTTCCCCCATTCAACACTCTCTAAACCAACCTCCAATCTTACTAAATCATCCTTTGTCAACTACTTGGTTCAAGTAAGTATCTAACCTTTGGTTTTAAGTACTTAAACTTTGGTAAGAAAGGAATACAAAAGTATTCTTACATGCTCTTTCTTATAGTATTTTTCATCACCCAAAAATGTATACCAAATTTTATAAAACTTGAATACTTTTTATTATATGACAATGTAAATGATATATATAATGAAAACTATGTACATATATATATTTACTTATACACATGAACCCATATACCTACTGCGTTGCACCAACATCCTTGTTTGATAGGAACCGGTGTACATGTATGGATTTACAACACTACATCCTTGTTTGATAGGAACCGGTGTACATGTATGGATTTACAACACTACATCCTTGTTTGATAGGAACCAGTGTTTACACTACATCCTTGTTTGATAGGAACCAGTGTACATACCTAATCTCATGTGTAGAAGTTATTTATATATATGTAAATTAAACAAATGTCATGATAACAATCTAATTTGGGTGATGAAGATTACAAAAACAAACTTCCTTTCATCTATCTTCTAACAAGAACATATTAACTAAATCAAGTATTACTTTCTTTGAAAAGGTTCCACGAAGCACAACATAGTCTACTTACTTTCTTCTTTCCTCACCCCACGATTCACTCCAATAAAGGTGAGTTTCGTAGCTCCCTACTCAATTGAGATTCGGGCTGAACAGTGTACACATACGTGCTTAATTGTTTGATTGTTTGATTCTTTGGTTTATTCGATTGATGGATGGTTTTGATTGATTGGGTGATGGTTTACGCATATGATTTTGATATTTATGATTATTTAGGATAGATGTACATACATGGAAGTCGGTTATGCCTTCAAAGGGTTTTAGATGTGGTGGGAAGGCTGCGGGTGACCCTATATATAAGCTTCTAGGACTCGTTGAAAGTAGAATCCTCCTAAATGTATGTACATATAGTTTAGGTTGTTTTGTTAGACATATGGACTTATTTGTTGATGATTATGCTTATTGAGACGTACTTGTTAGGTGCATTGGAAACTTATACTAAGGCAAGTTGTTTAACTGTAAGGCCACCAAGGCAAGTTGTTTAACTATAAGGCCACCAAGGCAAGTTGTTGAACTGTAAGGCCACACTTTGAGCACTTTGGGTACTATATGTACTTGATGACATTGATACGAGTACTTTTATGTACTTGATGCCAAGTATTGACATACTTGATGATATGATATAATTTACACCACGATGTGGACCAAGTATTGTGATACTTGATGATTTTGAGGTACATTGCATAACATTGATATACATATGATGCACGTATTGATATTTATACACATTTGATACATTTGTACTTGATTGTATATGAACTATTTGGTATCATTTGTTGTTTGGTTACTTATTTGACAAGGTTGAACGAAATGTTAACCTCAATTGTCTAACAGGTGACGTATATGGGTTTATTGTAAGTACATTGTTTGATGTTGTTATTACATATGTTAATGTTATTGATGATGGTTTCTTGTAAACCATTACTACGAACTCACCAACCTAGTGTTGACCTTGTTTAGTTACTTTTCAGGTAACCAGATTAAATCCAGGATGTGAAGTATGATTGTTGCTTGCTTTGAACCCGGGCATTGGACTTATATGGATCAAGGATTCATTTGCCTACTTTTGCATTTATGTATTTTGTGCTTGAATTATCTTATTTGATGGATTCACCGAATCCCTTTTTATTCATATAGTTCATGTTCTACGATAATTCCACTGTGTGCTATATAATTTCCGTAATATTCCGGGCCCAACTCGGGGTGTTACAAATGAAGTTACCAGTTTGTAACCACAAGGTAGATAATAGATTGAATCTAACAAACTCAAAAGAAAAACCCAAGGCATTTATTGATCTATAAAAATGCCTTGGAAAACTTAAATAGATTTAATCGAACAAGTCTTTCCAGTTCATACTTGTATAGATACAAGAACTGAAAAAGACTTGGCAATATTTCAGGACAAATAGGGGGAATTTGTTAGGACCAGTTTTACTGTAACTGGCCAGTCTCCAGTTGCATCTGGAGACTACGAAGATTTGTCCAGAAATATATTGAAGTCCAGTTGCAACGTACAGTTAACGCAACTGAAGACTTCCTCCAGTTGAGATCTGACCAGATGAAGAATCATTCCAGTTGAAGTCGAAGACAACAAGTGGAAGATAAAGAATGACAATGGCAGCGAAGCCCAGTTGACATTCTACTCATATATAAACTGGAGAACATCAGTGTAAAGTACTTACAAAGCTTTACACTGATTACGAGGAAAAGACCTTTATGCTTTATGTGCTATTACACGGATAAAAGGATTTATCTATGTATAAAGTACAAAAGGTACATAAAGCAGGTTGAGAAAGTTACTTTATTCTGTAACTTTACACAACATTTTAAGGAATTAAATGTTATTCCTTAAATGTTCTCAACCATATTTGTACGGCCAAAGTTGACATCCCAATGTCAACTTTGCCTATAAATAGAGGTCTTTGCACAACAAGAAAACTACTTTGCAAACCTGCAATATTTTTGGTGAACTTGTGCAATATTCTCTCCATCGCAAAAAGGAACATTTCACAACTTTAAGTGTTTCGATCGTTTAGAGAATTTCCAAGTATAGATCAATTGTATTTCATAGGTTGTTAGGATATTTACATACTTTGTATTATCTTGGTTCCACAATAACCTTGTAATTTATTTAAAGTTAATAAATAAATTACACTTGGAAAATACATATTGTCTCACCAATTTACTTTACAAGTACTTTCTATTATTGCATTGTCTTTTACTTATTGTCACTTTAATAAGTAATCTATCCAAGAACTTGGTATACACTCACTGCAACTGGTCGTCTCCAGTTCAGTGTTTATATTACAAAGTAACCCCACCATCGACATAGAGGTGTCTTCAGTTGTACCATCTATTGAGTTGGGACTTACATAATTCTTGCATTCAATTCATTGTTCAACTAAACTTGGGATAGATTCATCATCAATAACATCTTTTCTTCAACATATCAAAGGGGTTGGCTTCTAAAAGTGCAAGAAAACACCTCCTTCGGGTCAAACCCGGATTTGACTCTTGGTAGGAGCTTGTGGTAAGTTAAATCTCACTTTAAAACTTCATTTTATGCTAATAAACTTGTTCTCGGGTCCATGTACTTGGGCTTTGACCGAATTAGGGTTTCAAGAGCATTTTAGGTCAAATTAGGGTTTTTATAATAATTAAATTAGGGTAAATGATTTTTTAACAAGAAATTGTGGTTAGGAAGTGGAATCATGAGATGGGTTTTGCTAAATGAATGCTCATTTGTGTTTGTCTATGTCGAGACTTGAATTTATAAGCTTCCCAAATCGGTTTTTAAGCAAGAAAGGTGTTATGGGTCGGTTTTAGGGGTGTTTGGTTCGAATTGGCTCAAGAACAAAAGTGCAGGTCCTTTGTGTTTCCGACCCACCGTAAGCTACGCCATATATGGCGTCCATTACGCTGCCCCAGAAAGTGTTTATGCCAAAAGAGGTCTATTTACGCCGGATTAGAAGAACCAGACGCCAAAATTGCTTGTTATAGGCCACCGTAAGGTACGGTGGTAAGCACCGTAGGTTACGCCACCACCAGATCAACCACCGTAGCTTACGCCACCCTCTACCGTCCTTTACGCCAAGCCAAACTTATCCACCATAGCTTACGCTACATTTGGTCGTAATGTACGCCGGTCTCCCTCTTCAAATTTTCCAGAATCCTAGATTGACTTCCATTGTACTTGGATCAAGCCGAACGTCCTTTTAAACTCTTAGTTGACTTCCCTAATGAAGTATACGAGCCCCGGGAACCCCATAATGCCATGAGCCACTGTGAAACCCTAACTAGGGTTTTGAACAAAGATAATAACATGAATATTGGTTATATTAATAGCATTTGAAATACTAGACGACTGTTAAACGATCTTAATTGGCTCTGAACTAGTACTCGGCCCATATAATGATGTAATCGAGTCTCGGGAATCATTTAAAACTGTGGAACGCTTATAGAACCCTATTAGGGTTTTTATAATAATTAAATTAGGGTAAATGATTTTTTAACAAGAAATTGTGGTTAGGAAGTGGAATCATGAGATGGGTTTTGCTAAATGAATGCTCATTTGTGTTTGTCTATGTCGAGACTTGAATTTATAAGCTTCCCAAATCGGTTTTTAAGCAAGAAAGGTGTTATGGGTCGGTTTTAGGGGTGTTTGGTTCGAATTGGCTCAAGAACAAAAGTGCAGGTCCTTTGTGTTTCCGACCCACCGTAAGCTACGCCATATATGGCGTCCATTACGCTGCCCCAGAAAGTGTTTATGCCAAAAGAGGTCTATTTACGCCGGATTAGAAGAACCAGACGCCAAAATTGCTTGTTATAGGCCACCGTAAGGTACGGTGGTAAGCACCGTAGGTTACGCCACCACCAGATCAACCACCGTAGCTTACGCCACCCTCTACCGTCCTTTACGCCAAGCCAAACTTATCCACCATAGCTTACGCTACATTTGGTCGTAATGTACGCCGGTCTCCCTCTTCAAATTTTCCAGAATCCTAGATTGACTTCCATTGTACTTGGATCAAGCCGAACGTTCTTTTAAACTCTTAGTTGACTTCCCTAATGAAGTATACGAGCCCCGGGAACCCCATAATGCCATGAGCCACTGTGAAACCCTAACTAGGGTTTTGAATAAAGATAATAACATGAATATTGGTTATATTAATAGCATTTGAAATACTAGACGACTGTTAAACGATCTTAATTGGCTCTGAACTAGTACTCGCCCATATAATGATGTAATCGAGTCTCGGGAATCATTTAAAACTGTGGAACGCTTATAAACCCAAATTAGGGTTTTTATAATAATTAAATTAGGGTAAATGATTTTTTAACAAGAAATTGTGGTTAGGAAGTGGAATCATGAGATGGGTTTTGCTAAATGAATGCTCATTTGTGTTTGTCTATGTCGAGACTTGAATTTATAAGCTTCCCAAATCGGTTTTTAAGCAAGAAAGGTGTTATGGGTCGGTTTTAGGGGTGTTTGGTTCGAATTGGCTCAAGAACAAAAGTGCAGGTCCTTTGTGTTTCCGACCCACCGTAAGCTACGCCATATATGGCGTCCATTACGCTGCCCCAGAAAGTGTTTATGCCAAAAGAGGTCTATTTACGCCGGATTAGAAGAACCAGACGCCAAAATTGCTTGTTATAGGCCACCGTAAGGTACGGTGGTAAGCACCGTAGGTTACGCCACCACCAGATCAACCACCGTAGCTTACGCCACCCTCTACCGTCCTTTACGCCAAGCCAAACTTATCCACCATAGCTTACGCTACATTTGGTCGTAATGTACGCCGGTCTCCCTCTTCAAATTTTCCAGAATCCTAGATTGACTTCCATTGTACTTGGATCAAGCCGAACGTCCTTTTAAACTCTTAGTTGACTTCCCTAATGAAGTATACGAGCCCCGGGAACCCCATAATGCCATGAGCCACTGTGAAACCCTAACTAGGGTTTTGAACAAAGATAATAACATGAATATTGGTTATATTAATAGCATTTGAAATACTAGACGACTGTTAAACGATCTTAATTGGCTCTGAACTAGTACTCGCCCATATAATGATGTAATCGAGTCTCGGGAATCATTTAAAACTGTGGAACGCTTATAAACCCAATTAGGGTTTTTATAATAATTAAATTAGGGTAAATGATTTTTTAACAAGAAATTGTGGTTAGGAAGTGGAATCATGAGATGGGTTTTGCTAAATGAATGCTCATTTGTGTTTGTCTATGTCGAGACTTGAATTTATAAGCTTCCCAAATCGGTTTTTAAGCAAGAAAGGTGTTATGGGTCGGTTTTAGGGGTGTTTGGTTCGAATTGGCTCAAGAACAAAAGTGCAGGTCCTTTGTGTTTCCGACCCACCGTAAGCTACGCCATATATGGCGTCCATTACGCTGCCCCAGAAAGTGTTTATGCCAAAAGAGGTCTATTTACGCCGGATTAGAAGAACCAGACGCCAAAATTGCTTGTTATAGGCCACCGTAAGGTACGGTGGTAAGCACCGTAGGTTACGCCACCACCAGATCAACCACCGTAGCTTACGCCACCCTCTACCGTCCTTTACGCCAAGCCAAACTTATCCACCATAGCTTACGCTACATTTGGTCGTAATGTACGCCGGTCTCCCTCTTCAAATTTTCCAGAATCCTAGATTGACTTCCATTGCACTTGGATCGAGTCGGACGTTCTTTTAAACTCTTAGTTGACTTCCCTAATGAAGTATACGAGCCCCGGGAACCCCATAATGCCATGAGCCACTGTGAAACCCTAACTAGGGTTTTGAACAAAGATAATAACATGAATATTGATTATATTAATAGCATTTGAAATACTAGACGACTGTTAAACGATCTTAATTGGCTCTAAACTAGTATTCGGCCCATATAACGATATAATCGAGTCTCGGGAATCATTTAAAAATGTGGAACGCTTATAAACCCTAATTAGGGTTTTTATAATAATTAAATTAGGGTAAATGATTTTTTAACAAGAAATTGTGGTTAGGAAGTGGAATCATGAGATGGGTTTTGCTAAATGAATGCTCATTTGTGTTTGTCTATGTCGAGACTTGAATTTATAAGCTTCCCAAATCGGTTTTTAAGCAAGAAAGGTGTTATGGGTCGGCTGCGGGTGACCCTATATATAAGCATCTAGGTACTCGTTGAAAGTAGAATCCTCCTAAGTGTATGTACGTATAGTTTTGGTTGGTTTGATGGTTGATGATTGATGGATTTGTGATTGAGGTAAACACGCTTATGTAATGATATGGATATTGGTGAGATGGATATGTACATCCAAGTGTATAGATGTATACACTTGTGTTAAATTGATGAAACGTACATGACTTCGGGTATATAGACATATATACACCGATGATTTTGAGATGCCACATTGTTCATTGGGATGACATGTGAGTATCGTTGCATTGTTGACTCGATGGTCACACTTATGATATGCATTATGACATTGGCATGCATACGACACATATATTGATAATGACATCTCTGGTGCATATTCGTTTCATGCACATGATTACACTCTTGATATTGACATGCATTTAGCTTATCTCTTGACATCGACACGCATTTGGTACACTCTTGTATTGATATTACTTGTACATGTGCATTATACGTTTACTAACTATTTGGTATAGTTACTTGTATGATTTCTGGTGTGTGACAAGGTTTTGCCATGAGCAAACCTATATTACGTGTTATGGTTGTATAAGGGCTACATGTAAGTTATTACTTGCCTTTATCTTGTTCATATTGTGATTTATTGACGATGGTTCCTTGTGATCCATTACTACGAACTCACCAACCTAGTGTTGACTTTGTTTAGTGCACTTTTCAGGTATTCGTGTGAACTTGGAGACTTAATGACTACTTGTTGCTTCTGCTAGGACTTGGACTGGGACTTTCATGGATCCGTGATCCATTCGCCCTCTTTTAGATTTATGCTTTGATCCATTGGGATTTAGTTGTAATTGTTATGCTTTGCACCCGTTTGACGACTCCTTGTTTGTTTAGCATTATGTACTTTAAGTGTTGGTTTGGGTTCACCGAATCCTTTTTATTCATGTAGTTTATGTTCTACGATAATCCCATGCATACGCTATATCTTTTCAGTAATATTCTGAGCCTAGCTTGGGGTGTTACAGAATGGTGGCCCATGCTTGGTCGTAGAGAATTAGGCGGTTTGACCTAGACTACGGCTTAAGTTAAAACTCTTCATATAGCATGAATGGTTAGGAATTTTGTGTGCAATGTGAAATTGTATGAACCCTGAAAAGTATGCATTGTGAGTTCGTAGACGAGACCATTTATGTGACAATATGAGTACGATTGGACAACGTGTTGTTTTGTGATGCGTACTAGATGAACAATGTGTTATGTTGTGACAAGTACAATGTGATGAATGTGTGATGAGTACAATGTGATTAATGTGTACATTGATTTGAGCTTGATTGTCGTTGAGATGGATTATTGTTATTGATTGGTGATAGTTTGATGATTTAGGGCAAAATGAAGTTATGGCATTAACTTAGTATAATATTGTGGCAACCCTAAAAGAGCCTGATCAACTATTTTATGGTCACCCGGTATTATAACAAGTTAATGACATCACAGATTGCACAGGTTTGGCTTAGAGTATAATAAGGAACCGATATGCTTAATAAGAGTTGGTTGGGTGGAGGGTTAGCCACTGGTATGTATACATACCCGGTCAATAACTAGAGAGCATATCGGATTCAGATTATACTTTAAACCACTTGTTTTAGTTGACTTGTTTTAGTTGCTTGTGATGTGATGTGTTGAATATGAGTACTTGGTTTTGATGGTGGACAATTGTTGTGAACTTGGCTAGAGAACTTGTTTTAGTTGACTTGTTTTAGTTGACTTGTTTTAGTTGACTTGTTTTAGTTGACTTGTTTTAGTTGACTTGTTTTAGTTGACTTGTTTTAGTTGACTTGTTTTAGTTGACTTGTTTTAGTTGACTTGTTTTAGTTGACTTGTTTTAGTTGACTTGTTTTAGTTGACTTGTTTTAGTTGACTTGTTTTAGTTGACTTGTTTTAGTTGACTTGTTTTAGTTGACTTGTTTTAGTTGACTTGTTTTAGTTGACTTGTTTTAGTTGACTTGTTTTAGTTGACTTGTTTTAGTTGACTTGTTTTAGTTGACTTGTTTTAGTTGACTTGTTTTAGTTGACTTGTTTTAGTTGACTTGTTTTAGTTGACTTGTTTTAGTTGACTTGTTTTAGTTGACTTGTTTTAGTTGACTTGTTTTAGTTGACTTGTTTTAGTTGACTTGTTTTAGTTGACTTGTTTTAGTTGACTTGTTTTAGTTGACTTGTTTTAGTTGACTTGTTTTAGTTGACTTGTTTTAGTTGACTTGTTTTAGTTGACTTGTTTTAGTTGACTTGTTTTAGTTGACTTGTTTTAGTTGACTTGTTTTAGTTGACTTGTTTTAGTTGACTTGTTTTAGTTGACTTGTTTTAGTTGACTTGTTTTAGTTGACTTGTTTTAGTTGACTTGTTTTAGTTGACTTGTTTTAGTTGACTTGTTTTAGTTGACTTGTTTTAGTTGACTTGTTTTAGTTGACTTGTTTTAGTTGACTTGTTTTAGTTGACTTGTTTTAGTTGACTTGTTTTAGTTGACTTGTTTTAGTTGACTTGTTTTAGTTGACTTGTTTTAGTTGACTTGTTTTAGTTGACTTGTTTTAGTTGACTTGTTTTAGTTGACTTGTTTTAGTTGACTTGTTTTAGTTGACTTGTTTTAGTTGACTTGTTTTAGTTGACTTGTTTTAGTTGACTTGTTTTAGTTGACTTGTTTTAGTTGACTTGTTTTAGTTGACTTGTTTTAGTTGACTTGTTTTAGTTGACTTGTTTTAGTTGACTTGTTTTAGTTGACTTGTTTTAGTTGACTTGTTTTAGTTGACTTGTTTTAGTTGACTTGTTTTAGTTGACTTGTTTTAGTTGACTTGTTTTAGTTGACTTGTTTTAGTTGACTTGTTTTAGTTGACTTGTTTTAGTTGACTTGTTTTAGTTGACTTGTTTTAGTTGACTTGTTTTAGTTGACTTGTTTTAGTTGACTTGTTTTAGTTGACTTGTTTTAGTTGACTTGTTTTAGTTGACTTGTTTTAGTTGACTTGTTTTAGTTGACTTGTTTTAGTTGACTTGTTTTAGTTGACTTGTTTTAGTTGACTTGTTTTAGTTGACTTGTTTTAGTTGACTTGTTTTAGTTGACTTGTTTTAGTTGACTTGTTTTAGTTGACTTGTTTTAGTTGACTTGTTTTAGTTGACTTGTTTTAGTTGACTTGTTTTAGTTGACTTGTTTTAGTTGACTTGTTTTAGTTGACTTGTTTTAGTTGACTTGTTTTAGTTGACTTGTTTTAGTTGACTTGTTTTAGTTGACTTGTTTTAGTTGACTTGTTTTAGTTGACTTGTTTTAGTTGACTTGTTTTAGTTGACTTGTTTTAGTTGACTTGTTTTAGTTGACTTGTTTTAGTTGACTTGTTTTAGTTGACTTGTTTTAGTTGACTTGTTTTAGTTGACTTGTTTTAGTTGACTTGTTTTAGTTGACTTGTTTTAGTTGACTTGTTTTAGTTGACTTGTTTTAGTTGACTTGTTTTAGTTGACTTGTTTTAGTTGACTTGTTTTAGTTGACTTGTTTTAGTTGACTTGTTTTAGTTGACTTGTTTTAGTTGACTTGTTTTAGTTGACTTGTTTTAGTTGACTTGTTTTAGTTGACTTGTTTTAGTTGACTTGTTTTAGTTGACTTGTTTTAGTTGACTTGTTTTAGTTGACTTGTTTTAGTTGACTTGTTTTAGTTGACTTGTTTTAGTTGACTTGTTTTAGTTGACTTGTTTTAGTTGACTTGTTTTAGTTGACTTGTTTTAGTTGACTTGTTTTAGTTGACTTGTTTTAGTTGACTTGTTTTAGTTGACTTGTTTTAGTTGACTTGTTTTAGTTGACTTGTTTTAGTTGACTTGTTTTAGTTGACTTGTTTTAGTTGACTTGTTTTAGTTGACTTGTTTTAGTTGACTTGTTTTAGTTGACTTGTTTTAGTTGACTTGTTTTAGTTGACTTGTTTTAGTTGACTTGTTTTAGTTGACTTGTTTTAGTTGACTTGTTTTAGTTGACTTGTTTTAGTTGACTTGTTTTAGTTGACTTGTTTTAGTTGACTTGTTTTAGTTGACTTGTTTTAGTTGACTTGTTTTAGTTGACTTGTTTTAGTTGACTTGTTTTAGTTGACTTGTTTTAGTTGACTTGTTTTAGTTGACTTGTTTTAGTTGACTTGTTTTAGTTGACTTGTTTTAGTTGACTTGTTTTAGTTGACTTGTTTTAGTTGACTTGTTTTAGTTGACTTGTTTTAGTTGACTTGTTTTAGTTGACTTGTTTTAGTTGATGTTTAATAATTTGAGTATGCCCAAAACCTTGTGCTTAACTTGCTTATAAGAACGAATCGGTAATGATTGATAATTCATGCATAGTTGTATTTAACGTACGAGAAACCGTATGTATGACTCGGTATGCGGGATTAGTTGATAGAACATACAAGAATCTTACCTCCTAACTTGATTATGTGGATGAATTGTTAGAATATGCGGTAGAACAAATATGGTTGCCATGATATTCTAATTGTTGAATATGCTTAAAATTAGTTGCCTAACTAATTTGGTGAAATAAATCGTTAGGACCTAGTAATACATGCGTTAAGGTAATTGAAAATCTTGGGCAATTGTGTGTATAGGTTGCCATGCTAGCCTAATTATTTGAATATCTCGGAATCTTGTTGCTTAACTAGCTTATTGAATACATAGTTAGGAATTCAAGATGCATGCATAGATGTAAATGGTTTCGTGAACAATTGTATGTATAAATTAGTAGAGCATGTATGGTCATATATGACGTCGTGAACAACTGTATGTATGGGTTGCCCCCCTGGCTTAATTACTCGCATATGCCCATGTCTCGTTGCCTAACTTGTTCGTTGAGTAAATGATCAGGAGTTGAAGTTGCATGCATAGATGTAATTCGCCCCATGAGAAATTATGTGTAATATTTGACATGATGGTTAGATTACTCGGCTAAGTCTCATACTTGCCTACTATATAGGTTACATGACTTAGTCGGTAACATGTAAAATATAAGTATAGTTGTATTATGATCTTGAGGACCTTGTGGTATTATACTCCTCTAATATTAAACCTTAGGACAGTGCTTGAGTTAACTAAGGTGACATGACAATAATCGAACGGCAATGAAAACAACCATTGTGTAAATAATGAGGGCGACATCGAGACTTAATGATTTATTTTGAGCATCTATGCAACTATAAACTTTATTATGCGTGAGAAGGAACGACCTTGGTTAGGCTAACCATAGATTTGAACAAATAAATTAAAAACTTAAAAGTCTACCCAACATGTAAGAGATGCACAAACACGAACGTCGCAGGAATGGAATTGAGGTGTAAACGGTTTTGGGTGGTGTATATACACGTACACGATTGGTAAAAGTTGATCTAATTGAACGCCTAGCTTAACGTGGAATCGAGAGTTCATAAGCATAGGAACGATAAGCCAATTGAGTGCCATAGTGCGAGTCACACGTAAGATGTAAGAAGCTCGAGTGCTTATAGTGTGCGATTCTCAAATCTTCTCGACCTTAAAAGGATCGCTAGATCGTTGTCTATCACACGAATGAGGTGCCGTCAGGATTGGATGTCGTGGATAGGATCCCTCCCATTGTCAGACAGATGGCCAGAAGTGGGAGCAAACACGTAATTTCAGCGAATGAGCCGCCGACCAATGGGTGAAACACGTCACGAGTGCGCTGACTATAAGTCAAATCGTCATAATAAGTGTTACCTGTTTACAACTAATTGCACTTAATGTTAACCGCGACATATATATGTAATAATAATAAATAATAAATTACTGGAAGTTGGCAATAAACTCGTTTGAGAAAATGGAATTATAACCCGGAGATCGATGAGTCATGGCGAAAGATTTTAACACTTGGTATGAAGGATGCGTACGACGTCACCCGTTATTAAATAATCTAACGAGTTATAAACTAACAACTTGTTACATAATACGGCTCCTATAATCATATGAATTTTGCTAATATAATAGTAAGATGTTTTTGAGACATATGTGAGGAATTTTAAATGAAAAAGACCAATGAGTTCTTGGTAAATGTCTTTAGTGATTTTCAAAATCAAATTGTGTAACGAATTGTAACTTATGAAAAGATTTTTATTAATTAC
This sequence comes from Erigeron breviscapus, assembly GCA_034093135.1. Classification (NCBI taxonomy): domain Eukaryota; kingdom Viridiplantae; phylum Streptophyta; class Magnoliopsida; order Asterales; family Asteraceae; genus Erigeron; species Erigeron breviscapus. The sequence continues at coordinate 66,133,314 of CM067168.1, read as the reverse complement.
ATTCTATTCCAAAAGCTTGAGGATTCTCGATTTTATATGAGAATCGGTTTTAACTTATAAGGTGTGCAAATGTTAAATTAAGAGTGACAAGATAGGACCGTTAAAAATCCCCGTTTG